>CP092091.1:38957990-38970490 GCA_029203775.1 Neoneuromus ignobilis | reverse complement strand
GCGCGGTATTGATTTGCGCGGTAATGATTTACGCGGTATTGATTTACGTGGTATTGATTTACGCGGTATTGATTTACGCGGTATTGATTTACGCGGCACTTTTTATACGCGGTCATATAGTTTTCATTTTATATAATTTTTCATGGAATTTATTATATATCGGAGTGACGCAAATTCTTACTTGAACGTATAAAAGCACGATATGAATTTATAAAAGGTTGATTGTTTTGAATCACAGTAGCGATAGTGACACCGAATAAAATTTATCTACTTTTGTTTTCTAAAACGTCATTATTTTTTTGTTAAGCTATGTGAAATAAATATGTATTTCTACAACTTTACTAGGTTTTATTTCCAATATTTTTTCTATTGTACTGACAGGCTCAATTTACTATCAATTTACGCGATTTTCATTCGCGTAAAACAAATCCACGTGGATTGGAATCTCCGCGCAAATTGAGGGACTGGTGTATATATATATATATATATATATATATATATATATATATATATATATATATATAGTGGAGCTGAGGATTTTAGAATGGAAATGCCAGTAAATCGACAATAGCAAAAAGAGAAAACTGCAAATAGACAAAGGAAATGGTAGATTTTTATATACACAAATATCCAGATGGGCAAAAGCCTAGTGGGTAGATTAGACAGTTACGTAATAAAATTTATTGGAATGGTCTGGAACAAAAAAGCATTAGAGGCTTTACTTAGGCATGGACAAAAAGATGCTAATGATAATGACGATATATATATATATATATATATATATATATATATATATATATATATGTATATATCATTATTATAATCATATCATCTTATATCACCCCAATAATGAATGAAAACCTCATTGAATGTTACTATTTACTGTTACTTGCTAATACTACGATGGTCAGGTGGGTTGGCGAGGATTTTTTATTTAATATATTTTTTTTATGAATTTTGTGTTCATTAACGCTAAAGAGCCTTGCTTGTTTCATGTCTCAAACGTACATATTTCTTTAGCAAGACCGATTTTAACGTTACATATATATATATATATATATATATATATATATATATATATATATATATATATATATATATATATATGTAATGATTGATTTATTTTACTATGTTAGTTACAATAATTAGCCCAAATTAATAAACTGTATTGTGTTTCTCTGTAAATTAAAGATTCTTTATTATTACTCTATTATTATATTTACATTATTTACAAGGCTCTTACCTGTAAATTAAAGATTCTTTATTATTACTCTATTATTATATTTACATTATTTACAAGGCTCTAAAAACTTATAACTAAGAAAACGGCGACACTATTAGTAGACGTCTGTTTTCTTTACATATATATATATATATATATATATATATATATATATATATGCATGTATATATTTATGTGTGAGCATTATTCATTGCCGTTTAAATATATTTAATCAGTAATAATATAGTAATCCAATAATAAGATATAAACAAAAAAGTCAATATAGTTATTGTATTAAAAATGAGAATAAAATAATGAAAATTTAATTTGGTATTAATAGAAAGGGATTGAAAATGGAAAGTGAAGTAATCGAAATGAAATGAATATAGTCTGCGAAGAGTGTGTATTTGTAATGTATATTTACTAATCCAGTGCGAACGACCGGAGGTCAAGCGAAGAAAGTTAATACGCATACCTGCTAAAATTTAGATAGTTAACTAACTATATTAAAGGTCTACGTTAGAAAAAAATGAATTACATTAAATATGTGTATATATATATATATATATATATATATATATATATATATATATATATATATATATATATATATATAACCAATATTATATCGACAATATATACATATAACAAAAAATATCATATATGAGGGTCGTTTGCTAAGTATGGTAAAGTTATTTATCGTTTAATTTAATTAAATTTTTCAATTTAGTTTTTGTTACTTTTTTACCATACTTATCAAACGACCTTCGTATATTTTAATGTGATATAATAACACAAATTATTTTTTATTCCCAACACCACAATAGTTATAGTGTTCAATAATCACTTATTGTTCACTTATATGACATATTTATAAACAATAAGTGATTATTGAACGTTTTATAACCATTGTGGTGTTGGGGATAGAAATTCATTTGTTTTCAAGTGAATCAGCCACAGTTCCAAAACAATCATGCTATATAATAATTTATTATATTTGCAATCGCATTAAATTTTATGTAAAATCAACTTCTTTACTTTGATAAAGTAATAATAATTGATTTAAATTTTTGGTAAAATTAAACTTATCTAAAAATATTAATTGCATATATAGAGGTGTTTTTTAGGCTTGATACAACTTTTGATAGGGTTTTAATTTAAAATTGTATCACTCTTAAAAAAACATTCTATATATATTATATATAAATAAGGTGGCACAAATAAGACTAAAAGACAGTAAAGAATAGTAAATGATAGTAAACAAATAAATGTATGTTTAAACTCTTTACTTTCATCTCTCTCTCTCTCTCTCTCTCTCTCTCTCTCTCTCTCTCTCTCTCTCTCTATATATATATATATATATATATATATATATATATATATATATATATATATGTACATATATCATTGTAAATGTAAATAATTTATCCCTTTTTATTTGTTTCAGGTAAGAGTTTTGTATTATGGAATGTAGAAAATATTTTTTTTTATTATTTTTATTAAAACCAGTAGTATAAATAAAGTTTAAATTCGTAAACGTTAAACTTTTAATTCGTTTTTTAAACATACTGATTTTTCGTTTTAAAAAATAATCTATATTATTTGTTAAATATGTTATATTATATATATATATATATATATATATATATATATATATATATATATATATTTACATGCATTAAATAATCTTTAATAGATATTTTTTTGATAATCACTTATTAATTTTCATTCTAGTCATTAGTTGATTTATACAAAGTTAGTCATGCATCGTAAATCATAAAATGTAGTTAAAATTACTGATATTATTATATTTTTGGAAGAATTGGTTGAATTTTTAGTTGTTTTCCACATATTATTATTTTTTGAATATCTATATTTATATCTATCTATCTATCTATCTATCTATATATATATATATATATATATATATATATATATATATATATATATATATATATATATATATATATATATATATATATATATATATATGTATATTTATATATAATATAAAAAAATAATGGAAAAATTATGTATATTTTTAATAAATATATTTTATAACAATAGGAAAAATATATATAATGAATGTTTGTTGATACTTATTTATTTGTTTTTATTATTAAGCGTATTTTTTGAACATTTTGGATAATATTTTAATGTTTTTTTTTAAAATAAATAATTAAGAAAAGAGGGAAATTTATGCAGAAAACTAATATATAATTTTCACAGATATTTTGAAAAATGATATTTGTTTGCAATAAAATTTTCACAAATTCTAAATATATATTTTATACAAATAAAGTTAATTTTAAATTTCGTTATTGTTTTCACTATGTTGGTAATTTTATATATATATAAATATATATATATATATATATATATATATATATATATATATATATATATAATATATATATATATGTATATATATATATATATATATATATATATATACATAGATATATATATATATATATATATATATATATATATATATATATATATATAAATGATTATAGTGAATTTGTTATAGTTTATCTAAATGACAGATACTTTTTAAAAATTATTTTTTTTCATATCTGATATATTATCTATAACTTATGATAGAATGGTGAAAATAAAATATTTAATTATATAATAAATAAATTTATTTACATAATTTTTCTCTAAACTAATATATATATATATATATATATATATATATATATATATGTATATATATATGTATATATAATTTATGCATTATTTATTTAATAAAGTATTTCAAGTAAATTTAGAAACGAAGCTTTGATAATGTTTAAAGCATACGTTCGAAATAGAGTGAACGGCGTTAATGTCTTGCTACTCTGTCTGTATATATTATAATATGCAACGAAGAATAAAGCGGCTCAAACACTGTTCGGCGAGAGTTATCCCGAGTTAAACTTTATCTGTGTATTCCGTCTGGTAGATCCTCGGCTTGCCGTCTAGAAGTTTACTAATTAAAATGATAAAATGTTGTTTAGTGCAATGTCCACTCTTGGCTCTGGTTTAATGTCATTGTAGAACAGAAGCGCGATTTCACGGGAATGCGATTCTAAAGTTTCAAACATTTCGCGGGATGCTTTTCTAAACTTTCACATATTCATTGTATAATATATGCATAATTTCTATTGATTTGGTGACCCTTTATACATTATGCATGAATATATATATATATATATAAATATACAAATAAATAAATAGATAAATAAATAAATTTATAATGCCAAATAAAAAAGGAGGAAAAGAGCATGTAGTGATGAAATAGTAACAAAATATTTAATCTAGTAAAGAAAAAAAAGAGAAAAAAATGTCAAAATTTATTCACTACATGTTAAAAAAAATATTGACTCTACCAGATAAATTGATTGAATTTATAATTTTATGTACAAGAAAAAAATATTTTCAAAAAAACCCAGTAACTGGTCTACTTTTGATAATTTATTGTACATGAAATATTTACAAAAGTAATGTCGTAACGGTGTATTGAGTCGAATATATTGATGAATCCCAAGAAAACTAATTAAAAAAAAATATACCAGGATAAAGTAGAGCAGACGGGATTTAGTATTGGAACATCTTGTTTAACACTAAACCTACCGCGAGGGGTCAAATGACCCTTTTTAAACTTTTTTTCAAAATTTCTCACATAAAGCGTTATCACATCGCTAGTTGACTTTATGACTTTTTATATAATTTACATACAATGCATTTTTCAATATTTACTCCTCTCTTTTAGTAACACCGCAACGGGGTCATTTGACCCTGCAAAGATTCATATGATATCATGAAGATTTGTAGATACAAAACCATTGCATTATACATTTTTGCTATTTCATCATATATTTTGCTGTATTGCGTTATATTTGTTGTTGGCTGACGAATGAATAGCGAATTTCACTCTACTCCAAGCGAGCGATAAAAAAGTCAACGAAGCCAGCGTTTGCAAACAGATAAATTGGATTTAATCTCTGAAGTATGGTACAAATTCATCGAGAATAGCCAAAATTGTTACAAGCCTGAGGAACATGTAACTATCGATGAACAGCTTTTCCCAACCAAAGAGAGGTGTAGGTTTACGCAATATATGCCGAACAAACCGGATAAGTTTGGTATCAAATTCTGGCTAGCATCTGACGTCAGCACCAAATACATTATAAATGGATTTCAATATTTGGGAAAGGATGAAAATAGAGGAGCTTCATCTCCGCTTGGGGAATCAAATTATTGGAACCGTTCACAGGATGCGGAAGAAGCGTCACTACAGATAATTTCTTTAGCGCATCGCTAGCTGCAAAATTACTAGAAAAAGAAACTATTGTTGGAATTATCCGTGGAAATAAAAGAGAACTACCAAAATTCGCCAAGCAGGCGAAAGATGGTATGCCACGCTTCTCAACAAAACTATATAAATCGAGTCATTGTTCACTTACCATTTACAAAAGTAAGCCAAACAAAAAAGTGCTTCTACTAAGCTCAAAGCATAAATCTATAAGCATCGAAAAAAACGGTAAGCGTATACCTGAAACGATTAGATTCTACAATAATACTAAATACGGTAAAATGTCTACACATGACGGATCAAATGGCAAGAAAATACTCCGTGAAATCGAAATCGCAAAGATGGCCTGCGCAGATTTTCTTCAATATTCTTGACCTGGCTGGAATCAACTCGTGGGTTTTATACAGAGAAACAACGAAAAATTTTAGACAACAATTTTTATTCCAATTGCTGAAGAACTTGCCGAAGATTTTCAACATAAGCAACAGGAAGAAAAAGAAATTATACAGAAAACGTCAACAAATTCAAGTTCGATTCTATTGCAAATGCGAAAAAGGTGCCAAATAGGTTTTATAAATAAATAAATAAACAATTTTGAATCGTTATTTGAAAAAAATTGTTTTATTCATGTACCAAATTGTGCTAAATGATATATTTTTCGCTATACATAGTAATATATACAACATTTTAAAGAGGGGTCATTTGACCCCGCTGTGGTAGGAATAGGTATACATGAAGTATCGGTAGGTTTAGTGTTAAATAATACTCTTATTGCAAAATAAATAATGTATAGACATTTATTATTTGTTGAATAAACAAAAGGGTCCGATAATACGCCTACGAACAAACTGTGGGATATTTCTGAAATACTCGTATATCATATTTATTAAATACACATATATATGCTATACATATATATATATATATATATATATATATATATATATATATATATAGAGAGAGAGAGAGAGAGAGAGAAAGAGAGTTTTAAAACGTGATAGAACATTAAATTGAATCCCTATCGAAAGTTTCATCTAACCTAAAAACAGTTTATATATATACGAGGGTCGTTTGATAAATATAGTAACTTTATTAATTGTTTAATTTAATTAATTCATTAATTAAAATAATTTTTTCAAATTAGTTTTTCTTACTTTTTTACCATACTTATTAAACGACCTCGTATATATATATATATATATATATATATATATATATATATATATATATATATATAAGTGTGTGTGTGTGTATAGTGGATGTGTATAAAGATATAATAAAGGTGTGTGTATAAAGATATAAGAAAGGCTCTGACGATGATGGCGTCTCCATCGAAATGCATCAGCCGATATAATTATAGATTATATAATTATAAATAATAATTGAATAATAAGTGATTATTGAACACTTTAAATTATTGTGGTGTTGGGGTTAAAATTCATTTGTGTAATTGGTTATATATTTTATGGAATACAAGTATACGAAAGTCATGATTTATCTTTAATAATTACAGAAAATGTCAGATTTAAATATATTTAAATTATAAGGAAATGAAAATAAATTATCGATCATAATGCGATGTTCTTAAGTCTGTCAAAAAAATATATTTTTTCGTAGTAACTAAATCAGCCACAGTTCCAAAACAACAAATAATAAAGCATTTTTATAAGTTTAAAAAGAATTTTTGATAGAATTCAATTTGAAGTTCCATCACGCTAAAAATCTCTCTCTCTCTCTCTCTCTTTCTCAATATATATATATATATAGATATATATAGATATATATATATATATATGTCTGCAAAAAACGAATATGGTTATAAAATTGAAAAATATAACCGATTATGTGAATTTACTCATAAGTTGATGCGTTTTTTACTGGCAATTCCACAGTCATCAGAGCACTTCTTTATATTTAAATATTTATAAAATTATATATATATATATATATATATATATATATATATATTTATATGCAATTCATATACATAAAAAATTGAGTAATTTTAATATATATTTTTATACATTTGATCCTTTATTGATATTTTTAATAAACATATTTCTAATAGACATGAAAGAAAAATAGTGTATTTGTGTTACTTGTTGGAAACTATCTCTGATTTTTCACTAATTTTTAGTCCTGTATAACATGATTTCGTTTACATTGCATGTTTTTATTAATCAAATTTAGATAATTTTCAAAATAATATATTTTAAATATAGATTCGAAATCATTTTTCAAATATAGATTAACATCCTTTCACTAAAAATTAGATTTGTAAAAATTTAATAGAATTTAAAAAACATATGTTTTGAGATATTATATTTGAAATATAAAATAATAGTGAGGAGATAAATATTTGTTTTGGAAAGTTTTGAAACTGTGTGAATTCACTTTCACACAAAATAATAATCACCCCCAGCACCATAAGATATTAAAGTGTTCAATAAATTTCATAACAACGTTATGGAAATGATGGCATCGTCATTGAAATGCGTTTTAGTTTATTTTTATTATAAATAAAGTAAATAAGATATAAAATAGACTATTTTCTAATATTTTATGGTGTTGAGGGGTATAATAAATATTTATTTAATTAGTTGCAGTGTTTGAATTTCATTGGTTTAAATAAAATAATTAAACTTCTCTATACTTAAAATTCCAATCATAGTTGCTAGTAATTTTTTTATAGTTCTATCAAAAAAATATATTTAAATTTGAAAATCGATAAATTGCATTTTAATAAAAAGGTAGATAATCATGCTGTATTAAGTAATTGTTATACTAAATAAATTTTTATATACATGAATCATTCATAAAAACACTTTAAGAAGCCAACGAAACTAAACAGATATCGAAAAAATAGAACTAAAATTGATTCATTTACAAAGTTGTATAGTTTTTGTTTGTATTATAAGTACAAGAATTTCAGCAGGATTAGAAATATATTTAAATTCGTAAAGTAAAAGTGCACTTATTACACTATTTTGCACAGACATTTTGAAAGATTGAAATTATTTTTTAAATTAAACACATCAAGATGTAGTTAACGAATGAAACAAGGTATTTACTCTGTTACTTTGTCAATGTGTATAGTATAATAAGTTATACGATGTATAAACAATTTTTGGAATTATTATATACGAAAAATGATAAATTTTTCTTGGATACTCTATTATATTCTTTAAATGAGTAATGAAGAAATAATATCGTTGAAAAATTTAATATTTTTAAATAGAATGTTAAAAAAGTGTAGAAAAATATTTGGTTTTATAGAAGTAATATTAAAAATTGAAAATTTATAATTTAAAAATTAAGTAAAATCTAACTGCAAGTTATAATTTTCATTTCAAATAATATTTATGTATATAAGATAAAATAAAATAAAAATAAAAATAAATAGACTAATTAAAAAATGTAAAATCAAGAAATGTTGAAAAACTAGTCATTAATTAATTATCGGAGAGTTTTAATAATTTTGAGTACAAAATTCGAAATGATTTTTATTCATATAGGACAAAATAAATAAATTTAATAAATGTTTAGATAAAATAAAAAAATCATCGACGGAAAGTTTTAATAATTTTGAGTTCAAATTATTTTTATTTTATTATTAAAAAATTGATATTACTTTAGATATCGAAAATGAAATAAAAGTGAATAATTTATGTTTATAATTGTGAATTAGCCAAATTGAAATAAAAAGTGGCTTTGTAATATATTGTTTTTAATGTAAATTTTCTTATAAACGAATTAATTGTATAAAAGTAAAAATTGTAAATTTATTTAGAATATAATTTGTTTGAAATAAAGAATAGTAAACTTTCTGATGTATTTTTAAAAAATAAATAATTAAATAAGGTTCTAAAATTGTAAATATAAAAAAAAGTATGAATGAATTCGTGTATATCGAAGAATGACATCTTTAAATGAATTTGTAAATAATTTACAAGGAAATTACTGTTAGTAAAGTACAAATAAACATTTGCTTTTCCAAGTTTTCGCATACCATCAATTGTATATAATACCAATTTACATGCCATTAAAATTTCGTACCGATTAGTCAACTCGTTTGGTCTGTACACTGTGTTGGAGATATCGATACTTACTAAGGAAACAGATTTTGTCAAACACACTAGAGGATGTTCTATCACTCATTTTATAATACAATTCACGGTTATTTAGATATCGATGTTTGCACATATTTTCATTCGAGAACTTGAAACTGATTTGTTTTTAAATTCAAATGTATTTATTGAAGACATTTAAAATTTATCACTTGATAATTTATCACGTGTGTTATTAATTTAAAAATATCGGTGATCGGAAGTATTAGAGATTGAAATTTTATTTTAGTATGAAGTATCTTATTTCAAATAAGTAAATATTTTTATCAAAAATATATTAAAAAAAATATGCTATGTTGAATTATATTTTAAGAAAATAAATTTTTAAAGAAAAAAATTATAATAAAATAAATATAAAATTATTCAAACATATTACTGTTAGTAAATAATATTTTTTTATCAGATGAAATTTTGTTGCATTGAGATATTATAGATTAATTATTATAAATTAATTATGATTATTAGAAATTAAAATTTCACTTCAATTCGAAATATAATATTTAATAAAATATAATATTTTATGAGTGAATATTTTTAGTCAAAAATTTTTTTTACATTATTTAATTGTAAAAATTATAAAATACTATATTGAGTTTTGTTTAAAAATATGATTTTTGTAGAAAGTAATTTACAATAAAATAAATAAAAAAATATTAAAACATATTAGTGATAGTAAATAATGGAATTTAATATGGTTTTTTAACTAATTTTGTGTGTAACGATTTTTTCTGAGAAATAGTATATAATTTATTTTTATTCCTAATTACAATTACACTAGCTCTGAGTAGAAAATATCATAGTGTTTAGTTTTTATAACATATATGCATTCTACAAACAATGCTAATGATTTTAGAATAATTTTCAATAATTTGGTCTAATATTTTGTATATTGAAATATGAATTTGAATTCATTATAAAAATGAAAATATTAAGAATAACAATATATTTAATTTCTATTCTTGTATTTTTACTAGATATCACCGATTGAAGAAATGAACATAAAATTATACTATTGAAGTTTATGTAAATAAAAAATCTTTTAGGAATATCAATTACTCTTTTAATAATTTCAATTTATATATATATATATATATATATATATATATATATATATAATAAATGATATATTAAATAAAAGATAAGGATAATATTTTATTGTAATTAAAGTTCTCGTACTGAATGAGATAAAAGTCAATGAATTTAATAAAAAATAAATTTTATATAAAAAATATTGACTATTTGTGTTGAAATTGTGGTGAATTTAATATCATTGAAATTAATTATCATCTCCATACCACAAGATATTCAAAAAGTGTTCAGTAATTAAATTATCAATAAATTAATAATTGCAAATTTTTGCAATATCTTGTGGAGTTGGGGTGATAGTACATTTTTATAAAAATATAATATTTTCACAGAAATAAATATACATTTTTAATCTATTAAAAATTTTTTTAACAATTTTTTTCATAATTCGCAATCAAAATAGATTGATTCAATTTTATTATTATTTATATGAATAAATTTCAAGTAATTGGGGTCAGTATAATAAAAAAATATTACAATCTACCCAAATCGGTATCAGATATTTAATATATGAAAAAAAACAAACGTATTAATATTTTACAAATGGTTCAGTTAATTTTATTGTTTATATAAAATATAATTAGTACATAAAAATGTTTATATATAAATATGTGTGTGTGTACGTGTTTAGACATATATGTACGAATATATATATATATATATATATATATTGATCTTTTAATATTAAAAAACAATTTGAAATTTCTTCGGACTTACATTATCAATCAAAGGTAATAAAATTTCTTTAACAATTTTTATCTATCTATTTATGTATCTATATCTATATTTATCTCTCTATCTATCTATTGAATATATGTATGTATAGTGTATTTTGTATATATGTTTTTGGTTATAATTGTTTAATTGAAAGTATTGTCTAATTTTTTTACTTGTAATGTGTGTTTTTAATGAAAAAATAAATAAAATGTAAGAGTTTTATATTTATTTATTAGTAAATTCAATGGCATGATTGGAACTATGATAAAAAGATTGATTATTTGAAAGTCTATATATATATATATATATATATATATATATATATATATATATATATTTATTATTAAAAAGGAAAGAAATATTCACTATGTTAATAGTTGTACAAAAAATGAAAAATGTATAATAAATTATAAAGTGGAACTAGTCTTTAATGTTAAATATATAAAAAAGTTTTTATGTATTCAGTCCAATAGTTTGACTATTATAGGATATATAGTTTAAAATAGTTAAAACTTGTTCTTAAAGATGTCTTAAATGTATGCCAAAACATAATGTACAATCGACGTAATGGCCAATCGTTTTGATTTCGTGACACAATTTGAACACTTCACAAAAATGTTCAAACACATCCACTGAAAGTATTTTACTGTATGACACGTATCCACGATCCGATGTAACGCTGATAAAATCTTGCACACTTTTAAATTTCAGTGAAATTTCAATTGTAATCATCAACTTCGTACATCGGCCGACACAAAATAAAAGGTCATTTGATAAAAAGGCTACGAGCTGAGATCATCCTTGGATCCACCACCACCCCTTGCCACCCTTGACAAGAGACACATACACCCATTGCGAAATTCTAGGATTTTTTCACATATCGCATGCGCCAACCCCACACATATGTGGCGACTTTTTATGGAAACAACATTACATACATACACAAAAGAGATAAGTGTAGTCGGAGTTATGCATGTATGATGAAGAACGAATGTTGGCATCTAAAAAAGAAAGGGACATTCACGAGTCCAGAAAACGCTGCGAC
>CP092091.1:38935490-38952990 GCA_029203775.1 Neoneuromus ignobilis | reverse complement strand
ACTTTACAGTCAAGTTTTTAGTTCATTCATGTGGTTATTATTTTTTTAAAAAAACTTTATGAATATAATTTTGTTTATGTTTTAAAAGAATATTTTTAAAATTAATTTTCTTAAATTTTAGAATTAAGTAAATGACATGTGAATTGAAATGTTATAATATAATAGTATTCTATTCAAGAATACAAATATAAAAATTAGAAATTTTAATTCAAAATAATCTTATATATATATATGACAAGTTAGATACAGCACTAAAAATATAAAAAATATACAAATTCTATCAAAAAAATAAAACATAAATATTTATATTACAGTTAAATTTAAAATAATATTTAATAAGTAATTTCTTTACCCTAAGATTTCAGCATTTAAAGAATTTAATTTTAATCAGTTACTCATTCATAAAAATAACAAATTTAATTTTTATAATCATTTTAAAAAATATATTTTATCATTATTATTAAATGAAAATTATTATACAATTTAAATAACTTGGATATTAGATATAGGTGATTTTTTAAGCGTGATAGAACTTTAAATTAAATCCCCATTGAAAGTTTTATCTAACGTAAAAACATCTCTCTTTCTCTCTCTCTCTCTCTCTCTCTATATATATATATATATATATATATATATATACACACCTTCCCCTCAATTTACTCGGAGTATCCGTTCCACGTGGATTTGTTTTACGCGAATGAAAATCGCGTAAATTGAGTCTGTCAGTACAATAGAAAAAATATTGTAAATAAAAGCTAGTAAAGTTGTAAAAACACATATTTATTTCACATAGCTTAACAAAAAAATAATGACGTTTTAAAAAAGAAAAGTAGATAAATTTTATTCGGTGTCACTATCGCTACAGTAATTCGAAACAATCAACCTTTTATATATTTATATCGTGCTTTTATACGTTCGAGTAAGAATTTGCGTCAGTCTGATATATAATAAATTCTATGAAAAATTATATAAAATGAAATCTATCTGACCGCGTAAAAAAAGGCCGCGTAAATCAATACCGCGTAAAAAAAGTCCCGCGCAAATAGAGGTATAATTTGCCGCGTAAAAAAATTCCCGCGTAAATTGAGGGACGGGTGTATATATATATATATATATATATATATATATATATATGTATATATATATTATATAATATATATATATATATATATATATATATATATATATATATATATATATATATATATATATATATATATATATATATATATATATATATATATATATATATATATATATATATATATATAAATATATATATAGAGAGAGTGTATTTTTTTTGGTTAAATGAAACTTTCAGTGGGAATTCAATTTAGAGTTCTATCATTCTTAAAAAAAACATTCTACCCATAAATATTGTTTGCTTATTTTTTAAATAACAAACTTTTTTATCTTTATTATACACATATGCATATGTATATATAAGAATATATATATATATATATATATATATATATATATATATATATATATATATGTATATGCATAGCACAGGAACATATAAATATAAAGTAATTACTAATTGTACTTAAAACATATTGTATATAATTCTCTGTGTTATGAAAACATCATCACTTATACATTATGCAATTACAAACCGTAACATGAACTTCGTGCTCCCGTCTAAGATATCGTAACAGCATAATACAATTTTATCAAAATCCCAACAATAAATCGCATGTGTCCCCCGCTATAGTTCATATTTAATCGTTAATGCTCGGTAAGGAAGGAACACCTAAACTTTAACCATATTTCTCTATAAATATGATATATTAAGGTCAAAATAATAGCCGGGCCATTAACTGTAGTCCACAATGCAGTTATGTACAATATGCCTGCTCGTTATTAAAGTTTAATAACTTTGTAAACTACGCCGTAGGGAAGCAACAAAATATGGCATATTTATTTTTGTACTTGTATAAATGTTCGTTCAGTTTATATATTTTCCGGATAAAAATCGTTTCTAATATTACCTCTTTTATGTGTTCGTTCGTTTGTTTCGGTCTGTGATAACATAACAACGCTTCTGTGTTTGGGTATCATTAAGTGGGTTTCAGAAAGTAACTTATTAATTCAGTTTGTATTTTATGGTAATGATGTATTGAAATTGATATTTTTGTTTTAGTATATATATATATGTTTTTTTAAACGTGATAGAATTTTAAATTTAAATAAAACAACATAAATTGACCGGATGATCATTTATTTGGTATTATTGGAAAGATCATTTTATGGTATTAATATTTAAAAATGATTTCGGGCATATGTGTACCACGGCTACCTCTGACATACTGCATTCTGTCAGTTCAATTTCGAATCACTTTTTTAATCAATTGGGACCTTATGTCCACAATAACGCAAGTTATGTTAGCTTCTAATGCCTCAATCGTTACTATTTTATCAGCATAAACTAGAGACTTCACATATCTCCAAAGAAAATTATCTAGAGAAGTTAAATCATATGATCGTGGAGGCTAATTCATAGATCCATTTCTGGAGATAACATTATCGCCGAATTCTTGTTTCAATAACTCGATTGTTTCTGTCGAAGTATGGTGCGTAGCACTATCTTGTTGAAACCATATCTCTTTCAAATCGATATCATGCAAATTTGGAAACAAATCATTATTTATCATCGTTTATCACGTTTAAAAAACACCTATATAAATAATTTTTAAGATTCATAATTTATATGGATTTTTTGAAGTGAAACTTCTTTAGCGGCGTTGGGTAAAAATTATTTCTTCACGCGGAAACAGTTATGAACGGAAAGCTGCTTTGCATCATTTTATCAGGGGTTCATTTGAAAATTTTTCCTTGGTCTCTCATTTCTAAACACCTCAAATATCAAAACACAAACACCTGCTTTCACTGGATACTGGTAAAATATCTTAACAGATAACACACCACATCGACTCATTATCTCATTTACTGTCAATAAATATTACATCAATAAATTTTATTTAAAATTATTGTCATTTTATAAAAGACACGATGTGTTTTAAAATAAAAAAAATAATTCAATAAATATTACATTAACAAATGTAATAATGGATGTAACAATTAGTAAAATTGTGAAGATAAATGTTATTATTTCGAGTGAAGCTATATCGATATCTAGACATATCAGTTATCGGTATCTGTGACAGAAAATGATTTTTCTTTACAACTATAAACGTAATTACCACTGGTTATCATCAAATGATCCATTACTATAAACACCTAATATAAAATTGATTCTATTTTTTTTTCTTTGAGTTTAGTGGACTATGAGGGGAATTTTTCTTTATGACTATCTACAAATTTATCGAAACCACAGAACGAACATTTATAGTGAATAGAAAAAGAAAAGAACGCATAATGCATTACAACAAAAATAACCAGGGTTAGTAAATCGTTAAATTTTTTTTTCATGTTAACAAGCTCGGTTACATGTTGCGCTGATAACAGAAGAAAAAAGAATGTATTTAGGATTGAAAATTCTCCCCAATAGTCTAAATTTACCAGACATATATTACTATCGGATTTTGCTTGTTTTTGTCTCTGAATAGCCATATGCCTTGTAAAAAATGTAATAGTAAAATTTTCAATTTTTTGAAAATATAAGTTTTTAGTTTTAATAAAAATATAGTTTATAAATTACTTTTTCATTAGGAAAGGGTAGTTCAATGTGAATTTCGAATATTTTAAATGTGGGTATTTTGACAAATAATGTTATTTTATGTAAAAAAATATTATAATTTCTTATTTTAATATCAAAAACCGACAGAACTCTTTTGGTTACATTAAAAAATGTACATTGAGGTAAAAGATGCATATTTTAAATAAAAATCTTGCATTCTAGAAATTTTGTTTATTTTTTTTAAAAATTATGTTAGATATTTCTGTTTATCAGCATATATATATATATATATATATATATATATATATATATATATATATATATATATATAGAGGGTCATTCAAATGTGAGGCCTAGATTTGAGTTTTATTAAAAAAACATGTGTATACAGTGGTTCGTAGGGAAACACGTGTATATTTTTTCTTTTTTTTTTATAACACACAAATTTAGATGTGTTTGAATGACTATATATACATATACATATATATATATATATATATATATATATATATATATATATATATATATATATACGTTAATATTTAAAAAAAAGATATTCAAAGACAAACTCAATATGTCTTAAACTGTTATTTAATTCCGAGAACCATCTAATAACTCTAATTTTCCATTCGAAGAACCGTTGAATATTTGATGTACGTGTTGTTAGTAAAAAAAATGTCTGTAATATGTAATGAGCCAAATCAAATAAACAGTAGCATGAAGTTTGACATAAAACAAACAACTGTAAACTAAGAAAACAATCTTAAACCGTCTTGTAACATGATGTTTGCTTTGAGTTTCTGCTTTAATTATAGTTCGAGTGGAATACGGAAAGTTGTTTCAATATTCATTCAACAATATTATTCTACCATATGTATATATAAGATGAGTAGTAAATAAAAAAATCACCACGTTAGATGAACGTCGTGAAGCTGTATTGATGTTAAATGAATTATTTTCAAGAAATGAAATTAGTACTGCTCTGCACGATAGTTTCATCAAAAAAGTTTTCTTTGGTTCATTACATTTATTGAACCTAATTTCTTTCATTTGTTAATTTTCGATATTTTCAATTTAATACTAGTTTCTGCGTTTATTATTTAATGTTTTATTATTTTCAATTTGAATTTTATTCAACAACTTGGATATTTATTGGTACTGAAAAAACTAAAATTATAATAAATAATATAGGGTTTTTCAATAAAAATGTCAGAACTTTGACAGCTGATGGCAGACATGTTTGATTTGTTTAACCTTATTATTACATTTCAACTCAGCATAATTTGGAAAATTATCGCGAAACGTTTAACACCTCAACAATGCTTAGAAATTGTAAAAATTTCAATCGACTTATTGATATAAAAGTTTAATGAGTCCATTATTTCACGAAATGAACCCATAAATTGGCCACCAATATTATGTGATCTAACTCTATTGGATTATTTTCTTTGGGGTTATGTGAAATCATTGGTTTATACTGATAAACCATAAACAGCAGAAGCAATAAAAATGAACATTGGACGTGTAATTCATGAAATTGGACCACAATTACGTGAAAAAGTGACTAAAATTAGACTAAACGAATGTACTAAGTCAAGCGAAATCGTAGTGGTCATATGAGTAAAATTGTGTGCCATCAGTAAAGCCATAGAATATTATCAAAAATAAAAAATTAATTCATTAAATATTTTTGTGTTCTTTCCATTTAAATTTCTGGAGCGCTTATTGGAAAACTCTGTATGAACTGTCTCAAAAGTATAAAAACTTTGATTAGACTGTATTAATTGCAATATATTTTGAAATTGTTTTTTCTTTAATACTTTATTTATAATCGAGTTGGATTGAATTGAGATTTTTATTTATAAATATGTTTAGTTGATTTTAATCGATTGAATTGAGTTCTTATTAAATTGAAGATATCAAATAACCAAGAAAGTTCTGTCCTTTTAAGAATAAAATAAAAACGATTGTATTTTTATCAAAAATAACTTTATTTATCAAAATATTCGTCTTAATAATAAATTACTTTTTTCCAACAAGACGGTATTTTTTAAATTCGATTTTTATAAACTTCATAATTTTTATTTTACAAAAAATTGTCGAATTTTTGCTTTTAACGCTGTAACTTTATTGTTTTACCACGCATATGATTATCCAGAGACAAAAACAAAGTTAATATTCGATGATAATATATTTGGTAAATATTTTGGGGAATGAAGAAAAATTCCCGTCTTAAATTCATTATATTTTTTCTTGCTATTATCATAACATGTGGTTGAGCATTATCCAATAAAAATAAAATTCTTTGACGATTCACTAGCACTGATTGTTTTTGTTGTAACGCAGTATAAACTCTTTGTAGTTGTTAACAGTGAGGGGTTGAGTAACTTGTAGATGCTCACAATGAAACATTCCTCTCGAAGTTCACCAAACACAGAAGAATTTTTCTTCGAGTCAATTTTGTATTAGATGTTTGTAGTAAAAAATATTTAATGATAGTCAGTGATGACTACGTTTATAGTCGGAATAAAAAAATCGTTTTTCGTCACAGGTCAAATTTTGATTGAAAAAAATTGTGATTATAACCTTGAAATAGAAGATACACGAATGTTAAAACGTTGTAATTTGTTGTCGAGAGTTAGAATGTGCGGTTCTAATTTACTTCATTTCCACCTCTTCTTTATTTCCTGCAAATAATTCTATATTATTCCATCAATTAATTTCAATTTTTTAGTAAACTGTTGACATGTTAAATTTGAATTTGTTTTAATCATTGGCTGTAATTTGTCGATATTTACATTTGAAGGTCTTCCTGATTTCGTTTCATCTTTTAATGATTCATCCCTTGAAGAATATTTTTTAAATTACATCTGGGTTGTTGGAACTTTTTTTCTTGTAATTTCAGCATCGGTTTTGGATAGACAGTTTAACCACTTGCGCTGAAATGACGTGCTATGCACGTCAACTGCTATCTGTACCAAATGTCGATAAGACGTACATAGCACGTCGTGTGATTTTTGCTAAGTTAAAATAACATCGGAGTCCAGTTTGTAAGTGTCACACTTGTTTTGAAGGCATACAAGTGCTTTTTTGTAGAACTAATTTTACATATTTTCATTGAATAATAGTCAAGTAACTACAAAATATAATATTTTTTTTATTATTATAAAAAACTATTTTATCAAAGAACTATTTTATTCTGATAATAGCGCATCGGAAAATATTGTACTGGATTTATGTAGACCTTTAGTTGATTTTGTACACATCCTCTTTTTAGATAACTGATATTTGTCACCAACACTGTATCGGAAATTATATTTGCAAAAAATTCATACTATCGGAACAGTCAGATCTAATAGTAAGAATATGCTAAAAGATCTCGCAGCGACAAAATTAAAAACATTTTATATTGATATGAACAATTAATGTATACTAATTCTATAACAAAAAAAATATTTTTAAGCAGAAAGAAAATATAGGGTCATTCAAATGTGATGCTTAATTTATGTTTTAATAAAAGTAAACAAAAGAAATTATACATTCCCTTTATACATGTTTTTTTTTTTTTTAAATAAAACACAAATCTAGGCATCACACTTGAATGATCCTATATATTTTTGTTTAAAATAATATTTATATTCGTTTTTTAAAAAAACTATCAATACAAACCTATTTTAAATTTTGAAATAAAAACATTTGATGTATTTATAGAAAATCATATTTATGATTATTATCCTAATAATAATAATAATAACATTCAAATTATTACCGATGTGATGTACATGTACGAGTTAGTACCAACAATACGTAATTATAATAATTACGTAGTACATATAGCGTTTTCGACTTAAACACCAAATGAATTGTGCAATATTCCAAAGGTACTTAATATTCAAAGTGCGAGTTATGTAGAAGGAGTTTGAATCGAGAACGGACGTAAATTTATTGCAAAGAGGATACAGAACCATCACAGTTCAGATCTAGTCAAATTTAGTTGATCAGAGAAACGTCACAAGTCACCGTGCGTATGTATATTAAGACCTAGGTTTCAATTCGACGAAAGTGGTAGAATTATAATGGGTTGAGTTCAGGAAGAATTATTATTGCCGTTTTTGTAAATGAAAAAAAATATTTTTATGAATAAATATCGGTGGGATATAATTGATATTTTAAAGTATATTTTGAAATATACTATTAGAATATTAAAAAAAATTACATTTAGTATATTTTTTATTGTAAAGGTAGAAAATGTTCCAATTGTGATATATATATATATATATATATATATATATATATATATATATATATATATATATTTATATATATAGTGTTGTCAAAATGAAACTGAAGGGTTTAGACATGCATTTACTTGTTTACTATTATTTATTATTTTTTACTATTCTTTATTCTCATTTGGCCCTCATTTTCTTTCTCTATCTCTTTATATATATCTATATATATATATCTATATATAGTGAGTGTAATAAGTATTCGTCCCTTCTGTGATTTTTTGAAAAATTGCTTATATTTACAACAAATTCAAATAGACATGATTTCGTTAATGCCCTAGAGAAAGAGTGGCAAAATATTTCTCCTTCAACAATATAAAATTCTGTTAATTTAATGTCAAGAAGACCGTAGGTTGTCATTTCATCCAAGGAATAAGCTAAAAAATATTAGTGTTTTTTTAGGAATAAAAAAAATAATTTTGATAAAGCAACTTAATAGGACGAATGCGTTTAGCGCGCTGATTTTGAACTTGATGTCAGATTTTTTATTATAAAGCAGTAGCTATTGAAATCTGGACAATCTGGAAATACTGTTTTTTCAAGCAGTTGCAACCAATAAAACGGGGAAATCTCTGTTTGCATTGTTTTTATGCAAGCGTACTTAAATGGCACTTTTTCTTTCATTTTGTAACAAATGGTTGGTAAAATAACATTGTAAGTGAAGTTAGAAAGTGTGAAAAGAGTAAAAATGGAAAATATGAAAAACTGACTGAAGAAGATAAATTTAATATTTTGGTTTCGTCGAAAAAGAATTGAAGTGTTCGTAAAATAGCTGATAAAGTTGGATTCAGCAAATCGTTCGAAGTTAAAATTTAAAAAAAAATTGCGAAACATGCTCTATTAAACGGAAAAAGCGATCCGGAGCTAAGAGAAAAACAACGACTCGCCAAGATTGAACCATAATCTTAGAAATCACTTTTTATTTGAGTAATTGTTTCAAAATGCGGCTGATATAGGAAGAGAGTTTGTGGATGGAGATGGATCGGAAATAAGTACGCTAAATGTTAGAAGAAGCCTTTAGAAAGTACAATTATGCGTTAGAAAATCCGCTAAAAAGCCACTACTAACAAAAAATTCTTTAAAAACAACTTTTGCGAGCCAAAAATTATGAAAATTAGACTGCAATAGATTGGCGAAATATAATCTTTTCAGATGAGTCTAAATTCAACATGTTCGGATACGACGGAAGGCTGTAAGTCCGAAGAAGAAAGGATGAACATTTCAGCGATCACTGCGTTATGTAGCACGGGATCAGTCGAATTATCTGGGGATGTTTTCTTTTCGCGGGGTTGGTATAATAGATGGTAATGTAAATGAGAATCAGTACAAAAAAAATTTGGAAGAAAGTTTTGTGCCATCGATGGAATAGCACTTTTCACTGGCAGGAGACTTTATCTTCCAACACAACTCTGCGTCATGCCATCGTGCTTAACTGGTAGGTATTGACGCTTACGTCTTCCTACTTATTCGAATAACTAGGTAGAACACTTATTTTTTAATTCACTATCTCTTTTCTTTTAAGGTGGAAAAATATCTTGGCGAACTACGGGTTTCAAAACTGGCATGATCCGAAAATAGCCCCTATTTGAATCTCATAGAAAACTTTTGGAAGCTTATTAAGGTTAAAGTTGCTGAAAGAAGACCAACAACTTTAAAAGAATTGGATTGTTTCATCCAAAAAGTGTGGTACAAATAAATCATGCAGGAAACTTTAAAAAAATTAGTCGATTATATGCCGAACTGTATTAAATGCGTTCTTTAAGAAAGGAAAAGCCTAACAAAATATTAATAACAAGTATTTTTCATGTCAATGTGTCTACAACTGAAAACAATTTAATTGTAATAGTTTTATGTCCCCATTACATGCTTTATTAAAGCTTTGTTTATTGAATAAAAATGTCAATAAAATAGAATTTCTTCGTTTCATTCATTTTGAATCAAATTCGTCCAATAAAATAGATAGTTTTATCCATTTTATAAAGAGCATAGACTTACAAAAAAAATTCTAAAAGGCTTATTTCGACTATTTATTTACACGGAGGAAAAATATCGAAAAAAAATTTTTATTCGTTTACCCGAATTTCAGTAGCCGGAACTGTAATTGAAACAAAAATAAAAATAGTCAGGAAATATTGTATACTAAACTGTAGTTGTTATATTAAGGAATCTATTAAGAAAAAATGAAATGAACAAATTGTGTACTTTATTGAAATATAAGAAATTTTACGAAAATTCACATGGGGGTGGGGGGTGAATATTTATTACGCTCAATGTAAAATAAATAAGGGAAAAATTAATAAGGGATTGTGTTGTTCAATAGATACTGTTCGAACAACTGATTCAATTAATTTGATCGCAAACCATCTTAGATACTAAATCGTGTGAGTGTCTCTCGCACACACGAGACAATACGGTTTCTCCATACTTGTTTCTAGCAACCAACCAGGGATGTTCGTAGGGATGTGATCAGTGAACGCACAATTTACACTCCGTCAACAACTGCTGTATCTTATTCGTGCGCATCAAGTTATGCGTCGAACAGATATATGTGTATGTACGAACTTGTATCCACACTTTCTGTCGTGTCGTAGGTTCACCCTCCACAGTTCAGTTAATATGAAATAAGTATATAAGAAATTTTCTTTACTTTCTTCTTTCGACGAATATTTTATTATGTATTTTACAAATACATTTTATATATTTCTCAAATATCAAATGATATGTTATTTTATGGTTAGAAAGTTTTAAGTTTTAATAATTAATTAAAATATTAATTATTATTATTAAGTTTTAAATATTAATTATTTGTTTTGGAATTGTAGGGAATTCACATTTTTCACATACATGAACTATCATCCCAATATCATGAGATATTGAAAAAGTGTTTAATAATTATTTACTCTTAACTTTGTTTATTTTTGATCTGATACTCATTTTGATGACAGTGCTATTGTCATCAGAGCATTGCGTTATAAAATCTATATAGATTTTATAAACAGCCATCCAAATCTGACGCTTAGATTTGTATTTTATTAAAAAGAAACATGTGTATAGTTTTTTTTTTGTTTCTTTTTAATAAAACACAAATCTAGGCGTCTCATTTGGATTTTTTTTAATTATAATACAGTGCTTTAATTGATGACGGTACTGTAATCAAAATGTATATCAGATAGTAAACAAAGAAAATTAATAATGAACAATTATTGAACACATTCAATATTGTGTAGTATTGGGGTGATAGTTTATATTCTAATATTAATTTATTATTTATTTTTATGTTATGTTTCTATCTATGCTATCGTATAATTTTTCATCTGCACATGTTTAAAAATTTGAAATAAGTCTTAATAGACTTTTCATAATAGAAAATTTTATAATACTAATGTATTATGAAATTTTAATTACGAAATAAAAAAATAGTTTTTTTTTTTAAATTAAAAAAATATTATTAACGTATTTAAAATTTTATGAAATTTAAAATTGTCAAAATAAAACCTTACTTTTTATAATATTTTATAATATATACATATATACATATATATATATATATATATATATATATATATATATATATATATATATATATGTATGTATGTATGTATATATAGCTTTTTAAGTGTGTGTTCCTAGTCTTAATGTATCTTGAGTTGTCTTTTTGTTCTTGATGTATTTAGGGAATATTACCTCAAATTGTTATCTGTCTTCAAATTTATGATTTTTCATTTTTATATTTCATTAATGTTTTCTATTTTGCTGATGTTGGAATATATATATATATATATATATATATATATATATATATATATATATATATATATATATAGGTGTTTTTAAGAATGATAGAACTTTGAATTGAATCTCTATTGAAAGTTCTATCTAACCTAAAAACCACCTTATATATATATATATATATATATATATATATATATATATATATATATATATATACACATACGAGGGTCGTTTGATAAGTATGGTAAATTTATTTATTGTTTAATTCAATTAATTAAATTAAATTGTGTAATTTAGTTTTCTTTACTTTCTTACCATACTTATCAAACGACCCTCGCAAATGTGTGTGTGTGTGTGTGTGTGTGTGTGTATGTGTATATGTATATATAAAAGTATGATCAGGGATGTTTTTTTTAAATTATTAAATTTTAAAATTAGTATATATATATATATATATATAATATTAGTATATATATATATAATATATATATATATATATATATATATATATATATATATATATACTAATTTTAAAATTTGTGTGAGTGTGTGTATCTTTAAACACTATATTTCTTAAATACATCAAAAAGTGTTAAAATATCTTAAACTTGTTTTAGCTGTTAAATAATTGAATAACATGACAAGTAAGTTAGTACTCAATCGTTCCATTCCGCCATTTTATACTGTCCTCGGGCGCATAGTGATTCGAATAAGCTGCGTCAATTGCTATTTGCCGTGTGTCGTGCTATGTGAAAAATATATAATCATTTTCTATAATATATATATATATATATATATATATATATATATATATATATATATATATATATAATTTTGCAGTCCTAATACAACAAAAATTAATAATGGTGATAATATTATTATTTATTTTGTAAAATAAGTGGAATAATATGGAATCATTATTAAAACACTAATATTATTTGAACAATGAATATTTTTTTAAAAAATCTATCGTTAATTAAAATATAGTTAATTAAATAACAGTTTAATTTTAGTTATAAAATATGGAAATAAATGTTCCCTGCTTACATTAATTAAAGTAAATATTTTGTTATTGATATTTACTTATTTTTCAATTTTTATTTTCCCTTTTTGTACTCTATACGTACATTTACACACACACATACACACACAAATATATATATAAATATAAATAAGGTCATCCAATTTTGACGCCTAGATTTTTGTTTTATTAAAAAGAAACGCGTATGTAGTTTTTTTTTAAAGAAAACATAAATCCAGCCGTCACATTTGGATGACCTTATATATATATATATATATATATATATATATATATATATATATATATATATATATATTCTCTATTAAAATATAATTTTTTGTATGCCTTGATAATTTCACACAGAACAAAATTAATTTCTGAAAACTTGTTAGGACAATTTAACTTAAAAATAAAATTTGTGTGAAACATTGTAAATATCACATATACACATTTCTTAGCGTTATGCATTTTAAATTTAAACTGTTTGACTAAGTTAACAAATATTTCTTAGTTACTTTTATTTAGTATTTCTTTAAACGTTCTTCTAATATATATACGAGTTTTATATATATATATATATATATATATATATATATATATATATAAATTAGTTACCTTGCAACCAGATTCATTATTATAAATAAGCTTGAATGTTATTATTTATAAATATTTAAAAAAATAAAAAAAATAATAGATATTGTGATTTTGATCAATATTTTACCAAATTTATATTAATTTATTTATTAATAAAAATTCCGAATAAATTCATAAAATTTTATCGATAATAATGTTTATATATTAATTTATTGTAATTAAATTAAATTTTATTTTGAGTTCGAATTACTTCAAAAATGAACTGAATATATTTCATTATATCATTAGTACGTAATTTATAATGTTTATTTATTTTAAAATTAAAAAACTAAGATATATGAATTCTTTCCATCTATCTATATATCTATCTATCTATTTTCATTTCTCTCTTTCTCATACACATTACATATATGCCTATTGACAGATAAAAAGATAAATATAAAAATAGAATTTAATGAATAATTTTGTATATATTAATAGTTGTAATACATTATATTTTGATTGCGATTTTTTCTTATGTATATTTTAAATATAATAGAAAAATCAACACAAAAATTAAAGAGTGTATGAGGGTCGTTTGATAACTATGGTAAAAAAGTAAGAAAAACTAAATTGAAAAATTTAATTAAATTAACATATTCATTAAATTAAACAATAAATAAATTTACTATACTTATCAAACGACCCTCGTATATATATATACGAGTATACGAGTATAGGGTCATCTAAATTTTACTCCTAGATTTATGTTTTATTAAAAAGAAACATTTATATAGGATGGTGTATAGGGAAACATGTGTATAGTTTTTTTTTACCACTTAATGGACCGACCACGTAGATTTTAGTTTTTCGTTAAATCCTTACCATACATACGTATTTATTTAATTTTTTAAAAAATACCCGGAAACCGAGAAAGAGAGAAAAAAACACCCGTCCGTTAAGTGTTAGTAAAACACAAATCTATACGTTACATGTGGATAACTTTCTCTCTTTCTCTGTCTCTAAATATAAATATATATATATATATATATATATATAGATGTGGATAACTTTCTCTCTCTCCCTGTTTCTATATATATATATATATATATATATATATATATATATATATATATATATAGAGAGAGAGAGAGAGAGAGAGAAAGAGAAATAGATTATACAAAAATGCTTTTTAATATATTTTTCTTATTATTTTAAATATGGGTATATATATATACATACATGCATATATATATATATATATATATATATACATATGTGTGTGTGTGTGTGTGTACATATGTGTGCTATATAATTATTGAATTTTATTCGTGGGATATTGAGTGTTATTATATATATAACAAGAATGAGGGTTTTTTTGTAATCTTTTATTCTCTTACATTTCAATTGTGTATAACAAATAATAATAATATACTTTTTCTCAAAAAAAATCTAGTTTTTCAAGTCAATTCAGTCTGATACCATGGACTAGTATACCCATTGCATTGTTGTCACAGGTCATGTCATGCAAGTATCAAAATGTAAAATACACGTACAATATGTATAACGAACGGTCAACTTTACTTTGTAACCCTTTCTTGAAACCAATAAACTGACCATTATAACCGGAATGCTAACTGACCACTGTCCAGTATTGAGATTGTTGACCTTAGAGAGCATGAGAAAGCTTGGTTTCCCTTTATGATAAATATCTTAAGCGAAGAAAGGCAATTGCGTAGACGATAGGTTTATACATAAACTATCGAGTTTATTACATATATTATAAGCAGAGTGCACGAATAATGTAAGGATGATCTTTATATACAAATGATTTCGATTTCGGAAGATTTATATGTGTGCACCGTTTATGTTACGTTTATTTATAGAAATTCTGTTAATGTTTTACGAATATTCTCCTATAAATAGAGATTTATACATAATTTGTTAATAAAATATGTTTGTTTAATTCATTGATTGAATATAAAATTATAGCTCGTGTACTTTTTTTATTTTTGTTTTAAATATAGGTCATCTAAATGTGACGTCTAGATTTGTGTTTTATTGAAAAGAAACATGTGTATAGTTTCTTTCTAATAAAACACAAATCTAGGCATCACATTTGGATGACCATATATTTTTTTTAAGAATTTGTAATAGGGTTTTTAAAAGTAAAATTTAAATTTATATTTTTAATAAGAAACATATATTCATAGCTTATGTTTTACTTAAATTTTCGGCTTGGTATTGTTATATGTATTGTACTACGATAGTTCTAAACTATTAGATTAGACTGGAATTTATCCTGAAGTCATTCGACACCAAAATCTCATTATATATATATATATATATATATATATATATATATATATATATATATATATATAGCTAATTTAAATATTTATTTGTTCTCTAACGTAAATTAAAGAAGAGTATTTAAATAGTAATTTATTTGTAAAATCATGACTATTATTAATTACTTTCTATTATAAAAGTGATTTTTATTTGGTATAGTATGAGTATTTATTATATTAATTTTTTTATGAAGATGTAAAATTTTAGACAAAATTATTTTTATTTAATTGTATATTAATATAGATATTTATTAATATAAATTTATATACATTTGTTTACTTTTTGATTGAAGTTTCTATATATAATTAAGTGGAATAAAATATTCTATAATATTCATCAATTATAACTTATTAACCTGATAGTAATAAATATTGAATTTAACAATAATATAAATTTTTAATTTATTATTAGTATACAGGTAACCCTTCTACAACATGGTATCCTACAACACGGTTTCGCTCTAGCACTTTAAAAAATTGTGGAAATTCTTTTATTAAATTTCGGAAACCTATTTACAACATTAGACAACACGATTTTTATTATGAAAATATATCAGAAAATTATAATATAGTAAATACATACAAAATAATAAGTATTGGCTTTTAGCCTCATATAACACGGTTTCACACAATACGGTATTTTCTAGGAACCTATCTATCGTATTATAAGATGGTTACCTATATATTTCTTTATATATATATATATATATATATATATATATATATATATATATACACACACATATATACTAATTATTTTATGCGGTTTTGAAATAATTTGAACAGCAAAAAATTTTTTTGGAGTATAATTAGTGTCACATAATAGAAAATGAATAATAAATAGTAACTGAAAGCATACATAAGTAATTATTACAAAGTTAAATATTAGATTGTGTAATATGAACTGTGGGATTTTTATATTATTTCCAATATAATAATACGACATATTACAATATATAACCAACCCAACCTAATAACAAAAATCGTTGAAAGTCATTTTATTATTAGTTTTGCATGAATTCTGTATTTTTTTTGGTGTGATTTTTTATGCTGATTTCTGTAGAACTTATCTACCTCCCTGAGAATTGTATATATATATATATATATATATATATATATATATATATATATATATATATATATATATATACAATTGGAAAAATACGTTTAGTTATAAATATTAATTTATAAATTGCATAGTTTTATTTTGCGTATGCGGTATTACTTTATAATTTGGCAAACATTTCAATGAAGTAAAATTATATGAAATGGAAATAATATTTTTATTTCATTTATTAATATAAATTTGATATATTATTTTTGTTTTAGCTATAACAAATTAGATAAAAATGCACTCATCACTTAATTAAACTATTTTTAATCACATAATATTATTTCCAGTTTTAGTACCTGTTTAATATATACATACATACATATATATATATATATATATATATATATATATATATATATATATATATATATATGTGCGTGTGTATGTGTGTTTGTATGTATGAGTAGACAATATAGATATATGAAGTTTTATACTTTGTTTGATATTGCATATTAAATCAAGTTTATTTAAAAGCAACTGTCAAAACTACGGAATATCAATTTGTTTCGAACTCAAAATGAGGTTATGTAAAATTTCTAGTTTTACTAGATTTTATATCCGAATACGGGATTCAATTTCATTTCACAATACATACTAGTTACATTGAAGGGGCGCAAGAATTGTATTCGATATTTGTAACACGAAAGATATTTTACATACTGTTTGTCCAGTTTGACGACTTTTAATTTTCTGTATATAGTTCGATTTGTTGGGTTTTATAATTCTGGTTTATACTAAATCGTTCAACATTTGATATATGAAAGATCGTGAGAACGG
>CP092091.1:38920490-38932990 GCA_029203775.1 Neoneuromus ignobilis | reverse complement strand
TAATAATATTAAAAAGTCAAAATAATTAAAATACATAAACATTACCTCTTAAATACGATGTATCCATTATGATGTCAGAGCATAACATCGACAATATAAATCATTTTAATTATACCCGTTATTCATTCCACTATCTCCTCCATTTTATTTCTCATATAATATTTTAGAATCTTGTCAAAATCACACCTCATTTAATACAAAATAACATAACTCAAAACTCAGTACAAAGTTTAGATTTAATTCCGGAATATTATGTACATTAATTTAATTATATTCAGTGCTATTAAGTTTCTTGAAGTGAAAAGAAATTGTATATATATATATATATATATATATATATATATATATATATATATATCTGTATAAATTATAAGGGTTTTTGTACTCATTATTAAATGAAAGTCTCTCTCAAAATTTTCCTAAGCAATTTAATATTTTTCGTTCTTTTTCTCATAGATTCACTTTTTTTGTCTTTGTCTTATCTCTTCTCAAGTCTCTTCCTAATCCTTTTTATATTTTTGGATTCTTAATTAATAATTTTCCTTGTCCATCGGCGGTTGTTTCTTTTTTGTATAGGTGTTTTTAAGGGTGATAGAACTTTAATTTGAATCTCTATTGAAAGTTCTATCTATTCTAAAAAAACATTATATATATATATATATATATATATATATATATATATATATATATGTACATACATACATACACATACACATATATACAATATATGTTTTTTTAGATTGGACACAACTTTTGATAGGTATAAAATTTAAAGTTCTATCACGCTTAAAAGAATAACCTACATATAACCAACCCATTTCCATAGTTTCAATTTTTTTATATACTTGTATCACTATCACTCAAAATTGTTCATTTCGACTAGTGGTTTTTTTATTCTATTCAATCCTATGAGTTTTCTTATATATCAGGATTTTGACTCATTGCGTTGATAGCACTTGTGTGATGTTAAGTAACTTTTTATTTTGACCGGGAATATTTTTTAAGCTCTTTGTACATACAATTTTTAAATTCCGTTTACACTGTCTCGTTACTTTTCGACAGTGGAATGATTTTATGTATTAAATTTGTGATTTTTGTGTTTAAATTGTATATGTATTTTAGCTTGTCTTTTTTTTTAAAAAAAACTATTATTTGTAATTTAAATTAAATAATCAATAAACATAATAAAAATATTCTGTTATTCAAATTTTGTTTTGCAATAAAATAGAGGGTCATCCAAATGTCATGCCTAGATATGTGTTTTATTAAAAAGAAACAAAAAAAACTATACACGTGTTTTCCTATACACCACCCTATACAAATGTTTCTTTTAATAAAAAATAAATTAAGCGTCTCATTTGGATGATCCTATATTTATAAATCATCTTGAAGATGAAGACAGAAATTAAATGGAGTAATGATACAAATTTATAAATATTTTTTCTTGTACATTGCATAAAAATAAACGTTTTTTTTCACTTTCAGTTGACATAGTTATTATATTTAATTTTCATCTAAAATAACTCTTTGTTTAAAATTATCCATCATTCTTGTTTATTTTTAAAAAAATAATACTCCTGAAAACAGTTGTGTTTTAAATAGAGACTATTGTAAGAATTATATTTTTTTAAATATTAACCTCATATTTGGAAATTTATAAATAATATTTGTTTTGTTATTTTTTACATGTAATTTACACGAAATATATTGGAATTTGAAATAATTGTTGTTTTATATTGGTTTAGTTTTAATATTTTTAAATTATTATGGTGATTTATTTCATTTAAATGCAATTTTTATGGAAAATGTTGAGATGAAACAAAAAATTACCATTCTAAATAATATAGAATATATTTTTCATTATTATTTACAACTTCTTTCAATATTAATATCAAGTTTTCAATACCCTGTCGATAAAACTTTTTTGTCTTGTGCTAAAAAATAAATCGAGCTTAAACTATTTCTTACTAATGTAGTTTTGGAAACGACAGAATAGAAGATAATATAATATTCTTAGGCCGGGGGAATACAGTGGATGTCATTATTTCCCATTCAAATTCCTTTGGTTTTTGGAGTGTTTTTTGTACTGTGTGAGTCCGGGTGTTGTTATTATGAAAAATACGCCTTTACTGTTAGCTCGTACTGTTTTTTTTTCGTTGATAGATTGCTTTAGCTGATTTATCTGTTCACAATACAACACTTTCGTGACAAATTGACAGTAGCTCATAATTGATAATTATATCCATATTTCACTAAACCGACAGAATAAATTTTCTTGGATGAAGTCCTTCTTTTGGTTGTCGAGATGTTGTTACATTGCAGTTAATCTATTATTATTGATATTTAATATTATTATAATCAATACATTTTTCGTTACCAACAAATTCGATTCAGAAATGATTTCTTTTCTAATCTACAAAAATAAGAAGTGCAGATATCCACTCGTTGCTTCAGCTCGAGTTCCAATAATTCGTAAGGAATCCACTGATCTAGCTTAGAAACTTTACCAAACTATGCACATTTCAGCAGCATATGTACACCCATATTTTTGCCACAATTGTCAAATATTGTACCATTTATTCTAAGAAATATGAAAATACTGTATTACCCATAGAATGATCGATACAGTAAATATTATGTATATTATTTATATAAATTTTAAAAGTCTATAAAGGTGAGAGGAAGTAAATAATAAAAAATTAATATATATTTCGTATATAGTCGAAACTTTTTTTAAGAATAAAATATATTTTTTTATTGAAATAATATATATATATATTTATACACTTTCTCTCTCTCTCTCTCTCTCCCTCTTTATATATATATATATATATATATATATATATATATATATACATACAATTAATAATGTTATAAGTATATATAACTATGAATAGTACAACTAAACCGAGAATATCTTAACTTCATGAGGCTTCAAATTGGTATTTTGCTAAGACCCTTTTCACACTAATTAACTAATCAGGTGGAAGTATTGATTTATAAAATATAAATAAGGTTTTCCAATAAATTAAATTTTATACAACTGCTAAAAACAGTCAAGATAGTTATTTAGAATAGTCCTAAAAATATTAATACATTTTTATTATAAATCATATTGATTTTTCATGTTTTTTTTTTTTATTTATATTATTTATAAATTGAATTAAATTTAGTTCTAGGAAACTGTACAAAATATATAAAATGTTAAATTATATATATATATATATATATATATATATATAAATTTATCTGAAAACATTTATATAGGGCCATCCATATATGACGCTTAGATTTGTGTTTTATTAAAAAGAAACATATGTATAGTTTATTTTTAATAAAACATACATTTGGATGACCTTATACAATATTGTAATTAATTATTTCAGAAAGGTTTTTGAAAGTTAATAGACATATTAATTAAATGCTTTTATTAAATTTTTTTGTAAAAATTTGTTAAAAATATTTTCATTAAAAAGATTTTATGATAAAATTTATATCCTTATAAATTATTTATTTATATAAATCAGAAATATTTTATAGACTGTAATTATAAAATAAAAAATATTTTCATTATTAAAGAGAAATTTGTGAAAAAAGAATTGTACACAAAAATACTTTATGAACAGGAAAACTGTTAGGGTATGTTTTTTTTTTTTAAAAAAAATAAATAACAAAAATATACTTATATTCATTTCTTACATTTAATACAAATAATTTGAAATGTATTTATATTTTTTTAATTATTAAATAGTTTTAATTTTAAAAAATTATTAAAAAGTATTTATTAAAAATTTTATAAGAATAATGACAATCAAAATTTAATTAGTTTTTTTTTATTTCACAATATTTTCGTTCAGAAAAAAAATAATGATTTAAAATTATATAAGCCTATAAAAAATTTACTTTACTTATTATTATAATAAAAAACTGTATTTTTTTGACTGTTTTTAAAAAGAAATATTTTAATAATTAAGATATTTTTCTATTTATAATGAAATAATAATAATTACTTAACGAATTATATTGAAAGACTACTAACACTTTATTAATAATTATAATTTATTATTTCTTAGAAATTGATTAAGTAACATGAAATTTGAAAAATATTGCTTTGAAATATTCAAAAATGTCAAAAGGGAAAATGAAAGCAACAATTTTATTTAGTATGTATAGGTATTCAACATTTTTTTATATTTGCTTTTCATTCATAGAACTTTTAAGTTAATTACAAACAAATATTAGTATATTAAACCTTATAACATCTTATAAAACGAAAAACAATTAAACAAAGTACCATGAATGTATGTATTTGACGCTACAATTTATTTAATATGTAAAATTCACTTCAGTGACTACCCTTCAGTATTTGGATTTCTGATTCTCTAATTAGTTTGCGTTTCATAGCAAACGTCGTCGTTTTTCCAGGCAAAGCTAAGAGAAAATCTATAATTTAGGAGTAAGGGCAGCCATCTTAGATTTTCCCTCCTTTGACCGGGAAAACTACAACCCCATATGAGGGTATTTTACCATAGAGTTACAGTTTAAAAACTTTTCAATTATTTTTACTCTTATGTCAGCATTTCGATATTTATTGAAGTGTGGAATTTGTTTAAACTTTTTATACTGTTTATTATTATATATCTCGTGTATATATATATATATATATATATTACTTAATAATGAAAAATATGAAGAAATAAATAGACGTGATAAATATGAGGATCGTATGATAAGTATAATAAAAAAGTAAGAAAAACTAAATTGAAGAATTTAATTAAATTAATCAAATATATAAATTAAACAATAAATAAATTTACCATACTTATCAAATGACTCTCGTAAATATCAGTTTGTAATGAGTTTACGAATTGTAGATTCAAGTGAAGAATTTCATAGGTATTACTTTTTTGTATAGAAATAAAATATCATTGAAGTATAAAAATATTTATATTTGTTGAAATCTATTTATCACTATAAGCATTTTGATTAAATTTGCAACATTTAAAAAGAAAGCAATTGCATGCGCAGATTGATTTTGATATTTTTTTTATCTATTTTGATATCTTTGTTTATTGTATATATATATATATATATATATATATATATATATATATATATATATATATATGTATATATATTATAATCATCAGCACCTTCTTTATATCCACTGCTGAATGAAGATTTTTCTAAAAATATCCACTTTAAGTGACCTAATTTTTTTCCATTCTATTCAGAATAATTACATGTTTGATTCTACTGCATTCATCTATAGACCTGTATCTAGAATTTTTGATATTTTTATGTTCTTAGTCAATTTATCTTGTCTTTGGTGTTTTTTTCTTTTTAAGCATGATTGGTCTATTTTCATTTGAAATTTTTCATATTTTTCGATGAATTTTATAAGTCTCTGTTTTATTTATACACGGCTTTTTTCTTGAGTTTTCTTACATATTTAGGCTTCCATTTAATAATTTTCATTCAAATGAAGTTCATCTATCTTCTCATATGACTAGCCCGTTTACATTTTAAACTTTTCACTTGAGTTATAAAGTTCATAATTTTTGTTTTCTTTTTAATCCAGTCATTTTTTTTTCTGTTTCTATATGTTATTTATAACATGTGTATTTCCATGTTTTTTTTTAAGTTACCTGGAGCTGGTAATTTATTCTGGAATTCAAGACTCATTTTTACACACACACACACAAATATATATATATATATATATATATATATATATATATATAATTTTTTAAATCCTCTTTTCCAATTATTTTTATTTATCTACAAGTCTTCTAAATTCCCTTTTCTTTTAATATTTTTTAGTTGTTCGTTCTTTCTGTTTTCTTCTTCGTTAATGTGGTTGCTATTCTCATATCTTTCTTTTTTAATGAGTCGGTTCCATTCTCAGTATATTAGTCTTCGTTTTACTATTTCTTTTTTTTGTATTATTATGTATGCTTATTTTTCTTCTTACTTTTTGTTTTTCTTCGTTATATTCTTTATATTATAATTGACAACTTCTCTTAATGAAATAAATTTTCATAGTAATTTTTGTCTCTCGCTCTTTTTGTAATAGTTCATGTTTCGACTTCATACTCACACACGTATACACACTCACATATACACACGCTCACACATACACACACTCACACACACTCACACACACACTCACACATACACACACACACATATATATATATATATATATATATTTATATAAAGAAAATATTCTTGGAAACAAATCATTCTAGTATAAATTCAAATGGAATTCAATGTACAGTATAGTGCAGTTCAAAAACGAAAATCGGTTCTGTTAAGTTTTACATGTGTAAGAGGAAGAAAATACTATTTCAAAGGTTCGTACGTTACGCTAGACTGAGACAACGTTCCAAATTAAATAACAACGAAGGAAAGGGAGGGAAAGTTGCAGATGTTTTGCTTAAATAATTGATAATTTAGTAAGTCTGTTGATCGTGTGCAGGTATGTGTTTATATATCAACCGATACTTTGTTATCACATAATTAATGATTTATTAATAAAAAGATTCGCATAGCAGCTAAAAACAGTAGTCTTTTTTATCATTATTCACTTTAATAAATGGAAAGCATTTTCATGTTATAGAGAGATTGTCGATTTTTTTTTATATAATATCGTTCGAGACATGTAAAAAACAATAAAGTTTTTTGGTTAGGATTATTAGCTAGATATTGTATATTAATAACCAATTCGAAAATGATTAATTGATTCTGAAATTTTAATTAGAATTAAATGAAATATACGAACGATGAGATAATTTTTTAAAACATATTTTCATTGATATTAAAATGGTTTATAAAATAATATTATTATAAAAAATTATTCAAGAGTTAATATGTATATATGATAGAGTATAATATGTATTTATAATGAATTAAGTAAAATAAATTTCAACTTAATAATATATTATCATTTAATCTGAATGCCGTATCAATTTAGATTATAAATAAATTGTATGTTTTTTTAAAAAAAATCATAAACGAAATAAATTTTGATTTTAAAAGTTATTTAAAATGTTTATTTTTCTTAACTGTATTCTTAATTGTACATTTATTAAGATGTAACTGAATTATCTTATTCAAAATCAAATTAAAAATTATTCATAACATCCTTTTTCCTTCTGTTATTCTTTTTATTTATTTCGATTTATATATATATATATATATATATATATATATATATATATATATATATATATATATATATATATATATATATATATATATATATATATATATATATATATATATATATATATATATATATATATATATATATATATATATATATATATATATATATATATACTCGTATATATATATAAATACATACAACGAAGAAGTCTACTAAGTTTATCGATTTTTTTTTATGATCTCCATAACTCGACAAATGAAGAAAAGATGAAAGAAGCAGAAATTGTAGAAGAAAAATATCTATTTAAGGAAAAGAATTCAAAGAATGATATCAAAATAGGAATTAGGAAATGAAATATTAACTATAAATTATGAAAATACCTAATTATATATATATATATATATATATATATATATATATATATATATATATGTTATCATCAGTGTCTTTCTAACCACTTATATATGAAGGCCTCTCCTAAAACTTACCGTCTCGACCGATTTATTCTCGTCCTCTATTCCAAGTTGATGAATTTTCTCATACACACATCTCTATACCACCTGAATATGAGTACCTTGTTGAACCTTCTCAATCTCTGTATTTTTAATCAATAATTTCTCTTATCCGTCAGTGGTCTTTTCTTATTTCTATATAACCAGCTCATTGCCATTTTATTTATTTTTATTACAACGTCCGTGTCATTGTTTTGTTTCGAAATTACTTATTTCTTTTTTGTCTCTACATCAAATTCATAAGAAGCACTTATCTATGTTTTTTGTGTTATCTAGAATTTCTAAATTATTCTGGAATTTAAGATTTAGATTTTACTGTCATATATAAAAAGATATCGAATGAATTGATGCCTTCCAATATATATAAATAATTTTTTTATATAAGGTTTTTTCTAAACTAGCAATATTTAATTTTATTCTCCTCTTCATTTTATTATAAAAATGTTTGTTTTGTGTTAATTAGTTTTTATAAATGAACATATTTATTACATTTTTCTATTTCTCTACTTTTAATTCGATTTTTCTTTAATCAGCAAATTCATTGTATATTACTTTTGTCATGCCGAAGTTCATCTTAAGATCATTTTTTCATTTGTTTTGTTTTTTTTTTAAAAATCATCTGTGTTTGTTGAAAAAATATAACGTTTTCAGAAAATTTAAGTTTATTAAGTACTCATTTTTTACTTTCATTTTTTCATGTTCACAGTTTAGTCTCTCAAATAATTCTTTTAGTCCTTTGGTGATATCGTATGGACATTTTTATTTATATATATATATATATATATATATATATATATATATAAGGTGTCTCATTAAGAGCGCACATACATCATCGCTTACTCAAAAAAGATGTTTTTTTATTTAAAAAATAAGTTGTTCACTCCTGATTGGACACCCTGTAAAATATCAATTTATAACATACTACGACATTTTTTTGACATCCAGTTTCAATCTATCTGTACTTTTCTGTATAATATTCTCCAGGCAAAACAGATATCTCCCTGCTTATTACTTATTTTTTTCAGTTTTTCTCGTTTTTTCATCTCTTGTGGTTCTCGTATTATAACTTGTTTTGGCAAACGTTTTGAGTCATTCATTGCACACGACCAATGACCAAACCACAATAGTTGTTTTGTTTTAATATCACCTACGATTGCACATGCAACTCCCGTTATTTCTGTAATACATTCGTTCCTGATCCTTTATTTTTTCAATTTTTTTCAAGCTAGTGTCCAGAGATTCATTTCTGTTACCACTAGTATTTTTCAGACTAAAGTTTCATTATCAATATTTTCTGTTTTAGCTTTGCTCGTAGAAATTATGTTACAAATTAACCTTTCATTTTTTATTTTTAGCCTTAGTGAAGGCAATATGCCTAAGAGAGAAAATTTTGAATAAAAAATCCTCACCAGTTTGTCTGGTCAGCATAGTGAGTACAACCAAGTATCGGTAAATGATGGTTTTCATTGAGGCTTTCGCTTAACAGTGGATTAATATTGGTAGAAATGATGATGATATATATATATAATAAAATTTGTCGTTATTTAGCACTAACTAAAGAAAAAAATGTTTTTCTTATATTTATGTCATTGGATTACTCTTTTCGCCCATAAATACGATCGTATGTATTATTTCTGTAATATTCAGGAAGATCAACGTATAACTTTAGGACATTTACAATATATTTCAGAATGAAATACCTTTCCTTAGTTCTTATTAGAATTTTTTTATTATATAGCAATAAATTATTATTAATTAGATTACATTTTCAAAACCTATGAATATATATATATATATATATATATATGCGTGTGTGTGTTGGTATACAAACAATGAATGGATTAGAGAGGAAATAAAATTTAAGATTGTTATGGTAAAAATGAAATGTTTGAAATGAAAATAAGCAGGTCATATTGCAAAAACAGGAAACTACTGATGAAGAAAAATATATTGATTGAAAATCTCTCTCTATTCATAAATATATATATATATATATATATATTTATGAATCTATGTATGTGTGTATATATATATAAATGTACAGGAAGAAATATATGGATTGACGGGACAGATATATAGGAAAAATCGTAGAAATAAACTAGAAAAAAAACATTGAATAGGTCGAAGAGAAAAATTTTGAGATAGGATTTCATCTAACAATAGGTAGAAAGAGGTTGATGATGTACATTTATATATATTATATGTTGGTATATTTTAATTAATATCATTTATACTTAATTAATTAGTTGTACTTTTAAATTTATCATAATGATAAATATATTAAAAATTATTTAATTTCAAATCCATTTATTCTTGTTAATGTCTATTTGATTTAATTTTTTATATTTCGTTAACTAAGCGGTTAGTATGTTAAGTTACTGATTAATACGTCGCAAGTTTGAATTTAATTTTATAGCATATGTCATCTATCATTAAGACAGTGATTGTATCGATCGCTTTAGTCAAGCGAATGAACTTTAATGAGTTTTCAAGACAATTTTGATTTCAAACATTATTAATAATTCTAGGTTAAAAAATCATTAATATACATTTGGAAACAATATTCAAGTGATTTATAGTTTTATAAAAATATGATACTTTAATTAAATTGAAATTATTAAAAAAAAGTTCTAATATTAATGAATATATATATATATATATATATATATATATATATATATATATATATATCAATACATCAATAAACATGTTATTTAGTATGATATTTTATATGGTCATCCAAATGTGACGTTTGGATTTGTGTTTTATTAAAAAGAACATGTGTATAGAGTGGTGTATAGGGAAACATGTGTATAATTTCTTTTGTTTCTTTTTGATAAAACACATTTTAGGCGTCACATTTGGATGACCCTAAATAATGCAATATTTTTTCTCTTTATTAATTTTTATTATATAATATTTTATTGAAATAAAATAAAATATCGCTATATACAATATTTTTTTATATTTATTTCATTTATCTGTTAGTTTTGATTTTAAATATCACTGTAATTTATTAAAAGCCATACATACACATACACACAAATACACACACATACATACACACACAAACACACACATATATATATATATATATATATATATATATATATATATATATATATATATATATAATCACTATTATATTAGCTCCTTTCTGTCCACTGCTGGGTAACAGAATCTCAATTTTTTTTAAATTTTATTACCAATCCATTTTAAAAAATTGTGTTTCTGTTCAATTTATTGGTTGGTATATTTCTAGGCCTTTTTGTATGTTAAGGACCTTAGTTGAAACTGAATTATATACACCTATACATATATATATATAAATATATATATACATACACACACACACACACATAATATATATATATATATATATATATATATACATACACACACACACACACATATATATGTATATATATATATATGTGTGTATGTATGTGTGTACACAATACATATATTCCTGTCTGTACTCTAGTTCTTTTTTCTATTTCAATCACATAGTTTTCATTTTTAATATGGTTGAAAAAATGAATATAGATGAAGATTTTCATTTTCGTGTAAATAATTAATTAACTATGTTTTTCGGCATTTTCTAGTAAATTATTTTATAAAAGATAGTTTTAGATTTAATTCTATTTTTCATTTTATATAACTCATGTGTAATGTCAGGTTTTTCTAAATATTTTTTTCAAGTATAATTTATGAATGAATAAAAATATTTACTTTGAATTTTATTTAGTATTTTTATTTTAAAATGCAATAAAACAAATTATTAATATCTTATCATTTCAAAAAATATAAAATTGTTATTAAATTATATAGTAGTTTTAACTTTTATTACTTTTTAATGTATATGAACAATTTTTTTTCGTACTCAATTGGTTATTTTTGAAAATCATTTTATATTATTTATGAAATTGATTTTTTTTCATAAGTTTACTACATATATATATATATATATATATATATATATATATATATATATATATATATATATATGTATAAATGTGTGTGTGTGTATAAGCATAAAAGTAACATAATAAATATTTATTCTTAATAATGATATATGGAGTAAATATTTTCTTACTTTTGTGTACATTGTCGCTATCAAATCGAACAGTACAATTAATTACTAATTCCAATTTAATAAAACGCGATAATTGAAAATTTAAGCATAACATTCGCAATCAATATTATCTCAAGCGGTGCACGTAAAGTTTATCTTGAAAACATTCATTCTTACATAGACGCAAGTTTATTTTCTATTTTGAGAGTCCGACCGCCGATGCCTAAGCTTCTCATGTTAAACTAAGGAAATTAAATGAACCGCAACTACTACGAAATTCAAATATGCGACGACGGGAGAAGCAGCGCGCAGAGGAAGATGCGATGGCAGTGGGTTTCGATGGGGGAGGCATTAGAAATTCGAGCTTGCAGCTTTCGAATAGCTTTTAGACGTGAACGGCGCCATCTCTAGTTCTGGGGACCGAGACGAGCTTTACAGAAGCGAGCTTTTTGATGTAAGAACACGAAACGTGCGCGCACGTACTTATATATACACACATTTACACATTCGCTACGTACGCACATGTATACACAATTATATACATACACATATACAAATTTATACACACACACACATATAAATATATATACCCTTCTTGTTTGTGCTCATAAAGAAATAAAGATATATACATAAATACTTACATATTTATATATATATATATATATATATATATATATATATATATATTTATTGATATGTTTGTATGTAGATATTAAGATTCTATATAAGTGTAATTATTCTC
>CP092091.1:38900490-38917990 GCA_029203775.1 Neoneuromus ignobilis | reverse complement strand
CTGCTAGGCGAAAACTTCATTGAATGTTACTATTCACTGGTACTTATTTATACTTACCACCTTTACAGGGGTGTTGGTTAGAAAAAAATTTTTATATATATCTGTATACACATACACAGATATATATATATATATATATATATATATTTATTATATGTTAATTATTTTTCACTTTATCATTATTTGTAAAATGATGATTTTAAATAATTTTTCTGTTAAAATTATATAGAAATGGTTCTATAAAAATTTTATCAAAGTTTTTAATGTCATTTCTTATGACACTTTTTCATATAATTATGATTTTATTATTAAAATTGATATAGTTTATTATATGTAATTAATAGTTAATTGTGTGTTATATTCATAGTTTACGTATTGTTGATATAAAGATATACATATAAAAATATTTTCACTTAAATCTTTTAATATTATGATTCTTCAAATAATGGAAACTTATTTATTTTAAATGATAGTAACGATTTCTTACTAAGGAAATGAATAATATGGGATAAGAAGAAAATTGATATTATTAGTTTCATAGATATAAATATAATTTAGATTTTACACACTATTTTATTACTAAAGTTATGGTTCACTAAACTAACCAAATTCTTTGTTTTACTTTTGCTTCGTAGAGATTAAAAAATATTCTGTAGTGAAACTTGTTAATGAAAACATTTATGAAATATTTCTACAAATTTATTTAAATTAATTTAAGTAAATATATAAACTAATGATGTAATTTTTTAAAAGTAGTTATTAATCAGTTATTATCATTTTTATTCGACGATGCACATTTCGATGTCTTTAATATCATTATTAGAAAGTTTCAATACAAAAAGTTGTAATGAATAATAAGTTAAATATTTTAAAATATATTAAATGTACATAATTATGATATATGATGCCATGGTTATTAAAATGCGTGTCATAAAATAAAGTCACAAAGTATAATTATTAAAAAAAAATAATAAAAAGTTACTAAGATTGATTAAAAAGTTTTTCTTATATAAAAAGGGTTTATGTTTTACAATAAATGGAAATAACATCTTTATTTATATTTTATATGTCAGAATAATTCAGCAGCTTCAGATAACACAAAGAAATATGAAAAGATATATATTAGAAATGGCACGAAAAGATAGGAAGAGAAATGACTAGAAAAGATTAGAAAAAAAACAAATGTTGCGGAGGTTATGGCATAGGTAAAAAGCTTGAAATTAAAATAACCGGTCATATAGCAAGAAAAGAAGACTATTGTTATATAGGAGAAGTTATTGATTGGGAACTTATAATAAATATAAGAAAATGCACTGGAAGAGATCTATGAATAAATGGATCAGAGATATGAAGAAATTCATCAGGAATGGAATAGAAGAGAAATACATTTGATAGATCAAAGTGGGAAATTTCTGGAGAGGTTTTCATTCAGCAGTGGATTGAGAAATATATATATTGATTGTATATATATATATATATATATATATATATATATATATATATATATATATATATATATATGTATATGTATATATTATTTTTTAGAAATGACATAATTTTAGAGTCTGACCAAATATTTCACAATTATAAAGTTGAAGAATATTTACAATTTAGCCAATGTACACAATTTTCCTAATTTATATTTAAAAAGAAACAATTTGTGATTGATTTATTTGTACTTGAAATTTAATAGTAATATTGAATATGTATCATTAGATTTGAAATATTTATGCGTTAAACTAACTAATAACTATTCCTGTTTTTCTTTTAATATGTTGCACTATTGAAATGATAATTTATTTGTATGAATCGCTTTTCTCGGTTTAGGATTTAACAATCAAATTAGTAGAGACATAATAAAATAAAGACTGTTCCAAAATTAAAATTTCTTCCACCGAATTTACAATCTCAAGCAGGCATTATTGTTGTGAGGAACGATTTTTATTTAATTAATTAATGTTTCTTTTTAATCCGAGTTTTAAAACTTCAACTGTGTAAGGTAGAAGTTTGAATATTTTGGATTAAGTAATAAATATTTAAAATTTAACTATCTTTTAAAGACTGAAATTTCAATAACTTATTTTTCTAAAATCATTTTCTAATTTAAAATTAAACATTTATTACTTTTTTCATAGAGAGAAGAATATATTCTTTTATTAAAATCATATATGTCATATATATAAACCATATTATTTTAAAAATATAAATTATAATTAAAATTTTTCGTATTTTTATAAATTCTTCTATCTAAACTATTTCATCATTTTACTAGGATTATCTATTTTTATTAAACATTCTTATAGAATATTAAAATCTTTCAAAGAACCAAATATTTATTCTGGTTTGTTCATTAAATAATCATATATTCTTAAATGATTTATTTATAAATATTTTCAAAAATATATAATGCTACTACAAAAAAAACATATTTTTTAATATTTGCAAAATTGAATTTTGTTTATAAAAATTAATTCGTAAACATTTAACAATAAGTGTATTAAGTAATATTTCTTGAATTAATAATAATAATGCAATATATAATAATATAAAGTTGTAAATTTATTTTTTTCACATGTAAAATATTCAATTATATTAATTGAAAAAATATATTCTTTAAAATTTTCTTTTGAGAAATTATTTTTAAAAATTGCTTTTCGGTAACGATTTTCGTTTTACAAGTCACATTATTAATTTTTATGTAAAAAATTAAAATACAGTTAGTGTAACATTATACCCAATTTACTTTTATATAAATTTTTATACTCTTACAAATATCAAAATATTTTGTGGGAATATTTCAATAATTAATTGGTAATCACTTTTTCACTAATGAATATTTCTAAGGCTATAAAAATTCTACTAGGACGTACAACTATAAATCTAAGTAAAATATATATGAAATTTTAAATCTATTGTGATATTAAATTAAATGAAAATGTTATAACAATATGTTATCTTGATAATGACAGATATCAAAATAAGACTTAAAAAATTAATCAATAAATGATTAATAGCATTTTTAAAGAAAAATTTCATTTGCGTGAAGAATAGAATGAATTTCAATTAGTTAGTTATGAATATATTTTGTTCAATGCGTATAATTATAAATATTTTTATTATTCGATAATAATTCTAAATTATTTAATTTGAAATTGAAATTATTATTTAACGACATTAAATCGAAATTACTATACAGCGAAAAAACAATCCAATTAAAAATCGCCGCTATACAAAAACCGAAATCGAGTATCTTCAAGTCATTTCAACAATTCGAATATTCTTGTATTGAATAATACAAACGCGCACGTTTGTGAAACGCATATTGAAGTTCGAGTCTAAATTAAATCTCTCCAGAATGCGTATATAATCTTGACGCTCACTCAGTTTCGCAATTCATTCCTCTTTCGCCCGACCACGCAACCGCCTGACTAAAACCACGCCAAAGACAACTTCAAAACACACCCCAACTACTGTGAAATTATCTTCGCGAAATTATTTGATGTATAACACACATGACAGCTTTTGGTGAAAGCTCTTCGACTGATAAGATTGATTGAGGAAGCCTTGAAGCTTTTTGATGATAAGATGGTGTTCGCATACATAGATACATACACGCATACGACGAACAACGCACGGGCCGTTTGTACATGAACGCTTTCTCGACACATTGTACATTTTCTACGCATCGGAACAATTACAAGAACGCAAAAACGGAGCGACCGTCGTTAACTTCATTACACAGAAACGAGTACTTTATTGACTTTTGTTTCGCTAGAGACAATTATATAAACATACGTCCTTCGAATATACTCACGTTACGTCCTTCGAATTCTCTCTCTCTGTGTGTATGATGAAATTCTGTTAATTCTTTGTAAAATCAAATAAAAATTAAAAAAATAATTTGTAAATCAAATAATAAAATGACAGAAAAATAAAATCATATCCGTTTTTAATAACCACATAATTGTAAACAAATATTTACTGAACGAGAAAATATTAAAGGTATTATCAGAATTCAGTACACAATTAACGAATATTTATTTTGTTGTGATATCAAATGAAATATTATTTTTATTTTTCACACGATTACATTTAATGAATTTATATTTAATGTATGTATATATATTAGGTCTACCGGAAAGTTTTGTCCGTTTTTGAATTAAAAAATTATATATTTTCAATATATTTATTAATATTTATTGAACAATATAATTTTTTCTTCGTTACTAATGACCTCTTCCCAGCGTGATGGTAATTTGTGAATTCCATTTCTGTAAAATGACTCATCTTTGAAACTTGAGATGACATATATATATATATATATATATATATATATATATATATATATATATATATATATATATATATATATATATATATATATATATATATATATATATATATATATATATATATATATATATATTAGGTGTTCTTTTAAGAGTGATAGAACTTTAAATTGAATCCCTATTGAAAGTTCTATCTAACCTAAAAAAAACTTTATCACACCTTTATACACACACACACACACACACACATATATATATATATATATATATATATATATATATATATATAGATGACCCAAATGAGACTGAAGGATAGTAAAGAATACGTATATAATTATATACTAACTTCTCTCTTTCTTTCTCTTTTTCATTCTCTCTTTCTCACTCTCCATATATATACGAGAATCGTTTGATAAGTGTGGTAAATTTATTTATTGTTTAATTTATTTAATTAAATTTTTCAATTTAGTTTTTCTTACTCTTTTACCATACTTATTAAACGACCCTCGTATATATATACACTCGGCCCTCCATTTACGCGGAACTTTTTTTACGCGAGTCTCTTTTTATGTGGTAAATTATAACACTATTTACGCGGGGTTTTTTAGACGCGATATCAATTTACGCGATCATCAATCAATTTACGCGTGACACCAAATAAAATTTACTTTTGTTTTCTGAAATGTTATTTTTATCATTTTTTTTGTTAAGCTATCTGAAATAAATATGTATTTCTAAAACTTATAATAGCTTTTCTTCCGAATATTTTGTTTTTTTTTGTACTGAGAGACTCTAATCACGCGATTTTTATTCGCGTAAAACGAATCCACGTGGAACAGATACTCCGCGCAAATGGAGGGCCGGGTGTATATATATATATTTAAAAATTTCAAAAATTATAGTAAGTAAATAAATATATTTCTAAACGTTACGGTCTCATCTGGGCCACCTTGTATATACAGATTTGCTCATATGTATGGAGCTCCTTAATTTTTGTTTCTAAAATATTAAATTAAACACATTTTTTTTCAGAAGATTGATTATTTTATTGTTTTTCTTTTTCTTATTAAGTTTTTAATATTTTGTGACGTCCCCTTTGTCTTTTAAGACTGCAGCCACCATTTTCGACATATTTTGAATTAAATTTCTGCAAATATCAGCGTTTGTTTTTTCTTATTTCTCTTTTTTTCGTTGCAGATCTTCTTTAGTTTTCACATTATGTTTTCCAACATTTTTCTTTAATATTGACCACAAATGCTCGATTAGATTTAAATCCAGAAATTGGGGTGATTATTCCAGAATGTTAATGCATTGACTTGGCAACCATATGATCGAAGCTTTTGAAGTGTGGCAACGAGCATTATTCTGTTGGAATAGGAAGTTAGTCTTACTTTTACTATTGAATAATTTATCGGTATAGGTAGAGAGATGTAGGTAAAAGTATTCATTCATCCTTAATATACAAACATTTCTCTGATTCCTGCCATATATATACAACTTAAATTCATTACGGATCCCCTTTCAAACTTTACAGTTGAGATAGTCTGGATGGCAAACTTCTTCAAGCCTGCGTCTTTCGTAAACAGCTTCAGGTGGACTGTAGAGCATTCTGAAAGATAACCTGAATCTGAGCAAGCAAGTAAAAACTTTAGTGAAAAGAAATAACCGAATAACAGTTTATAGCTTAGACTATAGGAATATCTGTAGGATCAGTACAAAGCATTCTGAAGGATAACCTGATTCTAAGCAAGTTCTTATCGCGATGGATACCAAAGTTGTTGCGCGAAGATCAGTTGGCATATCGCGCTGACTATTCGCTTCAATTTAGAAGTAAATTTGATACCGATTCTGATGCTTTTCTAAACAGGATTGTTACAGATGACGAAACTTGAATCTTCTTGTTTGATCCCAAAAGCAAGCAACAATCAAAGCAACGGTTACCAAGAGGTTGTAGTTCTCCCATAAAGGTTAAAACAGAAAGATCGGTTACAAAGGTAATGGTCACCATTTTCTGTGATTTAGATGAAGAGTTACACATAAATTTTCTTAAAGGCCAAAGAACAGTAACTGCAAGTTATTATGAAACAGTTTTAAGAACACTGCATGCAGTTCTGAAAGAAAAACGGCCCAGAAGAAATTAACAGTGTGTCTTGTTTTACAATGACAATGCATTGGCTCACTCTACAAGTTCTTCCAGGGTAGTATTAAGTGAATGCCAATGATAGATTATTTTACTTTACATTCTATAAAGTCCAGATTTAGCTCCATCAGATTTCTTTTATTCACAAATTTAAAAAATACATTAAAATCGTACGCTGAGAGTCGATAGTGGAAGTGAAACGTTTTGTAGAGCAGTGGATAGAATCAAAGACACTGATTTATACCATACTTCCTCAGATTTTCATTCCTAGGATTCTGATTTCTTGTTTCACAAAATCCTCTCAACTCAGTTTTTGTTTTTGCTTCTTCTAGTTCTTTTTGATTTCACATTAAAAACATTCTATTATCATTACTATATGTTCAACCTACTCTAACCATTTTATTGTTACCTATCTGACTATATTTAGTTTATTAAATATTTTGTAAAGTTTAAAGTTGTATTTTCCCCCATGCCTCGTTTTCTTCAATTAGCCTTAAAATTTTTTTAGATTATTTCTTTCAAATATGTTTATCTCTCTCTCTTATCTGATTTTAGCATGAACCAAATCTCTGATCTATATAGTAATAAAGGACTTACAAAAACTTTTTATATCATGATTAATTTTCCTGGGTTGAGATCATAACGATATTTGGTTATAGACAACATACGTATTGGGATCTCAGAACTGAGTATTTTTACAGTTTATTTCTGATTCAAGATAGGTGAAGCTGTGTACATTCTCAAAATTATGTCAACCAATTTTAGTTTATGTAGATGCTTTTATGAAGTCTTTCTTAGTCATACGTATATACTTTTTTATTTTAGATAATCCGCAGACGTATTTTATTTGCTATTTTGTCAAATTTGTAAAGACTTCTTCTATATTTGCTTTTGTTTATTTTATTATGTCAATATTATCCGAATGTATCAAAAATTGAATTGATTTTTAGAAGATAATTCTTGTATTTTTCCAAGCATCTCTAATAACTTTCTCTAAAACTATTATTGAATAGAAGACAGGCCATAGAATTCCCCTGTCTAACGTTATGTCTTGTGGTTATAGAGCTGGATAGTATATTTTTAATTTTAAATTTCCTCCTCTAAAACGCAATATAAAATTTTATTTATGTGCATTAAGAAGAAGAAAAATCGTAATGATTCTTAATTTTTTAGAAGAATGTTCTTTTTGATTCTAAAAGCAAAGCTTTGTCAATATTAAATTCTATTGATTTTATGTAAAATTCTCGAGTTTATGCTTCGAGTCGCTCCATCTTTCGAAATGAACACATTGAGTGACAATGACTGAATATTGTTAGTAGTACGTGACTTTCAAGATGTATAATATATTTAGTTTGTTATCTACTTACGGGTGTGTTTTCGCGTGTGAACTTGTATTGCGTTCGTGCGTTTCCATTCTATCTTTCTATCTACACACGCGCAAGTGTATGTGTTCGTTCTGTACGCGTGTATAAGCGAATAGACGAGCACGGGGGGAACGATAACTGTATGAGAAGCACGAGTATGTATATTAGGGCGGATTAACCAATGCGTATATAAGACACGCTACGTCACATCCGTAATGTCTGCTCGAAGAAGATGACGCTTTCATGTTAATTTAACGTGTCAGGTGTCTTAGCTCGCTACGGTGCTGGGGCTGTACGGGGGTCGGCGGGGAATCACGAGCTTTACACTGGAAAGCTTTATAATGGAATGTGACTGATGAACGTGTACTTACGAACCCATGCGTCTGACGATATTAAAACTAAATGGATGCTACGCGTAGGTGCTTAATGAAACTGCTGTAATCATACATTAATGCGTACGGTGTACTTTGAAAGAAATTCAATATACGTTTTAATTAAGAAATAAAATGAGATGAGTTTACAGACAGATATTAATATGACTTAATATGGTTTTTATAACAAATTATTCACGATACAGTCAGTTATAAAGATAATTTTTAGTCTACTTTATAAAATGTACAAGATTTTTTTTTAGTAAAATTGAAATAAAATTATAACTTTGATATTAACAATTTAATAATATTAGGGTTTAATTTTAATAAATTGGGGAATAAAAATGAAATCCAAATTTTTTTTATATTTCTAATAAAAAATAGTCATTGTTTATTAGCTTCAATAGAACATTTTGTTATTAAAATTAGAAAATGTTTAAACGAACTATTTATAAATCATAAGTAATAAATAATGATTTTCATAATAAATTATGCTCAGAAAAAATGTATATTAACTACAATTTGAATACAGAAGAAAAAAAATATTAAATTGAATGAAACGATGATAATGACCAGTTTATTTTATTTTTCTCATTAAGAGCTAATAACTTGTATTATTTTACAAATATTAGGTATCTGTCTAAAAAATTAATATTTTTATGTATATATATATATATATATATATATATATATATATATATATATATATATATATATATATATATATATATATATATATATATATATATATATATAAGATATGTGTATGAGTTTATGCTTATTGATATACTACAGTAGTAGATGGTATACTTTGAGGATACCTAGTCACGATTATGCAACTGAATGCAACACAAACGTACTGCAATTATATTTTGTACAGTTTGCTGAATTCATATGCTATATATATATATATATATATATATATATATATATATATATATATATATATATATATAAGATTTTTGTGTGGAAAATAACTTTTCATCTGTTACTAATTTTGGTAAAAGATTAATTTTAATATGTGTTTTATTTTGAGTTTGAATTTAATTTAATTATTGTATAATTACATATTTTCAGTTATACTTTAAATTTTTAAATAATAATTGTGCATTAATTTACACATATATACACTTTATATGTACATATGTATACAAATATATATTTACTTCTCTCTCTTTATATATTTAAAAATTCCAAAAATAAAAGTATGTTTATATTTTTTATCAACTTCTTCTTCAAACATATATATATATATATATATATATATATATATATATATATATATACAACAAATACATTTAAGAACTCATAAAATGAAATCAACAATGATGTAAATGAAAAAATATATATATTTTAATTTTTATGGAAAATAATACAGTTCTATTTTAATTAAAAATAATTAGGGTTGTAATAAAACTAAACTATAGTTAAATATATATATATAGTGTCATTCAAACGTGACGCCTGCATTTATGTTTTATTGAAAAGAAACCTGTGTATAGTTTCTTTTATTTCCTTTTAATAAAATATATATCTAGGCGTCACATTTGGATGATCCTGTAGACATTTTAGTTTGAATAGAAAAGTGGAGAATTAATATGTGAATAATAATAAGGGAATTAAAAGAGTATTAACAATTATTACACAAATATTTTTTTTACTAAATATATATACTTTTTGTATATGGAAGATAAAATGTGTGATGCTTATAATTGATAATAAAAATATTAAAAGAGAATTGAAGAATCTGATACAATAAATTAAATTTTATTATTTCTTCATATGAAACGTTGATTTACAATATTTATATATATATATATATATATATATATATATATATATATATATATATATATATTACAGAATTAATTTTAGGTTACGATTATTTCCAAAAATTAAATAAAATAACAATTTGCAAATATATTTTTATTAAAACTAATTTTAAATTAATTAGTTATACTTTTTTTTAACTATTTTGAATAAAAGAATAATTTTTATCTGTTAATAATGACATTTAAATTTAAAAAAAAGCAATAAAATAGTATGAAAAAATACAATAGTCTTTAATTGCAAATTTATATCACATTATTATAATTTTTTGAAAAAATGATATAAATTCTAACTGGAGTTATCATTTTTTGTCAAATGATTTTTTTAATAAATTCAATGTCTATTAACAACTTTTAAATATAAACCTTTAATGATGTTTTTAGTTAATATTTTACACTCATACATACACACACACACACACACACACACACACACACATATATATATATATATATATATATATATATATATATATATTATATTGGTTTGTATATGTGTGTGTATAAAATGTTAATTTAAATATTAAATATGTATTGATATATATATATATATATATATATATAGAGAGAGAGAGAGAGAGAGAGAGAGAGAGAGAAAGAAAGAAAGAGGTTTTCTCATATAGAGCTTAATTAAATACGTATTTTTAACGATTATTATTATTTTTTATTCTAACATATATCCATATGTAACAAAACTATTAAATTGCTAATCTAATTATATATTCTTTTGATCTAAATAAATTTTACGATGGACATGAGGGTAGAATCAGCATAATCCTTCACCTAGTAAATTATATTCACTACAAAGGATTTCACAATTTAATTTCAATAAGACATTATCAAGAGAAGGGAGGATGAGCTGGAAGACAGCATCGGCTTTGAACAAATAGAATCCTTCAGTTAAACGAGGTAGAGCGGTGAAATGGAGGCTGTAAGTCTAAGTGAAACCATATTAGGTATCGTACTTTCATGCAATAACGTATGTAAAAGTTTATATGCACTGATTGATTGTATTTAACTTTTGCAATATTTTCACTGATAAAAAAACATTACAATGTCTTTATTTATTTAATTATAAACACACACACATACACACACACACACACACACATATATATATATATATATATATATATATTTTATCGAAACAAAATGGACTAAGAAAACAGGGGTTCATTCGAAGTTAAAAATTTTGATAGTGGACTTCACCTAGCAATAAATAGAAAGAGAGTAATGATGATAATTTAATGATATAATATATTTATATATGATAATATATATTTAAAATATACATGCAAAATATATTTATAACTATACATTTTTACATATTTAGAGGTATAGAAATATTTTAAAAAGTAAAGACTGAGTTTTTCTCTATTAAATAGTATTGAATTAATGATATGATTCATTTTATATAAAATTTAAACATTTTTCAAAAATAAATCTTTTTATATAACTCCTACTTTACTAACGAAAATAAATTTTAAAAATAAAAAATTAATTACTTTTTTTAAAAAATATGTTTATATGAAGAAATGATATTATTATTTATCATATTAAGAAATAATTTTGTAAGCTATTTATATGTTGAAAATTAATTAAGAGTTATAATTTTCGTTTATTTTACGTTAATTACACAATTGTATTTTTAAATAAATATCATTTTTTACTATATAAATATATATAGATGATTTTTAAGCGTGATATAACTTTAAATTGAATCTCCAACGAAAATTCTATCTAACATAAAAAACATTGTTTATACACATGTCTGTTTGTATGTATATATAAAGGTATGATAAAGATATATTTTTATTAGATAGAACTTTCTATAGGACCTCAATTTAAAGTTCTATCACGCTTAAAAAACACTACACACACACACACACACACACACATATATATATATATATATATATATATATGTGTGTGTGTGTGTGTGTGTGTGTGTACAAATTATTAATCGGAAACCTAGATAAATATAAAAGCCCAGTGAGAAACATATGAATAGATATAATAGAGACATGAGAAAACTCGTTAGAAATGACTGAAAGAGAAAGTTATTAAATTATTTGAAGTAAAAAGTTTTTGGAGAGGCCTTCATCCAAAAATGGATAAATAAAGGCTGGCAATAATGATGATTATATAAATATGTACATACACAAAATTATATTTCATGTAAAAATGACATAGTTAATGTTTATTTTTTCCCCTATATTCTATGGGACGTCGATCAAACTTCTATTAATTTTTGCTATATTTTTCATTATCCTTTTTTGATCAGTATCATTGTTTTCCTTCCTACTTCTGATAGTTCTCAGTCACATCCAATCGTACTTTCGTCTGAAATTTTCTCATTCTATAAATGACCGTAAAGAAACTAAAGAGTTTACACATACATTTACTTGCTTACTATCATTTACTATCCTTCAGTCTCATTTAAGCCACCGTATACTTCTTTCCAGACCTTTCTCTAACATTTGTTTTGGCATTTTCTTCTCTAAAATTCTATACATGTTTACAATTCATATTATTTGTCTTTTCTCTATATTTTCATTTATGATCGATTTTGTAACTCGTTATCTAACTATGCTTCTTTTAATTTTATTTTTCCTCGTCTTTCCTATAATATTCCTATGTTACTTTTGTTCTACTGCTATGATTTTGCTAAAGTGTTTACTTTGTAGAGGTCAAATTTCCAAATCATATAATATTATGTTATGTATTTGTAGTTTAGATTTAAATTCTTCTTCTTTTTTTCTCAAAAATAATGTTAAATTACACGTTTTGTTAATTTACATATTTTGTATGCAACTGAATAAAACATAAACGTATTGTGAATTTTTTTGTATAGCTTGCTAAATTGATATTTTATATATATATATATATATATATATATATATATATAGAGAGAGAGAGAGAGAGAGAGAGAGAGAGAATAAGTGAAGAATATTTAAATTTTATTGGTCATCTGTAGAACAATGTTGCTATGAATTATATAAATTATGAATTATATAAAGAAGTATTGAACTAACAATGAGTTTCAGACGTGAAAGTTATATATATATATATATATATATATATATAATATTTATATATATATAATTTTAAAATTTATGTGCTAAAGTGTGCATGTATTATTATAGTGTGATAGTTGTGATAAAATCAATTTTGACATAAACAATATTTGTATGAAACGGTGACGTAATATCAAAGAGTTTCTACGTCATGTATTCGTCAGGCAGGCACAAAATCCGGGGAAGAACCCGCATGCATGAGAAGAGAAAATAAACGATCCAAGCGAACGAGCAGCAGCTTTCCCGGCACCGCCGCCATCGTACCACCACCATCTTACGAGAGCGAGCGAACGAACAAACTAACGACCGACCGACCGGCCGCCCGCCACCCCCGCGGCAGTTCTTCTTTTCGCTCCGCGAGCCATCCAGCCCATACAACCCCATCCAACCAGCCAGCCAGCCAGCCGCCACCATCTTATGACAGAGATGCGCGCGCCTCTTCTCATTGGCTGCCGCTAATAAGATTCTAGCCGCCAGCCGTTCCGCGCGCCTGCCGGAGCGTGACGGTGTACGTTACGTATTTAGTAACGGGTCTCGAACCAATTCTTTCGAGTACGGAAAATTTGTTGCTTTCTTAATAGGAATTCAAGGTTTTTTTTGGATCGTTAAGATTTTTTTTATTAATATTTTATATTTTCACCTATACGTAGGAAAATTTTCAAATATTTGAATAATTTTTTTTTTGTAAAAATCTTTTCATACTATATTTATTATCAAAATATAAGTATTCTTTTTATACTGTAAAATTATATTTCATAATATATGATCATTGAAATGTGATCCTTAGATTTGTGTTTTATTAAAAAGAAAAATATATATACGAGTATGTGGTGTATAGGGAAACATATGTATAGTTTCTTTGATTTGTTTTTAATAAAACACAAATCTAGGCGTCACAATTGGATGATCATATATAAAGAAATAATTAAATATTTTTCAATTCACTCTATTAAAAATGTTAACTAAACTTTTTATTATACACATGAATAAACTTTTGTATGTTTTGGCTTCTATAGAATCATCTAAATGTGACGCCTTGATTTATGTTTTATTAAAAAGAAACTCTACACATGTTTTCCTATACACTATCCTATATACATGTTTTTTTTTAATAAAATACAAATCAAGGCGTCATATTTGGATTACCCTATACAATAAAAAAATCGTTTTTTTTTTAAAAAAAAAAGTAAAATGCTTTGTATAAACTTATGAGGTACTTAGTAGTTAAAATATAATCCATTTGCTTCTATTTCATGATTTTATTTGGATTTTAAAGCCTATATATTATTCTTGCAAGTCTTTATTAACGAAATAAACTCGTTAAAAATGTAAATAATGTAGGCTTGATTATTGCACAAAAGTAACTGAACTTGCACAAAATGTAAAAATTATGTTAAAAATATATATTTATTAATTAAAACAAATATTCTAAAATATCAAATTTATAGATGATTTGGTTGTGTGAACAATTCACTTTGCCATAGTAGAACTTGTAGAGTGAGATGACACGTTATCATAGTGGAATAAGATACGCTGTCGATGTTTCCGAGTCGTTTTTCGTTTAGAGCTGTAGCAGTTATCTTAAAACTGTTTCATTATAACTTGCAGTTATTGTTCTTTAGCCTTCAAGAAAATCTATGAGCAACATTTCACCAGAATCCCCAAAAAATGTGGCCATTACCTTCATAGCCGATTTTTCTGCTTTAACTTTTATGGAAGCATTTGAATCCCTTAGTAACCATTCCTGATTGTTGCTTACTTTCAGGATCAAACTGGTAGATCCAAGTTTCGTCACCAGTAGCAATCTGTTTAGAAAAGTATCAGAATCGATGTCAAATTTATTTAAAAATTTAAGCTAATTGTCAGTGCGCAATATCAGCTGATATTCACGCAACAACTTCAGCACCAATCGTGATAAGAGCTTATTTATATTCAGGTTATCTTTCAGAATGCTCTGTACTGATCCTATGAATATTCCAATAGTCTGAGCTATCATTTACAATGGTTCCGGTTATTCTCACTTACTCAAATTTCCACAGAACAAATATTTTTTTCAGAAATAGAAGTTGACGGTCTTCCACTGCGACTGTCGTCTTTGATGTTTTCTCGACTGTTAGTAAAATGATTAATTTATTTATAAAAAATTGGATTTCTTTGATACATTGACTTTGTAAACATCTGTGATAACCAGGGTCTTTCAATAAGAAGCTCAATTTTTAAAATTAAATAAAAAGAGTTGTATGTAAATATGGCTGAAATCTTTATTGTAGATTAAAGTAAATTCAATGCCATTATTTTTTAAAAATAACATCGTTCAAATAACCTCCACAACTTCGTTTGCAAGAGTTGATCTGAAAGACACAATTTTGAATGACTCTTCAACATAAATCGGGTTGGATTTCAACAATGGCTTGAATGATATTGTTCTCCAGGTCGTCAATTGTTGCTGGTTTATTGGCATAGACCAGAGACTTAACGTAACCCCAATGAAAAAAAATCTAAAAAATCTAAGAGCGTTAAATCGCACTATCTTGGCGGCTAGTTGACATCACCTCTTTTCGAAATAACGCGATCTGGAATCTTTTCCTGAATAACGTCATTGTGTCACCCGCTGTGTAGCACATAGCACCGTATTGTTAGAACCACATATTGTCTATGTCCATATCATCTTATTCGGGCCAAAAAAATCGGTTATCATCTCTCGATACTTTTCGCCGTTGGCAGTTACCTCCTCGTCTTTTTCATTTCGGAAGACTTATGACTCGATGACGCTGCCCGACCAAAATCCACACCAGTCAGTTTTTCTGGTTGAAAAGGAAACTCCTGGAATTTTTATGGATAGGCATCGTCCCAGATCTGACAATTTTACTTGTTTACGAAGCTAGTGAACCAAAAATGCACTTCGTCACTGAAGATGATTTTTTCGCCAAAATTTGGCCGACATAGTACGAATTTTTATAATAAATTTTCACAATTTCGACAAGTTGTTGAAGCGTATAGTTTTTTTATAATTAAATGGCAGCTATTATAGAATACTAACATTACAGAATGACAGAGCTGTCATTTTAAACATAATCACAATCAGCTATCAAACTTTGGGCGTGGCTATTGAAAGATTCTGTATATATATATAAATATATATATATATATATATATATATATATATATATATACGAGGTCAGACAATTAAGTAATGCGACCGATTTTTTTCTCGGCCTGTGGTAACACTGCGAACCTGTAACTCCGCCACCGTAATAGCAGATCCCTACTCTCTCGATTGAGACCTTGACCACCCTCGTACGATCATTTCTTCGCCAGCTGTTTAGTGTTTTGTAACAACGCGCGAGTAGTGCATGTCACGAAAATGGAACAGAGAAATTGAATGAACATCGCTCAAGATTGTCTCGAGCAGGTTGAAAGTGATCCTACTCTTCTCGATCGAGTTATTACTGGTGATGAAAGTTGGTTCTTTCAATATGACCCCGAAACTAAACGACAAAGCCAACAGTGGCTGTCCCCTGGATCACCAAGGCCAAAGAAGGCGAGAATGAGCAAGTCCAAAGTGAAAACCATGTTGATTTGCTTCTTCGACAGCAAAGGGGTGGTTCACAAAGAGTTCGTACCACCTGGACAAACCGTAAATCAAGTATTCTACCGCAATGTGCTCGAAAAATTACGAAAAAGGGTGCTCAGAGTGCGTCCAGAGATCGCGAAGACTTGGGTTCTGCATCACGACAATGCTCCCTGTCACAGTGCGTTCAGTGTCTCTCAGTTTTTGGCGTCTAAAGGCATCGCAACGTTACCACAACCGCCCTATTCACCGGACATGTCACCCTGCGACTTTTTCCTATTCCCCCATATGAAAAAATTCGTCAAAGGTCGACATTTTGACTCCGTTGAAGATATCCAAGAATCTGTGACGAGGGTACTCGGAGAGGTCCCACAAGAAGTGTTCCAGAATTGTTACGAAAACTGGAAAACTCGCTGGAATAAGTGTATAGATGCGGGAGGGGACTACTTTGAAGGGGATCGCAGCGATGTACCTTAATTTTTAAATATACTCGATTTTTGAATTTTGTAACATTACTTAATTGTCTGACCTCGTATATATATATATATATATATATATATATATATATATATATATATATATATATAAAGGTATAAAAAAGTTCCATGGACAGATAAGACAAAGACATAAGAAAATTCGTCGGAATGAACTGGAGGAAAAAAATATTTGATCGGTCCAAGTGAAAAGTTTTTGAAAGCAAGAAATAGTGTATGGAAAGAGGTTGAAAATAATAATAACTATTATTTTTGAAAAATATATATACAAATTCTGTTTTTTTTTTTATATTTTGAGGTCAATTTTATTTCGAATAATTTTTAATATATATTTATATATATATATTTATATATATATATATATA
>CP092091.1:38887990-38895490 GCA_029203775.1 Neoneuromus ignobilis | reverse complement strand
CCATTTATTTTATTTATAGATAAACTAGGATAATTTTGCATTGTTTCGACTACATGCGCATCACGTCATTTGATATTTTTTCGTGGTCTACCAGTTCTGTAAAAAATACATATAAGTTTTTTTAATGTAGTTGAATAATAAATTAAACTCTTGATTTTGCTAAATTATACCTTTTTTTAATATTCCCAAATAATATACCGGTACTTTGAATATTTATAATTAATTTTTTAACATTATTTAAATTTTTTTGAATTTTTAGCATATTACCTTCCCTAACGATACAAATTATGATTTTTTTGTGATAAGATGCATTATTTATACAATACTTATGACATAGGGTTTTCTAATAATATATATTCATATATAGGGTATATATAATTCATATAATTATATAATTCATATAACCCTATATATAATTCATATATAGGGTTTTCTAATAAGTGCTTCAGAAAATGGAAATAAAACAAAATCCATTTAATTAATTAGTTATATTTTTTATTTTTAAGCATACCCTATAGCAGGGGTTCCCAACCTTTTTATACCCTAGAGCGCATTCTAAAATATTGGTAGGGCGGCGGGCACCAGCTATTTTTAAGGATATTTATAATTGACCAAGGATAAAAAATAATAAACAAAAATAATTTCAAAATAATAAAATTATTGTGCAAATTACATACACACAAAGAAACGTACATACAAAAAGTAATACAAAGTAAACAAAAAACACACTTACAAAGAAATCATTTAAAAAAACATAAAAGAAAACATTAAAAAAAATATTAATCTGTCAGTGTGATCTTTGGCATTGCATTTCATTGGCCAGTGCCTCGTAATTAGGAGAGTATGACGATAACCCTGTTAGCAAACAATTATAAAGATGTTCATCGGTGAGTCGAGATCTATATCGTGATTTTATTAAATTCATGTTTGAAAACAACGATTCGCATAAATACGTTGACCCGAAAAACGATTTGATTTTATATGCCGCTTTTTCAAAAATGGGAACCTTTCTTTGTTGACTATGTTCCATAAATCCTCTGATATTAAGGATTTTAGCAAAATATCATTCTTAAGGTCCAAAATTTTTAACTCTAGTTCTTCTGCTTTCCCCTGAACAAGATCTGCAATACATGCGGCTAATTCCATTACATTTATTTGGCAAGTAAAAGGATTGATACAGAAAGAGACAATTGGCTCGATATTTGTAAACTGCAGAAATCTTTCTTCAAACTGTTTTTGAAGCACTTGAAGGGTCTCAATAAATAATGACACGTTTAATTCATTGTTACCTAGCATTTTTTTTTTGTGGGAAATGCACGAGAGACTTGATCTGCAGATGTGATATCAACAAAGCCAATTTCGCTTTAAATGAATTTGCAGAGCTTATCATTTCAGCTATATTTTTGTCTCTTCGTCTCTTCCCTGCAACTCCAAATTGAAAGAATTCAATTTTTCCATGGTGTCTGCAAGAAAACCCAAATCCAACCAGCCAGCAAGGGCCAATTAGTTCATCATAATTTTCATTTTTATCGTTTATAAATGTTTTTATTTCTTCAATTAATATAAATTTTCAATTTATATTTTTAATTAGTGTTTGTGAAAAAATTCTGTCGGTCCGCGGGCGCCATGGCGCCCGCGGGCACGGGATTGGAAACCCCTGCCCTATAGTATTAATGATGGAACACAATTTCACTCATATGATCACCACAACTTTGCTTACCATAGTGCATTCATTTAATTTAATTTTTAGCCACTCTTTTACATAATTGTGGATTAATTTCATAATTTACACTTTCTGTGTTTATTTTGAATGTTTCTGTTGTTTGTGGTTTATCAGCATAAACAAATTATTTCGCATAACGACACAGAAAATACTCTAATGGAGTTATAACATGACCATGTTGACCAATTTATGGGTCCATTTCGTAAAATAATGGACTCATTAAACTTTTATTTCAATAAGTATATTGTTACCACAGATGTATGGCACGTAGGTCCGTCCTGTTCAAACCACATATCGTGCAAATTGTTTTCAATCATTTTTGGAAAATAATTAATTAATTATGGTTCTGTAACGCACTCCATTTACTCTAAAGTGATCTCCAGTTTCATTTTGAAATTTTCACTAACAGAAGCAATGTTGGCTTTACTTCTTGCATTTTTAGTCTTACAGGCACTGCTGTATCTTGTAGAATGAAATTGTTTTCAACTTTTTCAAGATTTTGATAAATGGCACGTTCACTTGGACGATTGTGCTGACTGTAAGTTTCACAAAGTGCACGATAAGTTTTACAAACCGAACATTTACTTTATAATATTTTTTTACAATTTCTAAGCATTGTTGAAGTGTTAAACTTCTATGATAATCTGTCAAGCTATACTGAGTTGAAATGTCAAAATGAGCATACAAAAAATTTAATCATGACTGCTACCAGCTGTTAAAGTTTTGACATTCTTTTTAGAATGCCTTATATAAATACAAAAACTTAGTTAAATCTCTTATTTAATTTAAATTATTGATTAAAACGTAAACGTATAAATATTTTTATCGACAAAGAAAGTAATATTTATTTTAAAAATGTTACAAAATATGATTAACAGATATTCTCTGGATTAATAAAATTATACTAATATTAGTAGTAAGTATACATGGTGTATATAAAAACTAGTTTTTCTCTATTTTCATTATTATTGATTTACAATAGTTGTATAAAATATAAAAGTTATAAATTGAGAAGAATATGAATAATTCTATTTCCTGCTGTATATGTATATTCAGTATTACCCCTGTACCATGTGGTTTTCTTTATTAAAAATATCTCTATTAAAATTCTTCAAGAAAATTTAAAAAAAAGTATTTAAATTATTCATTAAATTATTATTTATTCAAATTATTCAGAATTTTACTAAAAATATATTCTGTAAATTATAGCAGATTGTAATTATTTTTATTTTGATATTCTAGAATTTCCATTGCTGTCATCTTTTCTCTATTCCAGGGTGAGTACATTTAAAAAATATTTTTGGCCATTTATTGTTGATAATAAATGCTTGAATTGTCTGTCTTTTTCTATAGAATTATATTTATATATATATATATATATATATATATATATATATATATATATATATATAAAGAATTATTTCATAATTAATTTAACTTATATTTTATTAACCTTTGAATTACAATATTAAAATCAATATAACTTTTTTAAGTACATAATTTTGATTTTATTGTATTGTAATGCAATTAATGTAATAAAATTATTTAAAAGTTAATAATTGAAATAGATATTATGAGTTTTCAATTCAACTTATTAGTATAATTTAAGAAGATTTTACAATTTGAATAAAACATTTGTATTTAAAAATATTTAGACGATGTAAAGATTTTTTTTTTTAGAACGAAGTAAGTTTTTTATTTTAATTAAATCTGTTTTTTTATATTTATTACATTTAAATATATATATATATATATATATATATAATAAGAAGTCTTATCGAAATTTCAATAATTTGAATTTCAATTAAAATAGAGATAACATAAACTATTCTACAAATAAATTGGTTTATACACGACCAACTGTATATGAAATCTTTCTTTGTCATCATTTTGTTATTAAGATTAACTGACAAGATAAATAGCAAATTCTGTACATTTATAATATGCATATATGCCTGACTGTACCCTACATCTTTGCTTTCTATGTAAGAGCATTTGTACACGCTACATCTCGTCGTATATCCATCAAGTTGCTCGAAAGCTCCTCGTTGTTTCATTACGCCAGCCTCCTCGCTGTCTAGAGAAGCTTTATTAAGCTCTACCTCCATCTCCAAATCAAACACCCACAACATCCCGTTCTACCTTATATCCATCACAGTTTACGAAAAGCTTACCATTCACTACATTCTTAATAAATTTATTTTTATTCAAGATTCTTGTAAGATTTAAACAATTTATTGATTTATCATTGAAAATATAGAGTATAATATTTAAAAAATGTTTCTAATACATATTTTTCTAAAATATTTAATGTATTTATAATTAAAATGGAATTTTAATTTTAATTGATTTCATTAATGTGAAAATTATAAAAGAACTATAGAAATTCGATAAATATTTGAATATTTTTTTATTTTTTTAATGAATATATTTAATACCTTTATTTTAAGACTAAATCACAAAATCTTATTTCTCTAATGCATTTTATACATTTCGACAATAATTTTTCTTAATTTTTTCTTCTTTTTATTATTCAAAAATGTCCTATTATTTTTCTTATTTTGTTATATAGAAAATGTTTTTTTTTATTTTATCATTTATTAACGAAATTAAAAATAGTTACATAAAAGTGAATCGACATTATATGCAGGATATTCTCGTTTTTAATACTTTAAATATATTAAAATATTAGTTATTTATTAAACATTTTCTTTTCTTCATGTTATAATTTTCATATCCAACGTCTTTACAAATTTGTAATGAAATTTTAGCTTAATTATATACATATACTCGTATTATTAACTAAAATTGTTTATTGATAAAAAGTTGCTATATGTATATAAAATACACCCGTCTCTCAATTTACGCGGGACTTTTTTTACGCGGTATTGATTTACGCGGTACTTTTTTTACGCGGTCAGATAGATTTCACTTTATATAATTTTTCATGGAATTTATTATATATCAGAGTGACACAAATTCTTACTTGAAATTCTTACGTATAAAAGCATGATATAAATATATAAAAGGTTGATTGTTTTGAATTATAGTAGCGATAGTGACACCGAATAAAATTTATCTACTTTTGTTTCTAAAACGTCATTATTTTTTTGTTAAGCTACGTGAAACAAATATGTGTTTCTACAACTTTACTACCTTTTATTTCCAATATTTTTTCTATTGTACTGACAGACTCAATTTACGCGATTTTCATTCGCGTAAAACAAATCCACATGGAACGGATACTCCGCGTAAATTGAGGGACGGGTGTATATTACTCACTGATTATTGGGAAAAATTATAACTACTTCTCAATAAGTTATAAAATTTAGAATTTTTTTAAAATAAATATTACGTTTTTTTGAATAGTACTATATATATATTATCATTAACTTATTTCTATTTACTGCTGGATGAAGGTATTTTTCAAAATATTTTCACCTCCAGTGACTAAGTGCTTTTTTATATTCCATATCAACGATTTTTTTATATCTCTATCTAATATATAAATAGGTATATTCTTAGGGTTTTATATTTTCAAATATTCATATATACATGAATAATAAAATATAATTAAAAGTGATTTTTTTTTGTAATAATAAGCAATAAAGTTAAAAATGATTAAAAATAATTAAAGTTAAAATAAATGCCACGCAAAAAATGATGTAACTACTATTGGGTATATTAAAATAAATAAAACAGTACAAAAATTCACTAAAACTATATGTCTAATTATATAGTAATAAAATTATTAAAAGAAATAAAATAAAATGATCTTAAATTGAACTTATTACGATTAAAAAAGGAATATCATATCTTTGAAAATAGAATAAAAAGTAGAGTTTTAATAGAGTGACAGCAATTAGAAAGATTTTTTTTGAGATTTATCAAAATGCAGGAAATGAAAAACAGATAGGAAAGCAATATTTAAAAATGAAATGGATTACTCTATGTTATTAAATCAGTTTATAGAGTTCTAAGATGTGTTCGAATTTCTTGTTTGAAAGAATAATTATATATATATATATATATATATATATATATATATATATATATATATATATATATATTTCACATAAGAATTTTAGAACTTTGACAGCTAGTGGCAGCCATGTTTGATTTTTTAAGCTTATTTTTACAAACAACAATAAATAGTCTGAAGTGAAAATGAACAAAAAAAACATTTATAAGGTAAAATTAATGATGTGTTCTAAAAAATATGAAAAGTTAGATTCAAAAATTGTTCAAGTTGTTGATAAGAATATGAAAGGTATTATCAAAATATGTAAAAAGAAAACAATAAATTATTTAGATTTCTTTAATTCAATGATGGATAACTGTTTAGAAAATATACAAACACACTTTTATTTAATAGACACTATATATATATATATATATATATATATATATATATATATATATATATATATATATATACATATATATATATATATATATCTATATATATATATATATATATATATATATATATATATATATATATATTTATATGAATGTATCGATGTGTATAATCTATTTCATTTTATGAAACCCTGGCAGAAATAGGCAACTAAATAGATTATTTTTAGAACAAGTTTTGATTCTATAACTAATCCATTATATAATTATATCGTATTCGATCTCAAAGTTCAGTCATTCGTGCGTGAGAATATTTGGTGAATAGGAAACATAGATTTCGATTAATATGAATGTTTTCAAAACGATATTCTGATTAAGCCTCTTTAATGTACAATACAACAAAAACGTTATACTATTATTGGTATTATAAATATAGTTATTATGGAATTTAACTTCGATAGATTTACTGGATACAATTTATTAGTAATTATTTTTCAATTAGGTTTGAATATTAGTAATATTGTATAATTAAATATTATTAAAGATTTTTTTCGTGGAAAAAATAATATAGTAATATATTGTTTAATGTATTTGTCATTATTATTTTATTAATAATTTTAAAATTTGGCTTGTAAAAAAATATAACACAGATTTTTCAATTATATTTTTAAATAAAATAACTGGTTAATAAAAATACTATTTTAAATATTTATAAAAAAAAATATCTTTAATTTATTTAATTTCTATAATTCATTACTTTACAATAATGTCCTTATAAAAATAATATATCAGCCTAGGGTATGTATTTTCTTTCTTGAGATTCCAATAAATAAAAATCCATATTTTTTTGCTTCTTTTTTTCAATCTGAAATTGATAATATTCATCGAGAGAGTAGTGGATTGGATGTATTCAAATTAATAAAATGTTAATACAAATATAAAATATATTCGAGTACTTATATAAAACTTTAAGTTTCAACTGAAATGTTTTTTTTTTAAAAAAAACAAAAATATATCAACTTTCTATAGTATAATCTTTTTATAGAAAGAAAAGTTATTATTTTTTTAATAATATCCTCTTTTTGTAAATACTTATAAAAAAATTTATGTGAAAAAATAAATCTTCTTAAAACATTAAAAAAATCAGTATTGTTCTCGATCCAATTGAAATAAAGATTTTTGTAGAAAATCTCTTTTGGAATAAAAATGATTAATATGTATTTTTACGAAATGTTGAATTCTCTCTCTCGTTTCTCTCTCTCTCTCTCTCTCTCTCTCTCTCTATATATATATATATATATATATATATATATATATATATATAACAGTTTTAGATAAATTTACCTCTTCTTATTAATAAATGTTATGGTTTTTTCATAAGACTTAGTTCCTTACTGATAATATATGTTTTTAAATCT
>CP092091.1:38857990-38882990 GCA_029203775.1 Neoneuromus ignobilis | reverse complement strand
TTCCACTAGGCATCGAACCGATAATTTTTTGAGTAAGAGATGGTAATCTATGCTATTACGATTGAAATTATATGTTGAATTACATTTTTTGTCATTGTTTGGAAAATAAAAATGGGGTTTAACAAGTTTCCGTGGTGTAGCGGTTATCACATCTGCCTAACACGCAAAAGGTCCCCAGTTCAATCCTGAGCGGGAACATTCTTTTTGGATTATAATATTTTTTCATGCTAAAAAAAGTTATGTTTGATTTTAGAGTACTCTAAGATTGAAAAATAAGTTTCCGTACTGTAGTGATTATCACGTCTCCTTTACACACAGAAGGTCCTTAGTTCTATTCCTGGGCGGAAACTTTTTTCGGCAATAACACATTTTTGGTACTAAATAAATGAAGATTAATTTACGAATAAGTGTTGATCATAAGTTTTCGTGGTGTAGCGGTTATCACATCTGCCTCACACGCAGAAGGTCCCCAGTTCGATCCTGGGCGGAAACATTTTTTTTATCAGCAATAGCACATTTTTGGTATTAAATTAAATAAATTAAGATCAATTCAGAACAACTTTTGCCTGTAAGCTTCTATAGTGTAGTGTTTATCATGTTTGCTTTAGATGCAGAAGGTCTCCATTTGAATCCCAATCCAGGAATATTATTTTTTCCAATAATATTTTTTAACTACTAAAGAAAATAAGGGTTGATTCTGGAGCACAGAGAGCTTGTGAACATGTTTCTATGGTGTAGCGGTTATCACATCTGCCTCACACGCAGAAGGTCCCCAGTTCGATCCTGGGTAGAAACATTCTTTATAGCAATAACGCTTTTTTATTACTAAAGAAAATTGAAATGTATTTTAGAGAACACATCTTTTCTATAACAAGTTTCCGTAGTGTAGCGGTTATCACGTCTGCTTTACACGCAGAAGGCCCCCGGTTCGATCCCGGGCGGAAACAATGTTTTGTTGGAATTAATTTTTTTACTAATAAATTGAAATTAATTCGTTTTCATCCATTAAAGAAAGGTAATAACTACTGTGTATTTAGTGTTTTCATAATCGTTATGAAAGTTATTTTCAAGTTTCCGTCCGGTTCGATCCCGGGCGGAAACATTTTTATTGTTTAAATGTTAAATGATTTATAATCAATCACATACGTGGAATATTGATAATGATTGTAAATAATGTATTACATTATTTCTACATAAATTTCAAAATTTACTCTTAAAGAGTACTGAAAAAATATTTTGTGTTCCTGATATCAACTTTTATTTAATTTGGTAAATAATTTATGATAAAAGAAAAAAAACATTTCGTACATTAAAGAAAACTAAATAGTAACTAATTTGTTATTGATATTAGTATGTATTTAAATACCTTTCGATATGATGGTAAAGAAAGTTAAAAATCTCTTTAACAAGTTTCCGTAGTGTAGCGGTTATCACATCTGCTTTACACGCAGAAGGCCCCCGGTTCGATCCCGGGCGGAAACATATTTTTATTGGAATTAAACTGTTTTACTAGTAAATTGAAATTAATACGTTTTCATGCATTAAATAAAGTTAATAACTCCTCTGTATTTAGTGTTTTCATAATCGTTATGAAAGTTGTTCTCAAGTTTCCGTGGTGTAGCGGTTATCACATCTGCCTAACACGCAGAAGGCCCCCAGTTCGATCCTGGGCGGAAACATTATTTATTGCAGTAATACTTTTTTTATCTCTAAAGAAAATGGTGATTATTTTTAAAGCATTCGACGATTTTGTAACAAGTATTTGTGGTGTAGCGGTTATCACATCTACTTTAAAAAGGTCCTCGGTTCGATCCTGGGAGAAACCAATTTATTTTGTTCTTAAATAGTATAACATTATTCATTTCATAATCTATACTAAAAAATGATAATTTTGTTTGATTTTCAATAAGTAATTAATTTAATGTGTGTGTTACTTCACAATTTACATCTAAATATTAACAAAAATCATATTTTTTATCCAAATATGTTAACTTCCTTTAACTGATAAGTTTAAAGTAGTTAATAATTAAATAAAACTTTATATATATGATCTAATAGTGATTTTATAATATTATATTTTGAATTTGTTACAGAATTTGAAAATAAAGTTAAAAATTGTTTTCATATTTCCGTAGTGTAGTGGTTATTACATTTGCCTAACATGTAGAAGGTCTTCAGTTCGATATGTATTTTCTTAATACTAAACAAAATTAAGACTCATTTTGCAACAATTGAAAATTGTTGAGCAAGTTTCCGTGGTGTAGCGGTTATCACACCTGCTTTACACGCAGAAGGTCCCCGGTTCGATCCCGGGCGGAAACATATTTTTATTTCAAAATACATAACAATTATTTAGTAATATATCTTATTAGCAGAAAATTTTTGATTTTAAATATTAAATTAAGTTGTTAACATTAGTTTACAATTTATATCCCAATATTAATCAAAAAATATTGTTTTTTCTATAAAATTCAATATTTTCAAAAATGATAAGTGATTTATTGTATAAGAAACAGTTATTCATAAATTGAATAAAATTATATATATGAAATGTGTAATATTATATGTGTATTTTTTTTACATTATTTAAAAAGAAATTAAAATAACACCGACATGTCGTAACGAAGGGCTATTATGTCTGCTTCACACGCAGAAGGTTTTCAGTTTATTCCTAGACGGAAACATTCCTTATATTTAGTAATACTTTTTTATTACTAAAGAAGTTGCAATTAATTTTAAAATATTCGAAAATTGTACAGCAGGTTTCCGTGGTGTAGCGGTTATCACGTCTGCCTCACACGCAGAAGGTCCCCAGTTCGATCCTGGGCGGAAACATTTTTTTATCATCATATAACGATCATATATATTAGATAAAAAATGTATTTAGAATTAGTAAATAAAATGTTATCTTGGGAATAGATATCACTGTTTTAATTCATTCATAAATATTTTATGATATAAAAAAAAGATTTCATAAATAAAATCAAGCTAGTATACTTTTGTGACTAGTATTGATTATTATATTAATAATTATTTTATTACTAAGTGTTTTTAAAGCAATATTAAGAATAATTTGAATATTTTTTTTGTGTAACAATATAATATTTACCATATATAAAGACGCTCGTTTAAACTTAACACTAGGTTTACGGGACGCGTCATTTTGACGCATTTCGAATTTCATGAGGGAATTTACAGAAAACGTTTACATTTTTCTTCTACCACTGACTTTTATTCATTTAATGAGACAAATAAAATAGCGAAATTAATTTTCTTCAAAGCTTTCTAATTTAGAAATTACGTATGTGGTATGCCTATCTCTACGATACGCGTCAATTTGACGCAAAATAAGTATTAATGCTAGTTGGAAAACTCTAACACAGAAAAGGCAATTTGGTATGCTCGGGAAGCATATGAAGCAAAGTCACTAAAAGGTTTTTATTTATGGTCGAAGAAATGGGGACCCACTTTCTTCTCGAACATAATGCCTAGAGATCAGTTTACGCAAATTCTTCGATTCATATGATTTGATAAAAGAACAGAACGATCTGAACGTTTACGTACAGATAAATTTGCATTAATATCTGAAATATGGAACAAATTTATATACAATAGTCAATGTTGTTATAAACCTCACGAAAATATTTCAATAGAAGAGCAACTGTTCTCTACGAAAGTTCGATGCAGATTCACGCAATATATGCCAAATAAGCCACATAAATTTGGCATAAAGTTTTGGTTGGCAGTAGTATGTAAATTAAAAATATCTAATAAATGGTTTCCCTAATCTGGGTAAAGATGAAACGCGAATTTCAACATTTTTGGGCGAATTTATAGTTTTAAAGTTAGCCGAATCATATTTATATCAAGGCAGGAATATAACAACTGATAATTTTTTTTACCAGTATACTCGTATATGTGTAAAAGATACGCGGAATAAATGTAATGTTATATAATGTTAAATATTATAAATTTTATATAAATGTATATCTTATAGTTTCATTTATAAGTTAATATTATATATTTGTTAGTTTTAAGTTGTTTTTTTAAAGAAAATGTATGATTTTGTTCATGCGTCAAATTGACGCGTGTCCGTAGAGATAGGTATACATGAATCGTCAGTAAACCTAGTGTTAAGTAGGACAATGAATTAATTTTTTAAAAAATAGTTTTGTTATTTATGACGAGTATAAAAAACTCAAAAGTAAAAAAAATATTCCTTACTTCAAGTTTTCGTGGTGTAGCGGTTATCACATCTGCCTAACACGCAGAAGGTCCCCAGTTCGATCCTGGGCGGAAACAACCTTTTTTTTTTGCAATGAAATATTTTTACTTCAAAAGAAAATAGTATATAATTTGTGGAATATAAAAGTTCCTTTGAACAAGCTTTCAGAATGTAATAGTCACATTTATTTTCAAAATTTAATACAGAGGACGCAGATGATGTTTTTTAGTAACTTTATATAAATTTATTAAACTGAAATTTGTTCTAAGCATCAAATGACATTTTTCAATATTTCTTGATTTTAACATGGAATTAATTTATATTTTTAATAGAAATAAATTCAATAAAAATATATTGTAGTGTTGAATATAAAAGTTAAACAGTTAAATGTAAATTTCTTTTATAAAGATCATACAAATAGAATATTTATTGTATAGGGTGTTAATAAGCATGATAGAACTTTAAATTGAATTCCTTTCAAAAGTTCTATCTAATCTAAAAAAACACTCTTTATTTATACACATGTGAGTATATGTATATATATACTCGTATGTACGAGTATATCGAAAGATATGATAAAGATATTTTTAGGTTACATAGAACTTTCGACAGAGATTTAATTTCAAATTTCTATCACGCTTAAAAAAACACTCTATACATTGATTTTGATTAAAATGATACAATCATTTTTTATATATAATATTTTTCAATGTGTTCTGAAAAAATATTTTCGGTTCCAAATGGTAATTTTTGTTTCATTGATAATTATCAAATCATTATCATATTAGGTGCTATATCATTTGTAGATCTTTAACCTCTCTAATAATTCCAGCTCAATAGAGCGTTTTTGCTGGAGTTCTGTGATGTTTATATTTTTTACAAGATAAGGTTGTCAGTTCAAATCCAGTACCTAATTTGAAAGGCTCTCAGACCAAGAATAGCACTAAATCTCCTGCATAACAGCTAGTGGTGTGATATGAGTTAATCTATCGATTTGTATTATTAGATTTTTTATATGATTGCAAAGGAAATTAAAGAATGTTTGTACAAGTTTCCGTAGTGTAGCGGTTATCACGTCTGCTTTACACGCAGAAGGTCCCCGGTTCGATCCCGGGCGGAAACATGTTTTTGTTGAAAATGGTGTAACAATATTTATTTAATAATCGATTATATAAATGGAACTTTTATTTTAATTGTGATTAAATTATTATTATTCTTAATATTTATTTCTGATATTTATCTAAGTAATAATAATTAAGATATCTTCCGTTTCAGAAATGTAAATTCCTTTTAATTGATTAATGATTTGTGGTATAAGAAAATACATAGATTGACTAAATATTTATATAAACTAAATTGAGTAACTAATGATAGCGTCATCCAAATGTGACGCCTAGATTTGTATTTTATTAAAAAAAAGATGTGTATAATTTCTTTAGTTTATTTTTAATAATACACAAATCTAGGATTCATATTTGGATGATCCTATATAAGTATATTGTTTTAAAATAATATTAAAATGCGAGCAATTTTTTGTGGTGTTACAGTTATCACGTTTATCTCAAAATTAGGTTTGTGGTTTGATCTGGATGGAAATAAATATTTTAACAAAAAAACACTTATTATTTAAGAAAAAATCGATTCATTTGGGAAAATATGAATTTACAGAAAGCAAATTTTTGCGATGTAGCAGTTTTTATATTTGTTTAACACAATTAAGATTCCCAAGTCGATCTCGGGCGGTAACAGCTATCTTACTAATTAATTAAACATGTAATAACTATGTACATTTTATTAAAAAATGTACATTTTGATACTGATTAGTAAAAAAGAACTTTGGTTTCGGACAAAAACGATAAGAGTTTTTCATAAAAATAGAATTATTAAAATGTGAGGCCTAAATTTGTGTTTTATTAACAAGAAACATGTGTATGGGGTGGTGTATAGGAACACATGTGTTTAGTTTCTTTTTAATAAAACACAAATCTAGGCGTCACATTTGGATGAACATATATTTTGTGGTATAAGAATAAATAATTACAAATTTGAATCAAGCTACTACACTTTTGTGTCTGGTATTGATTATCATATTATCAATTATTTAATTTGCGATTTTAAAAAAAGTTAAGAATGATTTTAATATTTTAATTTTTCCACCGTTTATAAACTCATTTGATTCTAAGTACAAAAAAATGTATATAAATCAAGAACAAACAATTAAAATGTTGTTTTCAAGTTTCCGTGGTGTAGCGGTTATCACATCTGCCTAACACGCAGAAGGCCCCCAGTTCGATCCTGGGCGGAAACATATTTTTATATATATAATAATACTTTTGTATTACTAAAGAAAATTGAAATTAATTTTAAAGTACTCAAAGATATTATAACAAGTTTCCGTAGTGTAGCAGTTATCACGTCTACTCTACACGCAGAAGGTCCTCGGTTGAAAACTGGGCGGAAACATTGTTAATTACAATGTTTCTTTTGCAAACTATAAAGTAAATTGAGTTTGATTTTGAAATATTCGAAGACTGTTGAACAAGTTTCCGTGGTGTAGCGGTTATCACATCTGCCTAACACGCAGAAGGCCCCCAGTTCGATCCTGGGCGGAAACATTGTTTGTTAGTATGTTTTTTTGCTAGTAAAAAAGAAACACTGATTTTGAACACATAAACCCTGAAAGATATGTTTCTGCAGGGTAGCGGTTATTACGTCTACTCAACACGCAGAAAGTTACCAGGTCGATCTTGAATGGAAACTTTTTTTTATTGCTATTAATCTTTTGCTAGTAAAAAAATAAAGATTGATTTTAGAGCACACAAAACTCGTAAAATGAGTTTTCGTGGTATATCGGTTATCTCTTTTTTTCACTTTAATTTTGTTCAGCTGATAAATAATTTACGATAGAAAAAAATGTTTCGTACATTAATTAAGGTTTATAACTAATTTGTAATCGATTTTATCATATATTTGGATATTTTTTTATAAAGTAGTTTTGTATTTAGACAAGAGCTTCTTATGTAATTTAATAATATTTTATGGCATAAGGATAAGAATTTAATGAATAAAGCTAGTACACTTTTGTGTCAAGCACTGATTATCATATTAATAATTATATTATCTATGTGATTTTAATACAATGTTGAGTATAATTTTAATAATAATTTTTTGTTGGATTATTACATTTTTTTACTTTTGTATATAGGAAGACATTCGATTAATTTTTAGTAAAAACATTGATTTTATTATTTAAAAAATATCTTCTTATTTTTAGAAGCTATATTAATAGAACATCAAAAGCTCTTGTACAAGTTTCCGTGGTGTAGCGGTTATCACATCTGCCTAACACGCAGAAGGTCCCCAGTTCGATCCTGGGCGGAAACAGCTTTTTTATCAGATACATTTGTAAATACTCTTAAATAAAATAAGAAATAATTTAACACAGAAAGTCAGTTAAACAAGTTTCTGTGGTGTAGCGGTTATCACGTCTGCCTCACACGCAGAAGGTCCCCAGTTCGATCCTGGGCAGAAACAATTACTTTTAAACAGTAATATATTTTCGGTCTTAATAAATTTAAGATTAATTTTTGAGGAAATGTACTCTACTAGTTTACGTAGTGTAATGTATGATTATCACCTCTGTTTTACTGTATAAAGTTCTCAGTTCGCTCCCAGATAGAAACATATTTATTGTTTAAAATATAAAATGATTTATTGTCAATCATAGACAAGGGATATTTACATTGATGCAAATAAAATATTAAATTAATTAGCATAAATATCTTTTTAAATTTACTATTAATGTCTACTGAATAAATATTTTTGGTTACTAATATTAATTTTTATTTAATTGCTAAATAATTTATGATAAAAAAATATTTCGTACATTAAAGAAAACTAAAAGGTATTAATTTGCGATTGATATTATTATGTATTTGAATAATTTTTATATGACGGTAATGAAAGTTAAAGACCACTTTAACAAGTTTCCGTAGTGTAGCGGTTATCACATCTGCTTTACACGCAGAAGGCCCCCGGTTCGATCCCGGGCGGAAACAATGTTTTGTTACAATTGAACTTTTTACTATTAAACTAAAGTTAATACGTTTTCATGCATTAAAGAAAGCTAATAACTTCACTGTGTTTAGTGTTTTCATATTAGTTATTTTGGGTTCTGTGGCATTTGTAAGTTGTTAGCTTCCTTAAAAGTCCTAGATTCGCAAAATATTTGTAGTTAGAATTTCATGACGGTTATATTTTTAATGAGATGAGGTTGTTTGTTTTATGTTAATCAATAGTTTAAGGATGTCTTTAATTGAGCATCCAATTGACAATCTCTAATATCAAGTGGTGTAACATACCATTATACCATTTATCAGTGATTGTATTATTTTTAAATTATGTTGTTTATATAATTATAAACAAAGTTAAACATTACTTCATCAAGTTTCCGTGGTGTAGCGGTTATCACATCTGCCTAACACGCAGAAGGTCCCCAGTTCGATCCTGGGCGGAAACATATTTTTTATTACAATAAAAATTTGTTCTCACTAAAAAAAAAAAAAAAAATGGCAATTGGTTTTAAAGCATTCGACGATCATAGAACAAATTTTCGTGGTGTATCGGTTAGATTATCTGCTTTATACATAAAAGGTCCTCGGCTCGATCCAGGGTGAAAACATATTTTTGGTTCAAAATGAAATAACAACGTTAATTTCTTAATCGATAATAAAATTTGTTAATTTTCAAAAAATAATTATTTTATTTTGTATTCTACTTCACAATTGACATCAAAATGTTAAAACAAGAATATCTTCCTTCCTGAAAATTTTCTTTCTTTAATTTATAAGTATAAAAGTAGTTAATACATTAAATAAAACAAATTAATAATCAATTTGTCATATTATATTTTTAATTGTTTGATGTTATTTCAAAATAAAGTTAAAGCAATAGTGACATGTTTCCGTAGTGTAGCGGTTATCACGTCTGCTTTACACGCAGAAGGTCCTCAGTTCGATCCTGGGCGGAAGCATTATTTATTTTCAATAATATTTTTTTATTAGTAAAGAAAATTGGGTTTCATTTTGAAGCATTGGAAGATAAAACAAGTTTCCGTGGTGTAGCGGTTATCACGTCTGCCTAACACGCAGAAGGTCCCCAGTTCGATCCTGGGCGGAAACAAATTATTTGTCTGTAATAATATTTTATTATTACTAATGAAAATTGAGATTGATTTTGAAGCCCTCGCAAAGTGGAATTTAAGTGTCCGTCGTATAGCGGTTGTCACATCTCCTTTCCACACTGAAAGTCTCCAGTTCGATCCTCTACAGGTACATTTTTTATTCCTCTGAAATTGTTTTCTAATTTATTTTATTAATATTATGTATTTAAAATTGTTTTAATGTTTCCGTGATATATCACTTAGTACATATGCCTAACGCATAGAAGATTTTCAGTTCAATCTGGACGAAATTGTTTTTAAACAATAAATTTTTGGTACTTTGTAAAATTAAGATTGAATTTCAAGTAACTTATAATGTTTATGTATTTTTAATGTTAATCATGCTGAATTAAAGTAATATTTTATTCACCATCAATATATTTTATGTATATTGATTGTAAATCGTTTTATATTTAAAACAATAAATATGTTTTCGTCCGAAATCTAACTGGGGGCCTTTTTGTGTATAGTATACGTGATAATAATACGAGTACACTATGAAAACTGATAGACAACATTTTCTCGGAAATTAATCCTTATTTAATAGTACCAAAAATATACTCTTGTTTAAAAACTTTGTTTCCACCCAGGATCGAACTGGGGACCTTCTGCGTGTGAGGCAGACGTGATAACCGCTACACCACGGAAACTTGTATGAATGTCTTTGTGTATTAAAGTATTTCTTATTTTCTTTAATAATAAAAATGTGTCACTGATATACGAACCGTGTGAATCATAGTTATCACATCTACTTTACTCGTAAAAGGCCTCTAATTCGATCCAGGAATGGACCTAATTTTTGTAATAAAATAGTATAACAATATTAATTTTATAATCGATTATAAAATAGGAATTTTTACCTTGATTTTGAATCAGTAATTAATTTATTCTGAATATTATTGAATGATTTATATCTAAGTGTTTTCAAAAAGTTTCCTCTGTTTTAGAAATTTAATTTCCTTAATTTGATAAATGATTTGTGGTAGAAGAAAATTAATCATAAATTAAAATATATGAATATAGTCATATGATTATGAACTGAAAGTAAATATGTAATATTATTTTTTTAATTTGTTCATATGATTTTAAAATAAAGTGAAATGAATGACAGTAGTGTACTGGTTATTACGTTTGCTTAACACAACGAAGATTTTGAGTTCAAAGGTGAGTAGAAACAAGTAGACACCTTTATTATTCAAGAAAATATTGTTTTATTTTAGAAAATACGAACTTAGAGAACATTCGTTTCTGAAGTTTAGTGATTATCATATTTGATTAACATTCGGAAAGTGTCTAGTTCGATTCCGAGTAAAATCATTGTTTATTTCAATTAGATTATTAAATTCAGATTGATTTTGAAACATACAAGGTTTGAAGAATAAGTTTTCATAGTGTAGCGGTTTTTACGCCTGCTTCACACGCAGAAGGTACTCAATCCTCTGTAGAAACATTGTTTTAAACAGGCAGTTTTGATATTCCAAAAAAATTGATTTATTTAGAAAGTATAACTTTAATGGATATGTTTCTGTGTGTGTAACGGTTATCACGTCTACCTCACATGGTGAGATATCCAGTATAAAAATATAATAATTTATTTTGTAAATTATTATATTCTTTTATTTGGAATAGATACTGATATTTTTTACATTAATTTAAATATTTATTGTTAATTAATTAATGAGCTTCGTTTAATTTTTTGAAGTAATTTTGAAACAACATGCAATCTTGTTCACATTTATAAGCAAGATTCTGATTTTTGCAATTATTTCAAGAGATCAAATAAAATCAGACATACAATATACAATTTTATATAGGCTCATCCAAATGTGACGATTGGATTTGTGTTTTATTGAAAAGAAATAAAAGAAACACATGTTTCTTTTTAATCAAACACAAATCTAGGTGTCACATTTCGATGACCATATATTATTTTCATACGAACGAATTATCATCTCAGCAGTGTTTTAATCAACATCAAAAGAAATTAGAAAGTGTTCAATAATTACTTATTGTTCACTTTATGTTTATAAAACGATAAACTGTACGCATTTCGATTACAATATCATCAGAATAACATATTATAAAAATTAATTTTGGCTAATAAGTTACTTGTGTTATTCTTTTCTTCATTCAACTCATCACAACTAGTATTCAATTCTTTCGTTCTCTTTTTATGTATAAATGTATATGTGTATGCATATTGCTAATATGCATTTTGTCATTATTAAATAAAATTTATTTGACATTTTAACAGTATGTGTTGATCTATTCGAGATAGGTAAAATATCTATACATAATAATATATATAATAGTTTCATGTCTCTATCATTAATTGTATATCTATATTATGATGTACAAATATATTTTTATATTAAGTTGAGTGGTTTAAAATCTTTAAGTGTTACGATACATAAATTAGTTTTAAATTTCTAGGTTACAATCATGTGTTTTCATTTTCTACATGTTCATATATTCTTGTGTCATGTAAGTATTTTATTTTTGCATTTAAATTTGTTTTCATTGATATAGAAGATTGGGTGATAATTTATTTTTGTAAAAGTGAATTCGTCACAGTTCTAATCTATTCATATATAATGTTTTTCAATAAGAATGTCAGAACTTTGACAGCTGGTGGCAACCAAATTTAAGTTCATTTTTACTTAGTATAGTTTGACAAACTATTACTTGCTGATTGAGCTCCGGAGTAGCTGGAAGTTGACCCAAATTTTTATATGAACATTTTGTGCAGTGATGAAGTAAATTTTTGGTTAAATAGTTTTGTAAATAAAGAAAATTACAGAATTTGGAGTGAAAGTCATTGAACAAAGACCACTGCATTCACAAAAAGTAACTGTCTGGCGTGCGTTACATGTTGGTATTGTCATTGGATCATATCTTTTTCAAAATGAAGCTGGAGATCACGTTACAGAAAATGATGTGCGTTACCGAAGCATTATTTTTTTTCCAAAAATGATTTGCACCATATGTGGTTTCAATAGGACGGTACTACGTGTCATATATCTACCAAAAAAAAATAGATTTATTTAAATAAAAGTTTAATGAGTCCATTATTTCACGAAATGGACCCATCAATTGGCCACCAAGATCATATGATCTAAGTCTATTGGATTATTTTCTGAGGGGTTATGTGAAATAATTGGTTTATGCTGATAAACCACAAACAACAGTAGCATTAAAAATAAACATTGAACGTGTAATTCATGAAACTGGGCCACAATTATGTGAAAAAGGGACTAAAATGTGACTTAATAAATGTAATATGTTAAGTGAAGTCATTGTGGTTATATGAGTGAAAGTGTGTTTCATCATGAATGCTATTGAATATGGTTAAAAATAAAAAAAATAACTAATTTCCTAAATACTTTTTGTTTTATTTCCATTTCAACTTCTAAACTGTTTATTGAAAAACCTTATATATTACTAAATTTAACATTCCCTTATGCTCTCTTACTATTATTACGAGGGTAGTCCCATAAGTACCCGGCCTAACCTAGAGATGGCGGTAGTTGTTTGAAAAATATCACTGTATTAGAAAGTACACAATCTATAAAGCATATGTTTCAAGTTTGAGGACGCCACGTTGTTTAGTATTTGTTTGGCAGCCATCAATAGTGAACGTTTTCAGTGAATTTGTGAAAATGGAGAAAATTGGTCATCGTTACGTGATACAATACTTTTATTTGAAAGGCCTCAGCCTAACTAATATAAAGGCTGAACTGGATTCTACTCTGGGTGAGTCTGCTTCTTCGTTTACAACAGTGAAATATTGGGCAGCAGAGTTTAAACGAGGCCGTACGAGCTGCCAAGACGAGCATCGCAGTGATCGACCAAATGAGGTGACGACTCCAGAAATGGTGAAGAAAATCCACAAAGCGGTACTGGATGATCGTCGACTGAAAGTGCGCGAGCTAGCAGACATAGTAGGCATTTCAAAAAGTGCGGTACATCGCATATTATCTGAAAATTTGGACATGAGAAAGCTGTGTGCAAGATGGGTGCCGCGTTTGCTCACACTCGAGCAAAAACAGTGTCGTGAAGATGTTTCAATTGAGTGTTTAGCGAAGTTTCACAGCAACAAAGCAGAATTTTTGCGCCGTTTCATAACCATGGATGAAACATAGGCCCATCACTTCACACCCGAGACAAAAGAACAATCAAAACAATGGACTGAAAAGGGAGAACCGGCTCCAAAGAAGGCGAAGACCGTTTCATCTGCAGGAAAGGTCATGGCGTCGGTTTTTTGGGATGCGCGTGGGATAATTTTCATTGACTATCTTGAAAAAGGAAAAACTATCAACGGCGAGTATTATGCGAACTTATTGCAACTTTTGAGCGAAGAAATCAAGCAAAAACGGCCGCATTTGGCTAAGAAGAAAGTGTTGTTTCAGCAAGACAATGCACCAGCTCACAAATCCGTTATTGCAATGATCAAAATTAATGAATTAAAGTTTGAATTGCTACCTCATGCACCCCATTCACTAGATTTAGCCCCCTCGAATTATTTTCTGTTCCCAAACTTGAAAAAATGGCTCAGTGGTCAAAGATTTCCCAACAAGAAGTGATGTCGGCAGTTAATGGATATTTTGAGGAGCAAGACAGTTCTTATTATAAAAAGAGTATCGAACTTATTGAACATCACTGGGAAAAGTGTATAGAGCTGAAAGGAGATTATGTTGAAAAATAAATATATTTTTTTCCAAAATTTTTGTGTTTTCTTTGTTGGGTCGGGTACTTCTGAAACCACCCTCGTACTGATTACAATTTCTTAGACATACTTTGAAATAACTTTCTGCAAGTATTCGCAAATTCAATACGAGTACATGAACCATATTGTGAAAAAATAATAAATAATATTTCTTGACTTAAAGGTGACATGATTTTAAATATACGAGTAAACAAATAAATATAAGTAGATACGTATTGTACATACGTAATGGAAAAGAAAGAGTCATCTACTATATTAAGAAATATAAAAATTGAATAAAAGTAATTCTTAATCAAAAATTAATCCAAATTTCATAAAATGTAAGAACGAAACAACGAAAGTGAATAATAAATAATTATTGAACACTTATTGAATATTTGATGATGTTAAGTTGATAGTTATTTTGTATGAAAGTGAATTTGTCATAGTTTCAAAGCAATTAGTGACTAATATGATTTTATTTAATTATTAATTTATTTGTAATCAATTTCAATTTTTATTTTAAAATAATATCGATGTTAAATAAAATATTGTTACTTTGTTCACGTATTGTTGATATAAATTTATTCTAGCATACAAGTGAAAATGTTACTTTTAGGGAACGGAATCCCGCGTATTCGTGCGCTAAGATTGAGCGACGAAGGACTTACAAGGCGCTTCTTCCATGTCAGAAACTACCTCGTACACACACAGGCGTGCACACGCACGTACACAGTTACACACACTCCACAAGATCGCACAACCACCTCCACTCGTTCGTTCGCTCGCTGGTTGTCTCATTAATTCAGAAACGTCTTACGAGAGATGTGGCCGCCATGTTTGGGGCCGGGTTCGCGGAACCCGCACAGCACGTTCGCTGGCGCGTGGTTCGTTAGCGATGCTCGCGCTTCGCATGAAATGTCAGTGCTTTCGCGTTCTCCGCTACTAATGTTAATTAGTGTGTCGCTTGTGTGATGGATTTTTAATGACAATTAATGGTCGTAGCTACTGAAAATTGGATACAAGAGAAAGCTATCTTATTACAGTTTAATATTACTAAGAAAATACTGTTTGAAGTTTCTACACAATATATTTATAGACTATAAAAAAGAAATGGTTTAGATTTTCATACGATTAAGAAATTTATATACTAAACCATATTTTTTTTCGATTTTTGTAATGATTAAGCATAATTTTATATATAATAAATTTTATTTAGATCGAGAAAAATATTTTTTTTAAATTATAAAATAACATGATGTATCGAATTAATTCATTTTTTAAAATTTTATAAATTAGGTTATTTTCAAACATTTTTAAATTAAAGATGAATAAATGTTTAGATTTACTCGATAATTTAAAATTATTCAATAGATTAGAATTTTATTGTATATTCTGAAAATTGTAGTAATTTCACTTTCACTCAAATGAATTATTACTCCAACACCACAAGTTATTTTTAAAAGTATTTAATAATTATTTAATATTCTCTTTATTTTTCTATAAGCTAACATGCTTTTCGATAGCCATGTCATCATTTTCAGAGCGCTGCATTAAAAAATTAAAACTTGTTGATTAAAAGTTATTTTTATATTTTCTTATTTTTATTCGACGCATCAGTCAACATTTCTTTTTTCATTGCGTATATGCGTATCTGCATACGTTTTTGTATATAAAGAATGTTTTTTAAGGGTGATAGAATTTCAAATTGAAATAAAATACATACTAATTGACCAAATGACCATTTATTTGGTATTATTTGAAAGATTATTTTATGGCATTTATATTTAAAAATTATTCGGGCATATGCATAGCACGGCTACCTTTGACATACCGCATTCTGTCAGTCTAATTTTGGGTCACTTTTTTAAGCAATTAGGGCCTTATGTCCACAATAACACGAGTTATCAGTAGTTATTAGCTGGTGTATCAGCATATATCAGAAAATTCAAATATCCCTACAGAAAATAATCCAAAGGCATCACATCACACTGTCGTGGGATCAATTCATAGGTCTATTTCTGGAGATAATGTTATCGCCGAATTTTCGTTTCAATAACTCGATTGTTTTGGTCGAAGAATGGTACGTGGCACCATCTTGCTGAAACTACATCTCTTTCAGATCGATATCATGCAAATTTCGAAACAAATTATTGATAATCGTTTTCTAACGTACACCATTGATGGTAACGCACTTTCCGGCTTCATTTCAAAATAAATAATATCCGATGATGCCACCAGCGTGTAATCCACACCGTACAGTACATTTTTCTGGATATAACGGGCTTGTGAATTATTTCAGGATTTGTCTCACTTTAAATGTGGAAATTTTGCTTATTAACGCACCTATTAAGCCAAAAATTAACCTCATCACTGTCAAAATTTTGCGGTAGAACAGGTCAGTTTGCAGTTGATTGTGAGTACATTTACTGAACATTCAACGCAAACAATGGTCATATGGCATCAGTCCTTTATCCAGTTAGATCTTGTAAGGGTGTAGATCAAGAATAATAACAAATTTTCCACGTAGTGGACGGTCAAAGCCCAAGTTTCTGCAAACGATGACAAATTGACAAATTCGGGTCTTCACTCAAACTATCATTAAGAGCAGCAATATTTTCTTAGTTACGTACCTTTCTACGTCTTGTTGGTGTTGTTGCATCACGTAACGAATAAGTTGTGCGAAATATATCAATGGTTCTGCAAATAGCTGCTCAGGTGATAGATTATTTGCGTCATAAAATTCACGAAGTGCTCTATAAGTTTGGCGAACAGAACATTGATTTTGAAATAAATTTCCACAACTTTTTACATCTCTGAGAAACTCTTTGATGAGTAGAAATTTCTTGAATGAAAACCAGGTTTGAAAGTTCATCAAAAACTTTTTTAAGTTAAAACCATCGGAATTCTAATCAAAAAGTCGTGTTTAAACAATTCCATACTTTATCGGCCCGTTGTACTCATTTGGGTACACCCTTTAATTTTGTAATATTTTATTAATATCTTTATATGTAATTTATTTTCTATTTATTTTATTCGTTATAGTTGTAAAAAAATAATAAAAAAATTGTTGTTTTACTATGAGTGTTATGGAGTTAAAATAAATTTGCTCTTTTTTATTAAAAATTAAAATTGACATGCAAAAACTGAAATTATTTTTAACTCAACCAAATAATATTAAAAATACAATTAAATTTTATTTGTGTGATGTTAGTAATATTATTATTGTATGAATATATATCATTGCGTTTCAAGAACGTATCATTGACATAACTACGGTCCATCAAATGTCGCTCTGTCAGATTATGTGGAATCCAAACATCATAGTGATTCACATAACCTAGTGCAACCAAATGTCTTACAACACACATTTTAGATACCTGGAGTATCTTTGCAATATCACCAGCCATATGATGTAGATTACTTTCAATTAAAGTTGCGATTTGGTCATTATTGACAACCTTAGGCCTAACGAAGCGTTCTCTGTCCTCTAAAATTGCCAATTCTAAAGCGACGAACCACTTGCGAAACTTGCTTTCCGCTACAGCATCATCTCCATAAACGGCACATGTCTTTTTCACCGTTTAGGCAGCATTTTTTCCTTTCCGGAAATAAAATAACATGACATTGCGTAAGTGCAAGTTGTTTACGTTCATTTTTAAGTTTCAAATTAACGTATCAAAAATCAATAAATCTCTAAAAGATATGCACCAAAAAACGTGTACAAATGTCACCTGTCAAAATTATAAATAGCCAAATATGTTAGATAAATAAGGTAAGCGGAAAATTTATCTTAGTGCCATTTATTAAAAAAACGCTACGTACTTTTGCTTCAACCCAATATTTTTGAGTGAAGAAGAATAAGATAATTTAGGTTTTTTGGAAACATTTAAATTCAACATATAAATAGTATTGTGAAAATCAATAAATAATATTATATATTTTATATATATATATATATATATATATATAAATATATACACACACACACACCCGTCCCTCAATTTACGCGGAGTATCTGTTCCACGTGAATTTGTTTTACGCTAATGAAAATCGCGTAAATTGAGTTTGTCAGTACAATAGAAAAAATATTGGAAATAAGAGCTAGTAAAGTTGTGGAAACACATATTTATTTCACATAGCTTAACAAAAAAATAATGACGTTTTAGAAAACAAAAGTAGATAAATTTTATTCGGTGTCACTGTCGCTACTGTAATTCAAATCAATCAACCTTTTATATATTTATATCGTGCTTTTATACGTTCAAGTAAGAATTTGCGTCACTCTGATATATAATAAATTCCATGAAAAATTATATAAAATGAAATCTATCTGAACGCGTATAAAAAGTGCCGCGTAAATCAATACCGTGTAAAAAAAGTCCCGCGTATATATATATATATATATATATATATATATATATATATATATATATATATATATATATATATATGTAAATATAATCTATTGTCATTTGATTATTTTTTTAAATAAGAATTTCATTATGAAAAGAAATTAAAAGAATGATGATTTTGATAGTTTTTCTTATTAAAAATGACATATGAATATTAATAAGAATCCTTGAAATTGATATTTATCAAATTTAGTTTATATAATACAAAATATTAACATTAAATCGATGAACATATAAATAAGTGCGTTCAACTCGTACTCGTACTTAATGAACAGCACGCGCTATAACTTACGCCGATGTAACTAACATCGATGGATGTCTTTAGTTTAATTATCATCCGAGCGGAGGGTGGCAGAACTGTTCCATTGTCTTACAATTAATCCTTTGTTCGTGACAAACACACCGTTAGGGGAATCAGTACCTGTTAAAGTGGTAGCACTGGGACTCCAAAATAGGCATTTTGTCGACAAAGTTTTGATGTCTTGGAATATATTGGAGATTATCTGTTAATGCGATAGTTGTGAAATGTTTTGTTTTAAATGACAGCAAATTCTCCCGCGTACTTCAAACGCGAATGCTTCGGTGCACAGTATTAAGTTCTGCCACGACTGATTAAGAATTGGCTATTATAGTACAAGTTTTGCAATCGTACAATGAACAATATCTGTCATTTCAAATCACGGTATCGGCCGTCAAAGTAAAACTGAAACTTTCGTAAGATAGACACCACGCCTTTTACTTCGCTATTAATTGATACTTCTGAAAAGAACCACGACATGCGTTTTACATTTGTTTGTTTCTTTCATTAGAATTTAATCGTGAATATTTTTTTCAAACTTCACAATAGATTGTAAATGAATTGAATTTAAAATATAAACATTTCTTAAAATATTTGTATACATATTTAAAGATAGTCGCAAAAATCATGTGTTAGAGACATTATATAAGGAAAATAATAACATAATCACAGATAAAAATTAATAAACAAGAGTACTGTACAAAAATATAATAAATAGTTAATTTTTAACCAATATTATTACTAATATTAGGCGATATTGATTTTTAATTAATTTTATTATAAATTCATAGTTTATATTTTTCTATTCGAACAGTTTATTTTTTAATACAGTTTTAGAAGGTGGAATGATTAATATTCTATTATTGATATCGATTAAATTATTTGAGGGAAGTCAGAAAAACATATATTTTTTTCTTTCTACTAATATATATATATATATATATATATATATATATATATAAAACGTTTATTTTTAAATACATTTATATTATTTAAATAGATTTAATTAATATGTACCTATATATAACATTTCAAGGTTTTTATAAATTTATTTTACTTTCTCATTCTCTCTCTTTATATATATATATATATATATATATATATATATATTATATATATATATATATATATATATATATATATATATATATATACATATATACGTCGTTTGATAATTATGGTAAATTTATCTATTGTTTAATTTAATTAATTAATTAATTGAATTGAATTTTTCGATTTATTTTTTCTTACTTTTTTACCATACTGATCAAACGACCCTTGTATATATATATATATATGTGCTTGTGTGTATGTGTTGTATATGTGCTTGTGTGTGTGTGTTGTATATATGTGTGTGTGTGTGTGTGTACGTATGTGAATAAGTGCGTGTGATATATAGATAGATAGGTAGATAAGAGTGTATGTGAATGTGTGTGTGTGAGGGTACGTATGTGTATGAAAATTAAAATAATGAAGGTTTGAATTATATATACTGAAAATCAATTATATATTTTTTTTACATGTACACACATGCACACAAATATATATATATATATATATATATATATATATATATATATATATATATATATATATATATATATATACATAAATATATATATATTATATATATATATATATATATATATATATATACTATCTATTTTATCATATTTTTCTTTTTGAACTATCTATATCTCCTAAGTTTATTAATTTTAAATTCGCTTATCATGAATATGTTCTTTATTCTTGAAAAACTCTGTAGTAAGAATAAATATTTGAATTGTGTAATTATTACAATATACTATAATTGTTAATTTAATCTAAAATATAAGCTAGATATAATTTTATTTTTATAACGAACACTAAATTAGGCTCTTAATCAATAATAATTATGTACAATAAATTACTATTCTGTATATATAAATATTAGTAATCTGTATTTATTTTTAAAACCAATAATTAGTAGAATATTTTTACACTTAATAATTATTTAAAAAAAGTTGTTTGAAAAAGTTTTTTTTAAGTTTAAGTACGATGTTTTTATATTTTAGTAGTATTGGAAAAAATATTTTTAAAGTATTGTCGTAAAGTATGTATTCTAATATTTTATAAAAACATGTTTTAAAATATGGATATTATATATTTATATTTACAAAAGTACACTCGAAAAATATTATACAAACACACATATGCACACACCATTATATACATATAAGTATATATATATATATATATATATATATATGAATGCAAAATTATATTTTTATTGATTAATAAAATATTTTAAGTTATATACTTACTTCATACTTTCAAATTTCATGAAATATTTATGATTTAGTATTTTAAAACAAATCTCTCTCTTTCTCTTTCTATCTATTTATATATTTCTCTCCCTCTTTTGCTCCCTCTCATCCCATCTCACTATATATATAAATGAATATATCAACATAAATATTGTTTTTAAACAGATAATATTTAAAATTAGTATGTTAGGGAAAATTTCTGATTTTAATTTAAAAGTATTTTAATTGATAATAGTTAAAAATATTATACAGTATTACATATAAAACCAATATTTTTAATATACTATTTTTATGTAATTTTTTACAATTTTTTATAAAATTTCTTTGAATATACCACGAAAAAATACAAATTTAAAAATAAATTAATTGATATGATAGTTTTATATTTTAGGAATTATTTAAAAAAATAAGTATGTGTGTGTGTGTGTGTGTGTGTATAGAAAGATTTGGTATATTAACTTTTTAAATATATTGATGAGAATTATTATTTTTTGATAAGAAAAATAATCATTATATTTTTTTACTTTATATAAAACATAGTTATAATTATACATATATATATATATATATATCTATATATATATATATATATATATATATATATATACATGCACATATTTACACATGGTTTTTGTTTTATACAAATATGTCTTAAACTTGAATATTTTCAAACTTGAAGAAAAAGTGTATTGAGTGAAGATTTCCCAGTGTTTATTAGCAAATAGTTTGCGCGCTGCCGTTCGTAATTATTAATCGGTGCGGTTGTCTGAAATTCAACTATAAAGCCGAGGGCATGATAATAAATCATTTCAGATTTTATCTAATCAAGTTTGTCGATTTTTCCACGTCCCCCATCTCGGCGACGTACACACAAACTCCGAAATCTGAAATGTGTATCCCGGGCATGAGTCTCACCCCATCGCGACGAAACTTTAAATTAGAAACATCACAGTCTAACCGCGCGCTCACGATGTGCCCGGGCTCAGATTTACATATATAAAGTATTATGGATTGTACGTAAGGAAGTCGATTAGAATGGGAGGTGCGCGTTGAGTCGCGATACGCGCGAGACATGTTCTAAGGTTTGCTGGCTTTACCTCCAGCAAAATAAGACTATGCAGAAGGCTAAAATTTTCAACCAATGAGGGAGCACTTCTTGTGCGAAGCAGGCAGCCATCTTTAACTTATAGTATTGATTATGTGTGCGTTCTTAAGGTTCCCGCTCCGTGTTATCTATTCGTGATTAGAAGACCTAATGAGAACTTTTATTCGCCTCTGCTGCGCTGCCGCTGCACGCAATTATACGAGCCGACGAGGAACGATTCAATACAGACACGAACCACCCCTAACACACTACCCGCACACAATCACGTCGCAAATCTACACACGACACACAATCATACGTGTCATCTTTTGTCACTCTCGTTTCATTTTATTATTATTATTTATCATAGACGAAATGTGACATACACATACTTTTTATATACATATATATTACACTTATATATACAATTAATATATATATATATATATATATATATATATATATATATAATTTATTTTACTAATTTACAATATATAAGATTGTATAAACTATTTTAATAGTTGGAAATACCGAAGAAAATAAATAAGTACTTATTCAGACAATCATTTTATTCATTACACTATCCTTCTTTATATATATATATATATATATATATATATATATATATATATATATATATATATATATATATATATATATATATATATATATATATATGTATGTATGTATGTATATGTGTGTGTGTGTATAAAATTAAGTATTTATTTTCATTTACAACACAAGTTTATTTAAACTATTGTAACAATTTGAAAGATTCAAGAAAATAAGTAATTATATATTTATACAATCATTTATTTTTATGTTCCTATTGTTATATAGAGTCATCTGAATGTGACGCCTAAATTTGTGTTTTATTAAAAAAAAAACATGTGTATAGTTTCTTTTTAATAACACACATCTAGGCGTCACATTTGAATAACCTTATATTATAATACATAAATACATTCACATACATACACACACACACACACACACACACATATATATATATATATATATATATATATATATATAATTAATTAAATGGGAAAGAGAAAAAAAATCTTTAAAATTCAATTTTCGAACACTTATAGACTTAAATTAAGTAAAAAATTGTTTAAGTTTAATAATACAAAAATGTATTGAATTGTTTGTATTGAATATTAAATATAAATAAGTGAAGTGAAATGTTATAATGTCTATATTAACAATATTTTGAAGGAGAAATTAATATGTGTGTTATTTTATCGTTGAAATGTAAAGCAAATTCATTTGATATAAATAAATAATAAATAATTATTTAATATAGACAAATATGATCTGTTTATGGCTATATCTGTGACATTTTTTAAATTCTTATCAACTTTTATTAAAAATTTACTATATATATACACACACACACACACACACATATTTATATATATATAGTCTCTCATTTTTGAGGGTTGAGCATGAGGATAACTACTTCATCTCACGAAAATACAAATAATGAAAAATACAAAAAATGAATTATGTTAAAAAAATTAAAAATTTTTTTAACAGATACCCTTAAATATGATTCTTATCATTATTTGTGATTTATAAAATACAGATTTTAAATATGTATTGTATTTTTCTTCTTTTTTTTTGATTATTATGTTTATATAGGGTCATCCAAATATGAGGCCCAGATTTGCGTTTTATTAAAAATAAACATGTGTATAGAGTGGTGTATAAGAAAACGTGTATAATTACTTTTGTTTCTTTTTAATAAAACACAGATCTAGGTGTTACATTTAGATGACCCTATATAATACAAAACATGTATTTTTTTGATGAGTTAACAAATTTTGAATTTATTTTCACATAATTTTTGTAACGTTTCAATTTATATGTCCAGAAGCAACTTATGTGAAAATATTTTGATGTAAATAAATGTGTATATAAGAGAAATATAAATGTGTATATAGATGTCTGATTCTCAAGAACATTTAATACTTATAAATATTCATTATACAAAAGAAAAGATAAATTATATTCTAAGAGAATGTCTATAGGGTATTAATGTACATTTTAACTTTATAAATGAATATTATACATGGACTGAAATATGAATGTGTACATGTTTTTTTAAAAAAAATTCTACCAGCACTGGCGAATAGACGTAAGCTTATACTCTTGTATGACAATGTATATTTCGAAGATTATCTTACAAATATTGCCAAAATTGGAATAAAAAAAATACTTCATTCATTATGCTTACCTGATCTTTCTCTAAGAGATTTTCATTTTTCCAGAGTCGAGTATTTCTTCAGAAATTATTTTAACAGAATTAATGAAATTTCATAGGATATATGACTATCAAAAAGATATTTAAGCGTTTTGAAAAAAAATCTAAAATAAATTTTTGTTTTAAAAAGGAATATTTTACATAAAAACGTAATAGAGTAATAGAATAATAGCCATAGAAACGAACGGCTATGCATTTTTGATTGAATATTTTTCGGTTTTAGTTTTTATTTTATATTTGAAATTTTTATATGAAATAACCTATTATGTTCACATATATATATATATATATATATGTGTGTGTGTGTGTGTGTGTGTGTGTGTATGTGCATGCGTGCGTACTTATGTATATATGTATATCATCATCATTGTCATCCTCTATTTATTAACTATTGGATGAAGGCTTCTTTAAATCCTTTCATTTCAAACGATCCATCGTTTTTTTCCATTCCATTGTGATGAATTTTCTTATATGTCC
>CP092091.1:38842990-38852990 GCA_029203775.1 Neoneuromus ignobilis | reverse complement strand
ATTGTCATTGAAGTTTTTGAAAAATGTTAATACTTTTTTTATGTAATTTTTGATTGTCTCTTGAACATACTTTTTAATATAGATGTTTTTTTAACCGTGATAGAACTTTAAATTGAATCCCTATCGAAAGTTCTATCTAACCTAAAAATATATATATAAATAAATGTGTATATATATATATATATATATATATATATATATATAATGTATATATATATATATATATATATATATATATATATATATAAATATATATATATATATATATATATATATATATATATATAAGGTGTTTTTCATGTTAGATAGAACTTTCGATAGAGATTAAATTTAAAGTTTTATCACACTATATTTTTTTGGTAACAGATTTTACAATGTTTTCTAGTTTCTTGCATTGTTCATTATTTTATTTTTATTTCTTAGTGTGATTTTCTTATAACTTTTTCTCGATATTTTATTACAATAAATATTTTTCTAAATTTGTTAATTTAAATTCGTTTCATATCTTCCTATACTGTAGGAGCTATCGGCGATCACAATAAGATAAAGCATTACATAGATTAATATAGCTCAAAGTTTATATAATTTTTTCATCGTGAAGTGCTAGTAGAAATTTCACTCCGGTGTATTAAGTAGACATAGGTATTTCGTTCAGCAGTTAATGTGTTAATTTTATAAATTATATGCATGAAATCATAATTGTAAGTTTATTTTAATGAATTTTAATTTATTGTACAGGGTCATCCAAATGTGATGCCTAGATTTGTGTTTTATTAAAAAGAAACATGCGTATAAGTTGGTGAATAGGGAAACTTGTGAAAAGTTTCTTTTTAATAAAACATAAAGCTAGGTGTCACATTTGGATAATCCTGTATAATAAAAAGAATGTTGTGATTAATAATTGAATTTATTTTGAAATGTGTACCTAAATACTAAATTAAATTGTATATTATTTAATTATATTATTGTTATATTAGTGATAGCGAAGTAAATTAAATGAAAAGACAAAAAAACTTTATATAAATCACGTACAAAACCAAATAATGAAAACAAGTCATCGTATAAGTATAAATAAATAGGTAAAGTAAACAAAGTGAGGGTACTAAATTTGTTTAATATGATTTTCTAGACCTCTTCAAATCATGTTAATTTAAATACGCCTAGAGATCCACGTAAGCAAATATTTCATAAAGGTTTATTCAAGCAACCCCATCACCTGCTTCTATAATTCAGTTATGTTTAAGTTTTGCTTCTAGTTAGAATACCGCATGTTTGAATGTTTAGTTTACCATACATTTAAGACACGTAGTTCTCCTTCATCCTTATCATCTTGTGCTCTTCTATCTAGTTTGTCTACCTGATGGGTTATGTTTAATAATATCTTGTAGTCGATTTTGAAGAACACTCGTACAGCGCGCCGATTGTATATTTAATTAATAATTCATTATGTTCTTCTTTTAGTCAAATGATATTTATTTGTTCTTACTTGATGAACAAATACTATTGAAACTTGATTATTTAAATATCTACATATACATAGATACATATACACATTTATATATATATATATATATATATATATATATATATATATATATATATATATATATATATATATATATATATATATATATATATATATATATATATATATATATATATATATATATATATATATATATATATATTATGTATATACATAGGTAAATATCCTATAACACGGTCGTTAGGTTCTTAAAAAATGTCGTGTTATGGAAATTAGTGTTAAATAAAACAAAGAACTAGAACAAAAATAGAGTTAAGTTCCAGAAATTAAAAAAAAACTATACTATTTTCTATTCATAATTAAAAGAAAATGTTTATTAAAACAAAAATTGATACAAAGTATTAAATAATGTTTTTTTTTCGTCATCACCGCTAAGCACCATTAAACGAAGACGTTTTCGTTCTGGCAAAATATTCACATCTTATGAATTTTTTCTGCAGTATCTTGATTTCTATGCTCTACTTTTTCTAAAAAATGTTATTTCCGTTTGTTTATTTTTAGATGAGAGATCTTTATAAATTTCGTTGTATGGAGCTAAGTATTTCTAAAGTTCTCTCTTAAATTCTATATTTCTTTCAGCGGAAGAACCTACATTTTTAAAATAGAACTCAAATTGTTGGGCTAAACTGAGTTCTTTCTTATTGCTTTTTAGGATCAAATTTTGAACTTCTATGTTTACATTTTCTGAATTAATTTTGGTTAATTTCAGATATTATTTCCACCAAATTTGCTCATTTGCTTCTTATTCAACCAGTAATTCTTAAATATATTCAGGATTGATATCATTAAAACCTTCTCATTCTAGAAACTTAGTAAGTTCTATTCCACAATTCTCAAACCATGATGTAAGAATACAGGGATTTTCCTCAATTCTCTAACCGTGTTAGAGCGGAACTGTGTTGTAGGAATGGTGTATTATACGGGATTTATCTGTATATATATATATATATATATATATATATATATATATATATATATATATATATATATATATGTAAGATCATTATATTTAGTTGTTTTAAAATATGCAATTTTATGTATATATAATTTTATGTTTTATACAAAACTTATAGGATAATACTGTAACATTATTTTTTTAATAACAGTGCTTCCCACCTCTATTCGTTTTTCTCGTCAACCGTTAAACCTTCTTTTGGTCAACAATGTACAGAGAACCATTAATCTATTTCATAAAATTTGTACTTCGGTAATTCTCGGGAAACTTCGGGAAAGTTCAGGAACAAAATGTTCACATCACGCAGGAGACAGAGCATCAGTCTTTTTTAAATATTAGGTTGTATCATATGAAGTTGCCGAATTTTATTCAGTCAAATGTCGACCACAATTGAGAAAAGTTCTGTAAAATATTTTATAAGTTCAGCTATTTTGAATTGACTAGTGTACTGTACTCTTCAATTGTCTCTAAGTACGGAGTTATTGTTATTTTTCTTTTTTTTATACCCTTTAACAGGATGGTGTCTATAAAAGATTTGCGGCTACTTTTTTATATGAGTTCAAGTTGGGACACAATGGGGCTTTCGGAGAAGGGTTGGCTAGCCAGAGAACAATTCGATTATGGCTCAAAAAAATCGTTTCGGTTTATCAATCTCGACAATGAGCCTCAAAGAAGGCCCAAAACTATTATGAATGAAGAACATTTGAGAGTCATGGTGGAAGTTAATCCACATACAACAGTTCGAGCTCTCACATGTGATTTAAGTGTTAATGTTATGACTTTTTATCGTCATCTTGCTGCAATAGGAAAAGTGAAAAAGTTGGATAAGTGGGTGCCGCACGAATAAACAGATAGTCAGAAACTGAGACGCTTAGAGGCGTGCTTTTTATTGATGATTCGAAATGATAAAACACCATTTTTAAATCGAATTATTACTTGTGATGAAAAGTGGATTTGGTATGATAACAGAAAAAGATCTGGGCAATGGTTAAATGAAAATGAAGCTTCAGGACTCACACCCAAGCCGTCATTACACCAAAAAAAAACTTATGGTTACTTTATGGTGAAAAAATAAAAGAATAATACAATATACTTTTTTAAATCCAAGTGAAACAATTACAACTGATTCATATTGTGGAAAAATCGACAATATGAATAAAAAATTTAAAAAAAACAGCCAATTCTAATCAATAGATATGGGCCAATACTATTGCAAGACAATGCTCGCGACCACACACATCTCGAATCACACCCTTATACACCAGATCTTTCACAGACAGGCTATCATCTTTTTCGCCACTTGAAATATCATTTAAGTAATAAAAAATTCCGAAACCAGACAGAAGTGATTTAAGGATTCGAAGACTTTATAAGCTCTAAAAATGTCGATTTTTATACAAATGGGATAAACAACCTAATTTATCGTTGGCAAAAGACCATTGTTACTGATAGAGCTTATTTTGATTAAATATATTTGGTTTTGTTAAAAATATTGCGTTTTAATTCTCACCTACAAATTCGGCAATTTCATATGATACAACCTAATATAAAGATTTAGTAAATACTTTTTATTTAATGATACATAAATAATCACAGCTATGTTATATACACAGCTTCCTAAAATTTTCTAGTTTAATTGATCCAATACCATTGTTTTCCATTCCATTTCAATATTTTTTTATATCTTTGTCACATTTATCCATGGATCTATTACTGGACCTTTTTATTTCCAATTAATAATTTCTTTTGTTCTTCGATTTTATTTTTTTCTGCATGACCAGTTTTCCATTTTAAGTTTTTCCATTTTTTTTACCAGTTAATTTCTATTTTAAACTTCTCATGTCTGCCATAACGTCCTTTACTTTTGTTTTTTTTCTGTTTTTTTCTGGTTTCTTTCTGACTCCAAGTATTATTTTTAACATGTATATTTTTTGTTTCTTTGTGCTGTGTGAGTTACTGAATTATTCCAGCATTTAATAACCATGTTGCATTGTTATAAGCGAAAAGATTTTTTTTTAAGTATAGACAAATATTCAACTTAATATATACTTGTGTGTATATGTATATGTATATATATATATTTATATATATATATATATATATATATATATATATATACATATATGATTGTAGTTATAAAATCATTATTGTCATGGATTACACACATAAAATTAGAAACATATATTAAGTTACTTAATTCAAGTTTCATTTATTACTCATTAAAATTTAATACAAGTCAATATAAAACATTTATTAGACGTTTCATTTATGTTTATTGCATATACGAGTATGTATAAAGTATATTTATTTCTTAAGAAATACTTTTTATATGATATTGGGATATTTCTTTTAATACTTTTTATATTGGCAAATATCTCCCTTCCGCCTTCTGGTCTTTTGAATTTCGCAGCTATGTACAAAAAAAAAAAAAAAAAAAGCGGAAGGGAGATACTTGCCAACCTAATATTATTTTTTAAAAAAATATATTTTGATTCTTAATTTTTCATATTTATATTATGTAGAAAAAGATTATTGAAAAATTACATTATTGATGAGTTATTAAATTATGCATATCGAAAAATCATATAAGGCCATCAAAATGTGACACCTAGATTTGTATTTTATTAAAAAGAATCATATGTATAGGAAAACATGTGTATAGTTTCCTTTGTTTCTTTTTAATAGAACACAAATCTAGGCTTTATATTTGGATGACTCTCTTTCTTTTTTTATATATATATATATATATATATATATATATATATATATATATATATATATATATATATATATATATATATATATATATATATATATATATATATATATATATATATATATATATATATATATATATATATATTATTATATCATATGCTTTTCTACACTCAACATTTTTTTGTATTAAATTTGAATTTGATTATTACTATTAAATTGATTGTTCTTTGCTTGCATTCTGTTCAAGCATGTTCATTGGTTGATATGTTCATTTAAATAAGGTAATGTCGTCTGAGGGGAATGAGGAAGTTTGTTGTGAAATATTCTAGATTATCATACAGAAAAGATGTACGTACTTGTTTACTGCGTTATTTTGTTTGTTGTACGTATAAAATGTGTAAAAATATGTAGTTTTTTTAAGTAATCTGTGATATTATATATTGTAGTATAAAAGTACTAATTATTATAAAATAAAGACAAACATACTTTTATTTTCACAAAATTAGTATATTATTAGTTTATAATAATTTAAAAAACAGTCTGATAGTAAATTAAATCGTGTAAACGTAATAATATAAAGGTTAGTGTTTGTTTTTTATATATAACCATTTCTTGAATTTTATATATTTGTAAATAACTTTAAAAATTAAGTATTATATGTATTTGTATATATATATATATATATATATATATATATATATATATATATATATATATATATATATATATATATATATATATATATATATATATATATATATATATATATATATATGTATATATATGTATATATATATATATATATATATATATATATATACATATATATATATATGTCTATAAATATACATACGAGGTTGTTTGATAAGTCCGTGTAAAAATAAAAACTGCTTCATTTTTTTGAATAAATCGTTTTTATTTTTCAACATAGTCTCCTTTTAGGCTTATACACTTCATCCAACGCTGCTCTAGTTTGTTGATCCCTTCCGAATAATAGGATTTGTCCAAGTCTGTAAAATAGTCATTCGTTCCTGCAATCACCTCCTCGTTCGAATAAAATCTTTTTCCCGCGAGCCATTTCTTCATATTAGGGAACAAATAATAGTCCGATGGAGCCAAGTCTGGAGAATAGGGGGGATGTGAAACGATTTGGAACCCTATTTCCATTAGTTTTGCGGCCACAACTGCTGAGGTGTGAGCTGGTGCGTTGTCGTGATGAAAGAGGACTTTTTGTGGGCTAATCGGGGACGTTTTTCTTGCAACTCGGTTTTCAAACGATCCAATAACAATGAATAATATGCACCTGTAATGGTTTTACCCTTTTCCAAATAGTCGATAAAGATTATTCCTTGCGAATCCCAAAGACAGTCGCCATAACCTTCCCGGCCGAAGGAATTGTCTTCGCCTTTTTCGGAGCAGATTCCCCCTTGATAACCCATTGTTTAGACTGCTCTTTGGTCTCAAGAGTGTAGTGATGTATCCATGTTTCATCTACAGTGATGAAACGACGCTTAAAGTCCTGCGGATTTCGCTGAAACAGCTGCAAACCGTTCTTGCAACACTTCACACGACCTCGTTTTTGGTCGATCGTGAACAATCGCGGCACCCACCTGGCGGATAGCTTTTTCATGTCCAAATGTTGGTGCAAAATATTATGTACCCGTTCACACGAGATGCCTACAGCACTAGTAATCTCACGCACTTTCACTCTTCTGTCATCCATCACCATATCATGGATTTTATCAATGATTTCTGGAGTGGTGACCTCAACAGGGCGTCCATAACGTTCAGCGTCTCTTGTGCTCATATGGCCACTCCGAAAATTTTGAAACCACTTATAAACCGCACTAATCGAAGGTGCAGAGTCACCATAATGTTTATGAAGCTTCTGTTTAGTCTCCTGAGGCGTTTTGCCTTTAATGAAGTAGTGTTTAATCAACACGCGAAATTCTTTTTCGTCCATTATTTGACAATCACTCGATTTCCTTGATTCCAACGATTGTCAAACACAAAGGAATAGACCGATATGGCTGAAACTTGATGTGTGTTCTTCCAAGAGATGCTACTAATTAAAAATAACCTTGATATGCACCAGTGGTGCCATCTTTCGGAAATTACACGGACTTATCAAACGACCTCGTATATGTGTGTGTGTGTGTGTGTGTGTGTGTGTGCGTGTGTGTGTGTGAATGTGCTTGTGTGCGTGTACGTGTGCGTGCGTGCGTGTGTGAATATATTTTATATCATATTTTTTTCTACACTTAACGATTTTTTGGTACCATCTTTGAATTTGATTATTATTATTCGATTGCTTTTTATTTGCTTGCAGTGTGTTTAAGCATGTTCATTGGTTGATATGTTCATTTAAAAAAAATACTTTCGTCGAAGGGGAATGAGGGGGTTTGATTTAGAACATTGTAGATTATTATATGGAAAAGATATACATATGTACTTGCTTACAGCGTTTTTTTGTCTGTTGTATGTATAAAATGTATCAAAATAAGTAGTTTTTTTAAAGATTCTGTAAAATTATATATTGTAGTAAAAAGTATTAATTATTATAAAATGAAGACAAACATTTTTATTTTCACAAGGTTGGTATATTATTAGTTTTAAAAATCTAAAAACAGTCTTAGTATGTGAGATTTTGTTAACATCATAATATAAAAGTTAGTATTTTTTTTTATATATAACCATTTCTTGAATTTTGTATATTTGTATATCATTTAAAAAATTAAATACAATAGTTATATATGTATATATATATATATATATATATATATATATATATATATATCTTGTTAATATATATAAAGTTGAAACCTTTAACAATAATATTGATTAGTAGAAATCAAATTATGTAAACTTAATTATTTCAGACTTGTTATATAAGTAACGAATATTTTGCGTAATATGTACGATAATACATTTCAATCCAAATGAATTTAGTGTATTAAACATTGTGTGAAAATTGTCTAATGGAATAAGCAATAATTAATTTTTAATTTAAGTTAATTATATTTATTTTATTTTAATTTCAATTGTAATAAAATGTTTGTCATCAGCAGCAGAGTTTCTCTATCTAATACTGTATGAAGGCATATTTTAAAAATTTTTAGTTCACGATCTCTCGCTCTCTCTTTATATACATATATTTATATAAAATCAATTATAACAGAAATATTAATTTTCGATTTTATATTAAATTATATTTAAATAATCTTGTTAAAATTTGTCTCAAAAGTATTTAAAGTTACAATCTTTAACTATATATTAAATAGTGGAGATCAAATTATGTAAACTACATTATTTTACATTTATTATATAAGTAACGAATATTTTGAGTAATATGTACGATAGAACATTTCTATACAAATGACTATAATGAAGTGTGTATTTATAGTGCATTAAACATTGTGTGAAAATTGTATAGTGAATAAGTGATACTGTATTTTTAATTTAAATTAATCATATTTTTTTATTTTAATTTTAATTGTAATGTTAAAATGTTTATCACTATCATCAGTTTTTGTCTATTTAATGCTGCATGCAGGTCTATTTTAAAATTTTGTAGTTTGAGTGCTCTGTCTGTATATATATATATATATATATATATATATATATATATATATATATATATATATATATATATATATATATATATATATATTTATATATATATATATATATATATATATATATGTAAAGAAAACAGACGGCTACTAATAGTGTCACCGTTTCCTTAGTAATTTTTCAATTTGTTAAAAAACTTAAAATGTCAATAGTTAATAAACTTAAAATGTTGTTTCTTAAATTTTAGGTAAGAATCTTGTAAATAATATAAATAATAGAGTAATAATAATAAGTAAACTTAATTTTTAGAGAAACACAATACAGTTTATTAATTTGGGCTAATTATTTTAACTAACATAATAATATAAATCAAACATTATATATATATATATATATATATATACATACATATATATATATATATATATATATATATATATATATATATATATATATATATATATGTACATATACACGAGGATCGTTTGATAAATATGGTAAATTTATTTATTGTTTAATTTAATTGATTAATTAATTAAATTAAATTTTTCAATTTAGTTTTTCTTACTTTTTTACCTTACTTATCAATATCTCGTATGTATGAAGAAAAAAATTTAGAATCTTTAGTTACATTATTGATTAAAAAGAGAAAGTTAATATTTTATTTACATTATTTAATACTTATATTATAAAATAAAACATAATTAAAATTCATTTTCATTAAATGTGAAATTTAAAATTTTAGTCAGAATATTTCATTGTAGGAATATAAATTATATCAATAGTTTTAGTGTTCGTTATTATATAAGTGATGAATATTTTTGTTCGAATATGTAGTACATATAAGCATTTATATTCAACTGAATTTAGTTTTACAATACTGTAAGAACTCAGTCAAGTGTGTATTTCGAATGTGTTAAGTGCAATGTAAGTGATTTGATTTAATCAAAATAAACTATTGTATCTATGCAGTGTTTGGGAGTGTTTTCTTAGGAGAATCCAATAACGACGAAATATGCGTGCAGTAAGTATCATTTTTAAAAAATATATATTCATCACAATATCTTATTTAAATTATTTTATTGGAGTTTATAGTTTAGTATTGATGTTATTATTTATTATTATATTAATAATTAAATTGAACCTAAATATTATATTAAATTTGATAGTTTTTCGCCAGTGATTGATACATTTTGAACTGTTTTGTT
>CP092091.1:38785490-38840490 GCA_029203775.1 Neoneuromus ignobilis | reverse complement strand
TATATTTTATAATATATTGTTCTGAAGATGACGTCATGGTCATTGAAATGTACATATTTTCAAGAATAATTTTGATTAAATAAACATCGTAATTATATACATCAGAGTAAATGAGTTTAATTAAAGAAGTATAAATTATTTACTCGTTATATATATTAGAATTAAATTAACAAATTGTTGTTAAATCTTCAAATAATTGTTATAATCATCATCTGTGTAGATTTTAAAAAAATAAAATTGTCTTTCGTGTTTCGTATTCCAAATTAATATAGCAAAATCTAATTTATATTGTTTATATCAGGGTGAACAGTTTAAAAAATATACGAGATCTCAAATATTTTTGTATGAATTAATTTTCCATTTTTAGAATGTTTTAAATTATTATCGTTGAGGTGAGAATGAAATCATAACTTTTTGATCGTTTTCTTTGATCAATTAACTCTTTCGTTCTCACATTGAAATTCGATATTTGTGTTTTATATAAAGGTAGTTTGTTTCAAGTGTCATACATACAAAATTTACTACGACATGTCTTCGTTCATGTAACGCTGTGCGGCTTCTTACATCTGCGATAGCGGGCGTGGGTATGTCGTACTTGGAATACATGCTCCGTAGAACTAACTTTGCTTTAACTTGAAGCTGTTCAAACGTCAACGTGTCGAATTAATTAAATTTATTAATTGGGTGTGGTGGAAAGACACGGGAGCCAGCCTTCACTATTTCTGCTCCGTGGCTCCACAACGTTGCGTATGCGTTGTGCGAGAGACGCGTTTTCGATGTGCGTGCACGCAGTTGTTGTGTAACGCCGGAAGATTTGCTGAAATTGATGAGGATATTAATTCAAATACGAATTATTTTGTTCTCCGATCGATCACGACTAGTTTGTGTATTAATCATTACTGAATTCATTTCTAAGTTTTAACAGAAAAGTAATTTATTATGTTCACATATACTCCATATTTGCATGTATATATATATATATATATATATATATATATATATATATATATATATATATATATATATATATATATATATATATATATATATATATATATATATATATATATATATATATATATATATATATATATATATATATATATATATATATATATATATATATATATATATATATATATATATATATATATATATATATATATATATATTTATATATATATGTGTCATCCAGATGTGACGTCTAGATTTGTGTTTTATTAAAAAGAAATATGTGTATAGTTTTATTGTTTCTTTTTAAAAAATACAAATCTAGACATCACATTTGGATGACCCTATATATACAATTTTATATATACATATATGCATATATATATACATATATATATATATATATATATATATATATATATATATATTTATATATATATATATACATACATACACACACACACACACCCATCCTTCAATTTACGGCGGACTTTTTTTACGCGAGTATTTTTTTGCGCGTCAAATTATTCCTCTTTTTTCTCGGGATTTTTCTACGCGGTATTGATTTACGCAGCACTTTTTATACGCGGTCAGATAGATTTCATTTTATATAATTTTTCATGGAATTTATTATATATCAGAGAGGCGCAAATTCTTACTTGAACGTATAAAAGCACGATATAAATATATAAAAGGTTGATTGTTTTGAATTACAGTAGCGACAGTGACACCGAATAAAATTTATCCACTTTTGTTTTCTAAAACGTCATTATTTTTTTGTTGAGCTATGTGAAATAAAAATCCAAAAAAGTAATATAAATACTTATTAAATTAAGTGAATATATACAAGGGTTGTTTGATAAGTATTGTAAAAAAGTAAGAAAAACTAAATTGAAAAATTTAATTAAATTTTAATTAATTAAACAATAAATAAATTTATCATACTTATCAAGCGACCCTCGTGTATATATGTGTATATATATATATATATATATATATATATATATATATATATATATATATATATATTGACACAGAGAGCGACCTTTCGCTGATATATATTCGTAATAAGAATGGACAAAAATAAATTATTTTCACATTAGGAAAAGGTGATAATAACAAATTAGTTAACTTTTCTTGCCTAAAGGAATGGCAAACAAATTTTTTAGCTCTTTTATACATAGAGAACGAGCGTTTGTTGATCTAATGCATTCATAACAAAAAGGATAAAAAAGTAAAATTATTTAATTATTTCCAAATTAGGAAAACTTGATACTAATTCTCTTTGAATTGTTTTGTACTTAAAAGAATTTTTATTTAAATTTGATTTTTTGCGAAGTGTATAAAATATATCATTCTTTTTTAAACAATGTTAATTGTTGAAAAAAGAATAATATTACTGTATTACTAATTTACTGAGTGATTTAGTAATACAGTTGTTATATTCTTGGAAAGGGTTCATTTAAATTTGTAAATATAATATAACAAAATATTTTAACATCTTTTGGAATAATTTAACATGTATGCTAATTTTCACATTCAATTTATAGTAAATAATATTTAAATAATGTACAATAAGAAATTGTTTATATTATTTACATTTCCTCGTCTTTTTGATAAAATCTTAATTTTTTCGAATTTTTACTTCAAGGGTTTTATAATCTTTATTGCCAGTTATCATTAAAATTTCTGTTATCCAAAATGTTGGATATATATTATATAATATATATTATATATATAATACACACGCACACACATAACATATTCGTATCTAATCATATATCCGTTATGTTACTACCCGGAATTTTCCACACTAATTATTACCCGGGGTACGCGCGTACCCCATTACAAAATGTCATTATTACGGCCCTGAATTTATATATCTGGTAGCGTCTATTGTATAAACATGGTAGATTTGTGATGCCGAAAACCTCTGTCCTCTCACTGGTCAAATTTATACTGGACAATTTAGTTTCGGATAGAGCAAAAAAAATTAGGAGAGTGAGTTGTGAAAGAGTTGGTGACTCCGTTTAAATGATCAGGCCGAAATATTACCATGGATATTTTTTTTACAACTCTCCCGTTAGCCAGACATTTACTATCATGGAATTTGACAGTCGTTGGGGCATTGAAGCGTAATAAAAAATATATTCCTACAGAAATGACATAAACAAAATCTCGAAGAATAAATTCTTTATTATTTGGCTATAACGATAACGTGACAATATCTTCATATGTACAAAAAATAAAAAATAAAACCGCCATAGTTTTGTCATCGATGCATCATGACGACGCAATGTCTGGACCCAAAAATAAACCCGACATAATTTATTTTTATAACAAAACCAAATCTGATGTAGACATTATAAACAAATTAGTAGGACACTATAATGTGAGGAGGCGTACGAATAGGTGGCCACTTGCATTGTTCTTCAATGTCTTTGATATTGTAGCTCTTGCAGCATATATTATTTATTTCGAAAATAACTGATGCTCAAGAAAAAGACAAATCAGTGCAGAGTATTTGTGAGACAATTAGAAGAAGAGCTTTGTCTTCCAATCATTCAAGACCGTTCCCTCAATGTAAAAATTATAAGAAACTTTTCTACAAAATTAACGATCGAGAGCATGCTAATGAAGTCAATCTCTTGCATACAAACTGCATTTACCTCTACTTATACTCCAGCTCAACGTGTGATATACGTGGTCATAAAATCATCGTTGGTTCTTGTTGCATTTATCATGCAGCACCGCATAAACGAAGAAGAAAGACTCGCAAATCATGTGTACAATGCCAGAAACCTATTTGCGATGAACATTCTTCGACGTATTCAGTTTGTAAAAATTGTCCACCACCTTCAGAAAAATAATATTTTTCGGATTATTTTGAAGATACAATAAAGTGTTATAATTAAAACGTAGTATTTACTTATTTTTTTATTTATTTAATTTATTCCTGCCTTTTACAAAATATCTATGGGTACACGTGTACCCGAATAGTAATTAGAGGGGTATATCAGTTAAATGTCATTTTAATTAATATTTTTTTAATATTTTTTTTTATAAATATCTAATTCTTCTCGAAATTTCTCAAATAATGGGGATCTGACTGGGCAAAACGATCCTTCCCATAGAAATTTATTGGCTTCAACGCAAAGGTGAAAATGGATACATGTATACTCGGGTAGTAACATAACGGATATAGCAGTGCAATAAGTCAGTCAACGTGAACATTTTTGGAAAAGGCCTTTATCTACCAATAGATATAAAAATACTGTTGATGATTGTTTTGTTTTATATATATGTATATATATATATATAAATAATCATATTAACCCACTTCTAAGAAACAACTTCGATGCATATTACTATTCATTGCTATTTAATCGTACTTATCACGCTGACCAGATGGGTTGATTAAGATTTTTTGTTCCGGTTTTACTCCATTAAGGAGGATGTTTTTATCTCTGATTGAGGATCAAATACATTTCTTTCTCATGACAAAATGTAACGCTAACCATTATATCATTGTTCGATTAATAATATACATATATAGGTGTCTTAAATGATTCTGAGAGATGTAAAATGTGTCTTACTTATACTATCCTGTACACACACACGTATATATATATTTATATATATAAGCAGTTTGACTAAGATATTTTTTTGGAAGAAGTCGGCATGTCTCCGTTAAGGCATTTTTCGTATTAGAGATAATTATATATATTATCAATAGATAGTAAGTAATATACGAACAACGATATAACAGACTGATAGTAAGACGATAGATGGGAGTAATAAGAGATGAGTAACAATAAGATGCAATAAAGGAAATAATAAATAGTTGATAAACTGTAAAGTAGCAATGAGACAATAGACATGAATAATAATATATGAGAGTAAAAGACATATAGTAACAGTGAGACGTGAGTAATAATAAAGGGTGTATAGTGAGAAGTAATAGACAATAAGTAACAGTAAAATGTGATAAGCAAGTAGTAATAGATGAATAGTAACAATGAAGTAATGGACGAACAAGATGAGCAATAGACAATGAGTAATCAGGGTTAATAGTAATAATGTAGTGATAGATGAATAGTTGAGTAGTAATAGTCAAGTTATATTGAAGTGATAAATGAAAAACAATAATAATAATAGATGACGAATAGTAATAATAGTGATATATGAACAACTAAGTTAAATGAACGACATGCTCACGGACGTAAAGAAAGAAAAATAAAAAATAAGGATATGTGTACTCATATACACATGCCAGAAGTGAAACTTCTTTTCAATGAAGTAATCAAAAGGTACACGAACAAGTGTATGCCTAAAACTCGTAGATGAACAAATTCTTCAGAATAAAGTAAGTCACAAAATGAAGAAATGTAGTAGGAAAAGAAGCGGTAAATACACGGGATAAAAATTTAAGTAGAAAATGATCAATGTTTTAAATAAATTAATTTTTTACAATTATTTCATATTAACACATCGTATGCGGATAACGCGTCTCGATGACGTCTTTCACGCTGTAGTAATAGTATGCAAAAGACGTCGAGACGTTGTCTGTATACAATGTGTTAAGTAAGATTAATATTCATTTTCAAATTAAAACTTTTATAAAATTATGAATTATGAAAATTTATTCGTTTTCGTTTGGAATTTCTTCGATTTCTATTGCTTCCTCCGGTAGTGACTGAGTAGGTATAAACGATACAATTGCTTTTTGATAAAAAATTTTTTTGCGCAATAGACATTACCATCTTAAAACCTGTAAAAAGTTGAAAGCTTTATTTAATGTTACCATTTACTGGTACTTGTCAATACTTACCAATTTGGTAGAAATTATGAAGTTTGATATTCCTTTTTGTTTAAAAAGAAAAGTTTCTGATCAATGTATTCTACTTGTTTTCGTCTATGGCAGTGAAACACAAGTCTTGTGTTCCAGAATGATTTTGTTGCTCAAGTCAACATAGAAAAATATGGAAAGATGTATATTGTGAATTACACGAAACAATAAGAAGAGGTAAATGGATCAGAGAGAAAACAAAAGTTAAGAATTTTATCGTAAAAGTGAAAAGTTTGAAATTGAAATGGGTCGATCATGTAGAAAGAAGAGGGAATCACTGATGAATGAGAGAAGTTATTGATTGAAAATCTAAATATATAAGACCCAGAGAAAGATTTATGGATAAATGAGATAGAAAAATAGGGAAATTTGTTGGAATGGACTGGAAGATGAAAGAATTTATTGATCGAAGTAAAAGGTTTTGGTAGAGGTCTTTATCTAACAGTGAATTAAGAGGGGATGCTGCTGCTGCTGAAATGTATTGTATGTATATATATAGTATGCCAGTACATTAGAGTTGCTAAGAAAAATAAAGATATAAAAAACATACGTTAAGTACGGAAACTAACTGAAGTTTGAAATAAAAAACATAAACAGTTATTTATTCATCAATATTTATTTTATCGCCTTCAAAGTAATCATCATTGGATGAAATACACATATGTCAACGCTTCTTCCAGTTCTCGAACGCCCTCGCGAATATGCTTGGTGGTATAGCTTTTAGTTCACGCAGGGAATTTGATTTTATGGATTTAATCGACTCAAAACTGTGCCCTCGGAGAAGCAACTTGAGTTTTGGGAAAAGGAAAAAGTCGCATGGAGCCATATCAGGCGAATACGAAGCTTGCTGAACTATATTAATTGAGTTTTTGGCTAAAAACTCGGGAACAAATTCAGGGTTCTTGGCACCATGCGAGAAGCGACTTGTTTCATGCCCAAAATTTCAGTTAACATTATTTGGTGTTGTGTTTCTGAGATTACCACTTCAGCTACAAACTCTGGCAATTATACGATGATTTTTGAGCATCAATGCCTTGACTTAGGCGACATGTTCGTCGCCAGTTGATGTTATTTGATGGTTTGCTAAGTTTCGACTTACTGATTTTAAACATTGACGACCAACCACGCTCTGGGCGCTCTACCAAGGTCGATGATTACATTATGTGTACTTTAATTGAAAATAATTCACGCATTTCGACGAAACAGATCGCCAAAGAATTGAACGTTGAAAAGTCGACCTTATTTCGTCATTTAAAGAAACTTGGTTTTACTTTGAAGCTCGATACATAGGTACTATATGCGTTGATCGAAAGGAATAAGTTCAGTCGCGTTCCTGCGACTATTTCTTTGTTTGGACCGCTGAAAAAGAACCTTTTTTGGATTGTATAGTAACTGACTACGAAAAATGGATTCTCTACAATAATATCTAGGGCAAGTAGACTTGGAAAGAAGCAAATAAGAGAGGGGAACCAGTGATTAAGGCTGACTTCCATGCGATGAAGCTGATGCTACCTGTTTGGTAGGATTGCAGAAACATTATTTATATTGAACTGCTCTCATTTGGTCAGACTATCAATTTGGAGAAATATTGTTTACAATTGATTGAACTGGACGCAGCAATTAAAGAAAAAACATGTCACAAAACTAACTTCGCAAAAATTGAAACAGTTAAAATGGGAGCTTATGCAGCATCCACCATATTCTCCAGTCATTGGCCCCTTCTGATTATCACTTACTTTAATCACGGCAGAACAATTTAAACGTTAAAAAAATGACAATGTGGAGGCAGTCAGAAGTCACCTTATTTCGTTCTTCGCCTCAAAAGCAACCAGCTTCTATAAAAATAGAATCTACAAATTAGAAGAAAGTTGGGGGAAAATTATAGAATGTAATAGAGATTACTTAATTAATAATTAAAATTGTTTACTTAAAAAAAATGATCTCTTGCATTTCATTTTAAAATCGGGCGCGAACTTTTGAAATATATATATATATATATATATATATATATAATTTATGTATGTATAGGGTTTACCAATAATAATGTCAGAATTTTGATAATTGGTAGCAGCTGTTTGAATTTTTTAAGCTCATTTTAACATTTAAACTTAGTATAGTTTGGAAAATTATCATGGAACATTTAATACTTCAGCAACGCTTAGAAATTGTAAAAAATTTAATAGACTTATTTAAATAAAAGTTTAATTAGTCTATTATTTTTTGAAATGAACCGATTAATTGGCTACCAAGATCATGTGATTTAACTCCATTGGATTATTTTCTGCGGGGTTATGTGAAATCATTGGTTTATATATTAATAAACCACAAACAACAGAAGCATTAAAAACTAATATTAAAGGTGTAATTCATGAAATTAGATCGTAATTATGCGAAAGATTAATTAAAAATTGGACTAAACGAATGAACTATGTCAAGCGAAGTCGTGGTGGTCATATAAGTTAATTGGTATTACATCATTAATGCCATTAAATATTTTTAATAATAAAATAAATAAAAAACTAATTAATTAAATACTTTTTACTTTATTTCTATTTAAACTTCCAAAGTATTTATTGGGAAACCCTATATATAAAACAACATGCATACAAAATTTCTATTTGTATTTGACTCTTATACAGATCTCTTTATTTGAATTTTAACTTAAAGGTTTGGATAATCACTAAGCAAATGGTTCTTAACTTGTATCCAAGCGGTGAGTAGCACAACTATAATTCGAATTTTTCACACTAAGAGGTGTTAGTTTTTATACCCTCGGCGAAGAAGGGTTGAGAAAATCAATATACTGGTTACACAACGATCGCTAATGGGTTGTTGGAAAGTTATAAGTTAGTTTTGCGGTCAATTTTGTTGTAATGTAGTGATCCACACAAATAAACGTTCTTATTAAATTAGAACTTGTTTGTTTGAAAAATTTTTTTGTAACATATTTTTGAATATATAAGTACTTTATTATATATATATATATATATATGTATATAATTAATTAATTATTATTTAATTAATTAATATCTCAACAAAGGTGTAATAAGGAGTATTTCCTAAAAGTGTGTCTCTATGTATTTTATTTAAACATCTAAAGAAAGAGATATATCTTACATTATGTACATTATTATCATTTTTAAATCTTAATTATATTTTATTTTTCATAATTATAATATGAACTGAATAAATCACATAAATTATCAGTCTTATTTATAAAAAAATGTTTTTTATGAAAATTTTATATTATATTAAAGAGTAACAAAAATGACTATTATTTAATGGCTATTTAATGACTATTATTATTATTTAATTTTTTATTATTTAACTATATTATAAATCTCTGGTAAATATAAAAAATGTATATTTTACATAATTACTTGAGTATAGAATTATATTTTTCGTATAAAAAGTGTTTTATTTAGTAGATTACATCAAATTTCTGTTTGTTTCTTAAACTTGAATTTTTAGGAATTTCAAAATTAATGAATCACTCCTTAAATAATAATAATAAACATTTAAAATTAAAAGATTGTAGGAAATATTTTTATTTATTAGCTATCACACGTAGTAATATTTGATTTCGTATATAATTATATGTTTGAAGATTAATTGGCAAAAATTTATTTGTTTTTCAATAATTTTTAATGAACTAAGTATTATTTTATTAAATTAATTTTTAATTCTTTGATATAATGTACATATTGAAAATACTTTACTAATCTTATAACATTAATATTTGTATTAATCGAGTTAAAATTGTTTATTTAAATATTATATTTTTATTTTATTTAAATTTATATTAATATTAATTGATTAATAACTCTTGTTAAAAATAATCAAATGTTTTCTTAATAATGGTTAAGCATATTTTATTCATAAATTCGAAAAAAAGAATATAGTTTCCTAAGTTATATTATGTTTCATACTTTAATATTGGATATATATTTATATTAGGGTGTATATATAATAGTTTTAAGAGTATTATTATTTAATATCATTGAGAAATAATTTTTTTTTAAAAGTAGACAAATATATATTTGAAATTTAATTATAAAAAATTGAGAGTACTGCATAGTTATAGAAAAAAATTTTTATTAAAAAATAAAAATGCTAGAACAATTCTTAAAAGCTCTTATATAAGATTGTCAATTTAAAATAAAAATTCTAATAAACAATATAAATATATATATATATATATATATATATATATATATACACACATGCACACACACACACACACACAAACGCACATATATATATATATATATATATATATATATATATAGGTGTTTTTTTAAGTGTGATAGAACTTTCAATTGCATCTCTATCGAAAGTTCTATCTACCCTAAAAATATTTTTTATCATATTTTTATATATACATACATACACATGTATGTGTGTGTGTGTGTGTGTGTGTTTATATATATATATATATATATATATATATGCGTTTGTGTGTGTGTGTATGTATATATATATATATGTGCGTTTGTGTGCGTGTGTATGTGTATATATGTGTTTTTAGGGTTGATAGTACTTTCAATAACGATTCAATTTATAGTTCTATCATATTTAAAAAGCATTCCCTACCTATCACCTCTTTTTTTAATTTCTTTTTCCCCCTCCCTCTCTATATAAATATATGAGAAAAACAATCATATGTAATTAATAAAGAATGTTATAGTTCATCATTTATGAAATGTATTGTAACTTATTTTTTATTTAAACTATAATATTATTGAATATTTTAATTTCAAAACGTAATTCATTTAGTCTAAAAATAATTTATTTTGTTTCAATAAATCAAAAATGTTTTACTTACAACAATATGAAAAGTAATGTAGTAATCAAAATGCTTTAAATATATTATTTTTAAAGTTACGAAATAATTACATCTGTTTAGTACATATTTTTATGTGAATATTTAGATGTATATAAGTATATATATATATATATATATATATATATATATATATATATATATATAAGAAAGATAAAGAGAGAGAGAGTAATTTGATCAAAAAATATTCGTACTGTATGACAGCTCAATATCTACCAAGTAGAAGGGGAAATTAGAGACTGGACATGATATGTAAGTCATTTTTGAATTGACTGCCGTTCAGTGAGGGTACAATAATTTCTTTCAAAATTAGTATTACTTTTTGGTAATCAATTTTATTTACGCCAACAATTTTTTAAATGGATCTGATAAAAGAGAATGCGTTTGTGTGAAAGTTTGTTTTAGATTTAGAAAGGAGATGTAAACATTTCAAAATTTAGAATCTGACTTTAGGAAAGTTGCTCGTAATCGGATTACGTATTTAAATTGGATTAGGTATTTTAAAGAAGGCAGAACTTGAATGAATGATGATAAAAGACGAAATATTGTAGATCTCTAACTATAAAAATCAAAAAAATTGTACACGTTTGCTAATTTATTAGTGCAAAACAAAGTTTGATTGTTGAAGACGTCGAAGAAAAAGTATTAATATAAAATTAGTTTCCATAGACTATGAAGGATGTATCACGACAATTCATGAATTAACGTTTTTCTTCTGGTTCGATATTTTTGACGTAGAGCAATCACTCTTCTTCCGCAGCTGTCATATTCTCTCGATTTTACCCTTTATTACATATGTGTATATATATATATATATATATATATATATATATATATATATATATATTACCTATATAAATATTGTTGGAGTGTGTAAAAACTAAATTAGAAATCTAATTAAATAAAAATAAATAGCGAGATAGTTTATCATCTATTTTGTACTGATATATTTTTTATCAAGCTGGGATAAACTAGAAAAATAATAAAAGAATTTACCACAGCAAATCAAAAAATGATTTTATAATGAACATTAGTAATATAAAAGTAATACATAATTAGATTATAAGTCACAGGAAATTTAAATTACGATAAATAGAAATAAACGTTAAAAATTAAGTGTACTGAGGATAGCTTATTTATAGGAAAAGAAAATTTATAGATGAAGTGAATAAAGGAATAAAAATGGAATGATTTCAATTCGAAAGACATACTTATATTATAAAATCAATTATTCGTCTAAATTTATAGTAAACAGATTTTGATCAATGCATTGTATGTGTGTATACGTGTATGTATACGTGTTTGCATGTGTGTGTATGTATAATAATTTTCATTCTACATAGATTTACTATTAGAATATTTTTTTTCAAATTTATATAGTTTGAACAACATATTTTCTTCCTTAAAAAAATATTTCATACGAACAATGCCTATTCTAGGAATTGACATACTTTTTAATTTTTTTGTAGTAATAGAATATTAGAGCGCTCTCTTTCTCTCTCTCTCTCTCTCTCTATATATATATATATATATATAGAGAGAGAGAGAGAGAGAGAGTGCATATATTAGAAAACGTGTGTTGAATTAAAGTCTAATGAAATTATTTTTTGGTTTGTCAAAAATGTTTTACACATTTCTTGGTACAACTTAAAGAAAATGATTTTATTACATAACAATTCATAAATTAATCTTTTCTTAAAATAAATAAAATGCTAGTAAAAAATAGTATACAATAATCTATAATATTTATATGAAAAATAAACCTCGCTTTAAAAAAAATTATATAAAAAAATATAATATTAAATAAATTACTATATTTTTTTTATAAATATCAATCTACAAAATACACAAAAAACACAAAACTCTTCATTAGAAATACACAAAACTAAAAAATACAAATACACAAAACTCTTCATTAGAAATAAGTGATGAAATCTCTTACATAGTGCATATTTATGTAAATAATATAAATATATAGGATCATCCAAATGTGACGCCTAGAAATGTGTTTTATTAAACAGAAACATGTGTATGTGTAGGGTGGTGTATAGGGAAACATGTGTATAATTTCTTTTTAATAAAACAAATCAAAGCGTTACACTTGGATGACCTAAATATAAAGTAGCTCGGTAGAAAATATAAGAATATAATTTATTTCATAAATATTCAATATCTAACTACCTGTCTATATTCTCAAGACAAGAGAGTATTTTAGGAAAACAAAAAGGAGTGACTCAGTGATCTAATCTTATTATTATTTGAAATATTGCAAAAATACTTAAGTATATTTATTTGTACAGATAACAATAAATGGAAAATGTTACATAAACATTTTAAAAGTTTATTCTTCATTTTATTTGAAACTGTTTGTGTGTGTGTGTTTTTAAGAATGATGGAACTTTAAATCGAATATTTATCGAAAGTTATATCTAAATTTAAAAAACAGCTTTATCATACCTTATATATATATATTCACAGCCATACACACACACATGTATATATAAAGGTGTTTTTTAAATTAGATAGAACTTTCGATAAGAATTCAATTTAAAGTTTCTACCACGTTTAAAAAACAATATATATTAGATATATATATATATACGAGGGCCGTTTGATAAGTATGGAAAAAAAGTAAGAAAAACTAAATTAAAAAAATAATTTAATTAATTAATTAAATTAAACAGTAAATAAATTTACCATACTTATCAAACGATCCTCGTATCTATTTATATTTAGTGTGCATATGTTCCTTTTTAAATGGCTGAAATAGACATCTCTGAATTGTTTAAAATTTTTGTTCACTAAGCTGTTAAGTACGAATTTTGTCAGTAATCAAATTTACTACAAACATTCTGAACTCTCTGTAATTCATCAACAAAGACGAACAATTAAATTTTAATTAAAATCTTCGACGCAGTATCCCAGAAGCGTGCAGGTAAACACTTATCTTAGAGCGTTACAAATGTCGCGTGAGATTTAAATTACGCGGGTCATTATCGCGAAGGTACCACTTTACTGCGCACAAACGTATAAGTCACTGTAACGTAAAGTAATTTAAGTTGAAATTAGTCGCGGGTTCGCTTCTACATTATGCGAGCGGCAGGCCGATCTCTCGACATTAAGTGGAAAGACTACAACTTAATTGTGTGTTAAGTTACGCCTAATTTGCGTTCGTTTAAAAGCGTCATTACCTATCGGTAAATTGTTAAGTGTGTTAGGAATGAACTCGCGCCACTCCCTGTCATATACGTGACTGATGTAAACTTGTCGTCTTTGTCTACAATTATCGTTCTTTTCGTTGTCGATAATTCGGTACTATTTCCAACTCTAAATACACTTTCAAATATGTACGAGAATTATGAGTACATTGATCATTATGAAATAGTTACAGGCATTTTATTTCATAGTAAGAAGAATTAATATTGCGAATTCTGGAATTGTTCTTGAAAATTATCAAATTTAAAACTATTAATATTCGTTCTATATTTTAATCAAAAATAATCCAATATAATATTTTATGCAATTTTTATAGTATAATAAATACATATATAAGTATTAATACACACACACATATGCATGCATACATATATATATATATATATATATATATATATATATATATATATATATATAACACAAGATAAGAAATATGTAATAAATCTGTTGTGTTATAAATACCAAATGTCAAAAGTATAAAAATTAGGATTAAAAATGCATAGTTTTTTTTTTTAAAAAAAAATAACCAATCAACATATTTATTTCGGCTCTTTAACACTAGATATACCAATTGGTCAAAATGACCGGTTTTAAAATTGCGTTAAAGAAAATGAAAAATAAATTAAGGGGGTGACTATTACTACTATTTATCACATTATTTAATTTCAATATTTAAGTGAAAAATATAATTTCTTGTTATTAGAAGCTCGTTGATTATTACTGCTTGCACTAATTGATTGAAAATTTTTTTTTCGGATAAATATTAACTGTCCAAAATGACCAGTTGGTAGACATAGGTTGATATCAATTCTTAGTGGAAAAAATAGACAAAATTTAAAATAATTATCATTGCACAATTTCTACTATTATCTTTTATAACTAAATAACTTTTTTTTAAATTTCAATAAATTAAAAGGTAGCATTTGGGAGAATGAATAATATAATAAAAGTAACATTCCATTGAGTCGAGAATTGAAAGCATATAATCAATATTTACTACCTACTCATACTTAGGCTCAGAAACTTTTTTCCCCAAAAAAAATCAATTAACTTATGGATGCATTCAAAGGATTGATTTATTTTTAAATATATTCTGAGAATCTGTGTGTGTATGTGGAGTAGTGGAACAAATAAAATCGATGAAATTTGCATAGATAGGGGCTATAATAACACAGAACACAATAGATGCTTAAAAACAAATTTGGAATTGCAATTAGGAGACAAAAAGAAACTAAAAATGAGACCCTAATAAAAATAAAAGAATAAAATTTGAATTTTAGTGAAGGGGTGATTATTTGATTAGGTTAACTGCGGGTAGGAAATAATAGAGAATCTTTGGAAAATTATTTAAAATCTAACTACATTCGATTGGGATTTCGGCCAGCAGTAGGTTCATGTATACTTTTATGATGATGATGATGATTGTTTAAACATCTATAGAGTTTTCCAATAATTGCTTCAGAAATTAAATGAAATTACAACAAAAAGTATTTAATTTTCACTTTAAGCATATATTTTTTTCATTTTTAAGCATATTATTTGGCATTAATAATGGAATACAATTCCAGTCATATGACCACAACGACTTCGTTTGACATAATACATTCGTTTAATACAATTTTTAGTCACTTTTTCATATAATTGTGATTCAGTTTCATGGATTACACGTTTAATGTTTATTTTCAATGATTCTGTTAATTGTGGTTCATCATCATAAACCAATTATTTCACATAACTTCACAGAAAATAATCCAATGGAGTTAGATCACATGATCTTGGTGACTAATTGATGGGTCCATTTCGTGAAATAATGGACTCATTAAACTTTTGTTTCAATAAGTTTATTGAAATTTTTACAATTTTTGAAACATAATTGAAGTGTTAAACGTTCCATAATAATTTACCAAACTATACTGGGTTGAAATGTTAAAATGAGCTTTAAAAAATTCAAACATGGCTTTTACCAGCTGTCAAAGTTCTGACATTCTTTTTGGAAAACCATTTGGATGGCTTAAATAAGACTGAAGTATTTAGGTATACATTTATTTACTATCCTTTAGTCTTATTTAGACCATCCTATATATCTATATAAAATATTGATGTTAAGAAATAAAAATAAATGTTTTTTTTTTAAAAAAAGAACAAAAATAGTTCAAAAATTAAACTTTTTTTTAAAATTCAATTCTTTGTTCGAGAAGTTAAGTTTTGACAAATGATATATATGTAAAAATAAGTTGAAAATTTGAGTTGTATTTTTAATTCATGATTTGATAAAATTGTTATATTTTAAAATATGTTCTTTATATAAATTTCTAATTAAACCAAATTTTACTTCATAAACTTTAAGAAATTCCAGCAACTAAAATACAGAACTACGTAACAAATTATACAAATAACAATTAAGTGAATGTAATTAAATTTCAAGTTTAATAATATTATTACATTCTTAATAAATTGGTTTTATAGAAGCATATACTTCGTTCTTGTTTAATGTACTCACGATGAAAACGTAATTAACGAATTTAATTCACTAATAGGCATTTTATAATTTGTTTTGAAGTTCGCCATACTAACATTTCAGTCTTAAAGGCAGGAAATTAGACTAGACGTACAATATACAATAATTAAGGTATCGTAGTCAAGCTAACGTTATGTTACATTGTCGACAGTTTAAATTCTATTATGGCATTTATGCTGTGCAATATTTAATGTAATATAAAAAAATAAACAAATTACATTCATGTCATCTATATATACATACATACATACACACACACACAGTAGATTCCCGTATAACGTGAATTCGTATAACGCGACGAAAAAATTGCGACTAGTACTCGTACAGCGCGGTAAACAGTCCCGTATTACGCGTAAGATAAATTTAACATATTCACATATTTTTAATTTTTTGTTTAAAAAAGCAAATGTATACACTTATCTGTTGTTTATATATGAACAGTGAAGCTGAGAGTTTGAAAAAAGCAGTTTTTTAAAAAAGTTTTTTAATTTTTTTTTGAACTTAAAAAAAGCAAATTCGGTTTAAATTTTATTTGAAAACAATTACAACTTAGAGACATGTTCAAACTTGCATAAATTCATCCGATAATGCATGTCCCGTATAACGCGATTTCCTATTACGCAGAACGTATCCTCCGCGTTGTATGGGAGGCCACTGTATTCATATATATGTCCGCGGGAGATAGCCATAGTTTTTTTTTAAACTAGAACAAAATTGAAACTATTGAGAATAAAACTACCAAATAAATCAAAATAAAAGCGTTAATAATATATTTTTTTTCAAAAATATACTTAAGATATACCTCGGATTATAAAAACATAAATAACAATTTTCGAAAAGTTTAATCTGGCCATCTCTTCCAGAATGTCTTTGAAAGATAGCCGTAGATGAATTGGAGAAAGAGCTAGTGTCTAAATTTTTGTTTTGTTTTCCTTTTCCTATGTTTTTATTTATTTTTTTTTCTCTTTTTCTTCCTCACGTTTATTTTGACATCACAAGTGACATCACCGTCGATATCTGAGATCCTTCAAACAGATTTCCGCTTTCTTATAGTAATCTTAGTACTATGAGTCTTTTTCTGTTGTTTTATTAAAATATTTTTATTTTTCCTATCTAAACTCTTTTTCTTTAGAAAACTTATCATCTTCTTTGGTCTTTTGCTTTTTTATATGGTCTTCAGAAGTAAGCAGGGTATCCATTTGTTCGGAGCGCTTTCGAACTGAAGCTAATTTTTCAGGAATTGGTGAGATTACTTTTAAAATTTGCGACGGTGAAACGTTCTCATTTTCTTAGGTGTTTGATCTATAAGTTTCAGCGTTAACAAACGTATATTCAGTTATAACAACAGGATTAAAAGAGCTGCTCCACTCGCTCTGAAACCTGAATTGGCCCTTTTCTATCATTATGATGTTTTATTCTACGTTCCAGAGTCTTTCTGGGTACGTTATATGTAATAAAACTTTCTAAATTATTATTTATTTACACCACGTCTATGGCCGCTTACAATGCATTTTCACTCCAGTTACCACGCTTAGACATTGATTTCCTAATATATTTATTCAGCACCTGAAATAAAATCTTTTAGTTGAGTGTGTGGCCATCTCGTCCAATTGTCTGGGTGAGATGACCATATGAGTTTTAAAAAATATCAAAATAAATTTATAGTCAATTTTGTGGTTAGGATATTCAACGGAACTTTAATCAAATTGAAAAATTAAAAAAAAACTTAAGAATGTGAAAAGCAAACATTTAAATCATGAAAATAGTATTACGAATAATTAATTTGTAGCGACATATTTCAAAAAAATAGTGATTTTACTTATACTTTCATTATTTTTTCACACAAACTCGCATTAAGATATGATAACACATATAATGTGAATCGAAATAACATTATCTTTACATCGATCTAGTTATTATTGTATAAATTATTTCTATTAGCTATCTCCCCCTTACTTAACATATATATATATATATATATATATTTATTTATGTCTGTCTACTTATTGAATTTTCAATAACAAACTTATTTCTCTCTTCAATTACATACAAATAAATATATTAGAAATGAATCATATATTATATATAAGGAAAATATTCCTCAGATTTGAAGAAAACAAAATAATTAAACGATCTTAATGACTATATACCCAAAACTGGAAAAAAATCATCAACGTGTATTAATCAGTCGCTACAACATTACGCTGAATACACTATGTAAAATATTTCATGTATTTTATGAAATATGCCATATAACGAGTTTTAACGTACGCTATTACCTCATGCATGGAATTCACTGTTAAAATAGTTTTGGAGTGTTATTCTTGATGACAGTGGTAAGCAATATAAACGGGTGTTGTTTTTGATTTTTAGTTAGATCGTATCACACTAAGTAAATATATTTATTTTGAAATTGTAATAGACATAAATTTATATTTTAAATATTTATTTATAATTATAGAACTTATCAGAAATAATATGTTAGAAATACTTAAACAATAATATACATACAATTGAAATAAATAACCAATGTACAGTCGCGACCATTGAAATCCATCTGTGTAAGTAGATAGGAGAAATGAACCTTCTAGAAGATTTTTGTATGTCTATGCTGTTTATTAAATGGATAGAAATATGTATTTAATTAGATGAGTTTTGTTCAAAATGAGCGAAGCGAAGGAATTCTGTTTATAGACATAGACAGATTTTATTGGTAACTGAATATACAAAAATAAACATGCTTAATATTAAAAACATGTAAAAGTTTATAATAAAAATATGTTATTCTAGTATGTATATTATAACTGTATAAATTATTGAGTTCAATAAAGGACTAATGAATATATTTTTCATTGTTTTTGTATATGTTCAGGGGAAAATTTTCAAAAAACCTGATTGATTTGGAAATATAAAATACTAGGGACAACATAGAATATAAAAAACACAAAACATACAAAAACACAAAAGAAAAATAACAACGACTTATAAACTAAATATAGATATTGTTATAGTATTACAATTTTTGTATAGAATATTTTTATATAAAGTATACATGTGTATAAATAATGATAGTGTATATAAGCATAATGTATATATGATAGGACAGGGGTACGTATGCATATATCACATTTACAATATACATGTATAGGAGATAGGAAGGTTTTATTGAGGCCTTTATTAAATAAGCAAAGCTCTAACAAATCATGTAATGGAGAATATGAAACTGTTACAAATTTGTTTTCAATTGTAGACGCATTAACATAAAAAAGGCTTATTACTAATATTTTGTTCGACCTCTCCTTTTTTTAATAACGCATTTAATGTGGTTCGATATAAAATCGACTATTTTTTTCAACTTTCCTGCGCAGTTTCTTTGTACCACACTTTTTGGATGAAGCAATCTAACTCTTTTAATGTTTTTAGTCTTCTTTCAGTAACTTTTACCTTAATAAGCTTCTGAAGGTTTTCTATAGAATTCAAATCAGGGCTGTTCCCGGGCCATGGCAGCTTTGGAACCCGTAGTTCGTCAAGATATTTTTCCGCCTTAAAAGAAAAGAGACAATGAATTAAAATATGAATGTTCTGTCCAATTATTTAAATAAGTAGGAAGACGTAAACGTCAATACCTACCAGTTGAACACTATGGGATGGCGCAGAGTCGTGTTAAAAGATAACGTCTCCTGCCAGTGAAAGATGTTCTTCCATCTATCGCTCAAAACTTTCTTCCAAAGTTTTTTTTTATTGATTTCCATTTACAGTACCATCTATTAGAGCCAGTTGATCAACCCTGTGAAAATAAAAGCATCCCCAGACCGTTCGGCTGATCTCATGTTCAACAGTTTTTATAACGCAGTGATCGCTGAAACGTCATCCTTTCTTCTTTGGACATACAGCCTTCCGTCGGTTCTGTACATGTTGAATTTTGACTCGACTGAAAAGACTATATTTCTCCAGTCTGTCAGTCCAATTCTAATGATCTTTAGCCCGCAGAAGTCGTTTTTGAAGCATTTTTCGTGAATAGTATTTCTAGTATTATCCTTTGTAGGTTTTTTGAATTGTCAAAAAGTTTTTTTTAATTTTTAGGTTTAGTATCCAAATTTCTGATCCGTAAATACAGGCAGGTAGTGCACATTAGTTATATATTTTTGGTTTTAGGTCAAATGGTATTTATCCCTTTCAATTAATTATTCATTTTTTTAAATTCCTCTTATTGTACCCTGATTTCTGAATTTTTAGCTATAGGCCACCATCATATCTAATATTTTTTTCCCATATATATATATCCCATATATATATATATATATATATATATATCCCATATATATATATATATATATATATATATCTGTTATTTATTATAAAGAAAAATTGAATAAGCATATATAGCATTATAAACAATATTGAAAACTAATGCTAGATCTTTTATACAAATATAAGAAGAAAGAAGAAAATTTAAAATTATGAAAGGACTAAGACGATACGATATTATTTTCAAAATTATTTTTAGAGACATTAGAAGTATTTAAAACACTTAATCGGTAATTGGAAGGAATAAAAGTAAAGAGCCATATATTTTCAATCATCTATAGGTGGCTCAAATGAGACTGAATGATTCAGACATGCATATATTTGTTTACTATCATTTACTATGCTTTACTATCCTTCAGTCTTATTTTGATTACCCTATACTATTTTCTGACATTATTGTTTTCCTCTAAATGGGAATAAAGTAATTAGATATAGCAAAATTAATCTGATATATAGTGACGGCTGTATAGTTATGGTGGGCAGTTTAGATCCCCCGACGTAGGTTACTGAGTAGTAAAATTTGTTTTTTGCATGACAATGTGCCGCTGTAAATAAGAGGGAGTGGGGGTATATACGAGCTTTACTCAAACACTTCAGGAGGGACATTTTCTATTATCATCCATATAGTCTCAATCATTCCTTTAGTGATTATCACTTGTTTTTTCATTTCAAAAGATTTTTGAGCTACTAGAGGCTGAAAAATAATCATGGGTGAAAACATTGTGCAGGACAGGATGAACAGCTTTGTGGTGACTGTTTTTGAAGAAGGAATACAAAAGCTAATATTACGATACGTGTCTTAATTTACATCCTAAATACATGTTAAAATACTATAATGAATACATAAATTTCTGCAATAAATATTTTTTAAAAATTCCTTTATACTTTTTTACATTCAATCGATTCTTGGTAATTGCGCTAAGAGAATTATTGAAAGAAATCTCAATAAAGTCAGGTCTAAGTTTTTATCAATGTTTTGTCATCACAAATGTGTAAAATTAATTTATATGTCTCTAAGAAAATTGATGGATGATGGGTCGTGACAATAATCATTGCAATGAATATATAGATAAGATATATACCAAGAAAAGAGCAATAAGTGATTAAGGATTATTATGGAGTGAAGATTAAGATATAAAAACAGATCAAAAAAGACTTTCTTAAAATGGAAAAATTAAATTGTAAATCATAGTGAAGGTGAGGGTTAGGAGAGAATTTTTCCAAAAAATATTTAAAAAAAGCTTTTAAAACTTTTAATTAACAGCAAATCATTAAAAGTTTTGATAATAATGATACATATATATATCCTGAAATAATGTTAAGAATTTGTTTTTATTACAATTTAATAAACACAAATTATTTGGCCACCAACAGCAATACTAAAAAAATAATAATGTTCTTCATTTAATGTAACTTTTAAATTATTAAACATAAAATGTGCTGGTTTTTATTGATATTCATAAGTTTGAATCATTCTTTTTCAAGATACATTCAATTTTAATGGAATATATATATATATATATATATATATATATATATATATATATATATATATATATATATATATATTGGATGCTTTTTTAAGTGTAATAGAACTTTAAATTTTATCAATATTGAAAGTTCTATCTAACTTAAAAAAACATTTTTATCATACTTTTATATAAACATACACACACACACACACACACACACACACACATATATATATATATATATATTACATTTTTTTAAAAAATATTGATTTATTCGTTTGAATTTTTTGTGTAAAAAATAGATTATAAATCCAACTCTTTAAAAAAATGCATAAAAGTAATTGTGTTAAAGGGCGATTTTTAAAAAATAACTGACAAATTTGTGTACTCAAACAAATTATTTTTTATATAAAAACATCACAAAAAGTTACCCTCGTTAAAATGACTCTGTTAATTTTATTTGTGTGTGTTTTTTTGTACAAAGCTAGCGTTAATCATTTGCTCACTTCACACTTAATTTTTATTAAATTAGCGAAAAAAATCTCCGAGCTTATGTTTTCACTGGTAATTTTTTGTTTGTTTTTTTAATGGATGAAGGGTGACCGTAATAATCCTTGAATACATATTCATATCTCATATTCGGGTTAATTAAAACTGTATGTTGAAAAGAAATGGAGAGTCATTGTTTGAAGTATTCACAAAAAAAAATTCGGTATGTATTTGTAGACAAAAATGTTTTGTTGTAATAAAAAATGAACATATTTATTTTGTTTTGTTGATGTACTCATACAAGGGTTAATTAACTTATGTATGTACGAGGTTGTTTGATAAGTCCGTGTAAAAATAAAAACTGCTTCATTTTTTTGAATAAATCGTTTTTATTTTTCAACATAGTTTCCTTTTAGGCTTATACACTTCATCCAACGCTGCTCTAGTTTGTTGATCCCTTCCGAATAATAGGATTTGTCCAAGTCTGTAAAATAGTCATTCGTTCCTGCAATCACCTCCTCGTTCGAATAAAATCTTTTTCCCGCGAGCCATTTCTTCATATTAGGGAACAAATAATAGTCCGATGGAGCCAAGTCTGGAGAATAGGGGAAATGTGAAACGATTTGGAACCTTATTTCCATTAGTTTTGCGGCCACAACTGCTGAGGTGTGAGCTGGTATGTTGTCGTGATGAAAGAGGACTTTTTTATGGGCTAATCGGGGACGTTTTTCTTGCAACTCGGTTTTCAAACGATCCAATAACAATGAATAATATGCACCTGTAATGGTTTTACTCTTTTCCAAATAGTCGATAAAGATTATTCCTTGCGAATCCCAAAAGACAGTCGCCATAACCTTCCTGGCCGAAGGAATTGTCTTCACCTTTTTCGGAACAGATTCCCCCTTGATAACCCATTGTTTAGACTGCTCTTTGGTCTCAGGAGTGTAGTGATGTATCCATGTTTCATCTACAGTGATGAAACGACGCTTCTGTTTAGTCTCCTGAGGCGTTTTGCCTTTAATGAAGTAGTGTTTAATCAACACGCGAAATTCTTTTTCGTCCATTATTTGACAATCACTCGATTTCCTTGATTCCAACGATTGTCAAACACAAAGGAATAGACCGATATGGTTGAAACTTGATGTGTGTTCTTCCAAGAGGTGCTACTAATTAAAAATAACCTCGATATGCACCAGTGGTGCCATCTTTCGGAATTTACACGGACTTATCAAACGATCCTCGTATGTATGTATGTGTGCGTATGTGTGTGCGTATGTGTGTGCGTATGTGTGTGCGTATGTGTGTGCGTATGTGTGTGTGTGCGTATGTGTGTGTGTGTGCGTATGTGTGTGCGTATGTGTGTGTGTGTGCGTATGTGTGTGTATGTGTATGTGTGTGTGCATGTATGTGTGTATGTGTGTGTGCGTGTGTGTGTGTGCGTGTGTGTGTGTGTGCGTGTGTGTGTGCGTGCGTGTATGTGTGTGTGTGTATGTGTGCGTGTGTGTGTGTATGTATGTGTATGTGTGTGTGTGTGTGTGTGTGTGTGTGTGTGTGTGTGTGTGTGTGTGTGTATGTGTGTGAGTATGTGTGTGTGTATGTGTGTGTGTATGTGTGTGTGTATGTGTGTGTGTATGTGTGTGTATGTGTATGTGTATGTGTGTGTATGTGTATGTGTGTGTGTGTATTAGTGATGTGCCGAATCATGGAAAATCAAGATCCGCGAGTACGGATACGGATTTTTTGTATCAAGATCCGCAGATACGGATATGAATCTTTTAATTTGTTTGAGTTCTAAGCATATCGCCCTTAGTGTAAATAAAAGCATGTTGCTACTTGCACAGCTTATATTTTTTGTTTTTATTTTAGTGTAGCAAAGGATGCTTAGGAAACGGTAGTGTTTTTGATAATAAGATAAATTGATAACAATGTCGACGAAAAAGTTTAGTAGTGCAATATGGAACTATTTTACCGTAGTTAATGACGAATGTGCTGAGTGTAAAGTTTGCTAGCAAAATTATTCTCGAAAAAGGAAAGATACAACTTGCTTGAAAAATCATCTTGAAAGGAAACATCAACAGAAATATGAATTATTTCGCAATGAGGATAGTGAAAAGAAAACTCAATAAAATGTGCTTTATTACAAAAAATTTATTTGATCTCTGAATTTGTCGTCTGAGTATCATTTGAACTTTTGGTAATGTTAAATGTTATGGAAGTTGTTTGTGGTTTGTTCTGCTAAGGACTGGATTAAAATTGTAAATTATGAGCTTTTGGAGCTGTGTAGACTTAAGCAAGGTATGTCTTTGAAGCACGCTCAAGATTACTCAAATTAACGATTTTTGCTTCTAGAAATTCCCAAAATTCCTTAAAGGTAGGAGGGTCCAAAGAATTATCTAATTTAGTATCCCAGTCCTTTTGAGGTCAGTACTCAATTTACTAAATGGTATGAAAATTATGAAATCATCCCAGTTATTAACAGAACAACCAAGAGCTTTCAATTGGGGCATATATTTTTTCCTAAATAGTGTGTTTACTCGTGATCGCTTTTTCAAGGCATCGTTTGAATTTATCTAAGAGAGATTCTATGCTCAATATTTTATTTCAATTGAAATTTCGATGAAAATTTTTTCGTATTTATATTTTTTTATGTTGATATTAACCGCTTGCCTCATAGTACTGACTGATGTTTCGTTGTTTGCAGTTCTATTTATAGCAGCGATCGGTCGTTGAGGTTTTCCCGACGCCGACGGTGTTCCTTTGATGTTGCAGACGCAGGTATCACAAGTAGCTCGGTACGGCCGACCGATTGCTCTCTTGTTTGGTTTCTCAAAATCGGCCGATGCTGACTTTGTGTTATCTGCCTGGGTTTTACCGTTGCTCGGTCGATGCTATCTTAATGATGTCGATGGGGTTTCCCTTACCGATCGACGATATCTGGATGATTTTTGGTAGGTTTTTCCTTGCTGGTCGATGTTATCTTAATGGTGTCTACCTGGTTTTCCCGGAATCGGCGAACAATGGTTTGTTTGCCGCGGGTGTAGCTGCTACTGGCAATCGGCCGATGTTGCCATCGGCGCCACAGACATAGCCGCTACAACTACTCCTTCCTTAGTGACCCTGACGGAGTCAGGAAGAAACGAGACCTTTTTTCAGCTCATGCAGGGGTTCTGGGTAATTTGTTCATAGTTGATGGTGCCGGGTCTGGTACTGCGACGATAGGCTAGTTTTTGATATTTTACGTTCTGTTTGACCATGTAGGCACGTAAGCTTGAAAAATTCCGTGGAGACTATTTCCATGCCGTTGACTTTGATGACGAAGACTCAATCGTCGATTCACTTGATCATATTTGGGGTCCTGTGTAAGGCAAGTTCAGCTGACGACGAATGTAGTCGACTCTACGGAATACATGGGCGCAGCTAGATAGGTCTTTTAAGATGAAGCAGCGTGCTTTAGTGTGGTGGACTGTTAGTGTTGGTCTGATCTTCTGAATATGCTCTCTGAATTTCTCTAGGAAGCTCCGGGGTTCCGTCTGCATGTTCTCTGACGCGAAGAATTTGGTAGGTACTCGTAGTGAAGTTTCGTAGACGAGTTCGGTCGGTGAGGTTTTCAGATCCTCCTTTAAGCACGTGCGCACCCCCAGGATGACTATTGGGAGAATCTCTGGCTTAGGCGTGGGTGCTTGAAACATGAGGGCTACTTTCAGCATACGGTATAATCGTTCGACGATTCCGTTTGACTGAGGGTGACTGATAATAAAAATAAAATCAGTGATTATAGATAACGGTCGACTGGTTGAGTGCAAAAAAGTTCTGTAAATGGTGAATAATTTTTGTGCATCTTGGGAAATTGTGGCATTAGGGCAAAACTGTAAGTTATCCGATATATTTAATAATAATATCGCTTATCTTGAAGTGATTGCAAATATTTATTGTTTTTTGATGGTTTCACACGCATTGAATGTGTGAAATTTGCTGTCTATTCTAGCTGTGAGTGACACATTTTACTTTGCAATTCACGTTTATCATACTTTGTATTGTTAAAAAACGGGATATTAATTAACTTGCATGGTTACGAGCCTTGGATTGCTTAATTCAAATCTTGGAATTAATCTATTCACTGATTGCAACTATTTATTGATTTTTGATAATTTCACACGTATTGATTGTGTGAAAATTCTCTTGAGCAATTATTTACACAATAGTTATTCACATCAATAAATATTATTTACATAAATAATTATTTACACAATAGTTGAACAATTATTAACACAAACAAATTTAAATATTAAAAAATAAATTATAAATATTTTTTTATTTCAAACATATTTATTTAAATCAGTGTTTATGAAAAATATATTTCACTTTCATTTAACACTGTTCGCATTTTAATAACGTTATAAATATATTTCAGCATTAAATATTCTACTAGAGAGAGGTTTGTCAAAATTACAGAACATAATGATGAATTATTCGAGAAAGGGAAAGATTCAGCAGATGAAACTTTAGCATAATGAGATTAGAAAAGGACGTGGAGTACAGCTACGCTTTTGTAATTTCCTCTTAGATTCTGCTCGTGATTTGTATCCAGCAAAAACAAGAACAAACTTTTGCTTTGTTTGGTCTGTTTACACGCAAATTCGTGTATAGTAAAACAAAATTTGCTTTTGTACGATATAGTAGTAGACATCGTAGAATATATATATATATATATATATATATATATATATATATGCGTGTGTGTGTGTAAACGTAAAATAAATTAAAAATGTAAGTTTGATAAGAAAAAATTGAAATAATATTATTCAAGTTAATTTTTTGCTGTAATGAACAATTTTTTATTTACTATGCATTATTAATGTTAAATCTGTTACTTATGAACAAAATGAACAATGTTTGCTTCTTATAAATAGTTAATTTTCAAATAATTTCATAAAATTTTTATTTATAATTAATAAATATTTTACACTATTAACAACGACTCTAATAGTAAATATGAATACAAACAGAGATTACTTGAGATGAGATAAATTTCTACGAATAAATTATTTTTTGTAGTTTATCATAATCTAATCATTAATTATTAAATAACAACAGTAATATTTTTTTTAGAAATATGATTCAAATATTAATATGATACTTTTATCATTTATAATAAGTCTATGAATAATAATTAAAATATTTTTTTTGTCAGTTCGAAAGATTTTACCAATAATTCAAAACAGTGTTTTCATATGAAACAACCTAATAATTACAAATATTTATATATATATATATATATATATATATATATATATATATGTGTGTGTGTGTGTGTGTGTGCACGTGTATGTTACTCTTACTAATAATATTCATCACTACATCTCTTCTAGGCTATTGGTTTTTTTGAAAATTATAGTATAACTTTCATAATTTTTGGTACGTTTTCTCTTTTTTCTTGTTTCTATCTTTCTTTAATTATTCTTGATATTATCCAACAATTTTTTGTGTAGTTTTCATTTTTACTAAAGAGTTTTACTCTTTAGACTTTCTTGACAAACCTACATATATTCTTATATCCATTTCAATTTATTCTTTTTTTTTGAACATTAAAGGCTTAAAAAATTCGGAACATATAGCTCATTACCTTCAGATTTTTTCTTATTCATTGTTTTTTAGACCTCTTTGACCGCTGTTAACACAGTATAGTAGGTATTTCTAATCTAAATACAAATTTTAAAAACAACTTAATTTTATTACATAAAATAAAATTTTATTTGCACAATGAATGGCAACCATTTTTTCGATTCGGAGTCCAGCGTGGAAATAGGAACAAGTCGAAAGCGTGTGCATGTTATTCCACATAGTGATAATTTTTTTATAAATTATGTGATTGTCAAACAAGATATATACGTAACTTCAAATTTTACATTAGGAAAGACAAGACTGATTCAGGATCTGCTAGTAAAAATGTTGTGATGAATTTAATGAAAGAGAGTGAACTATTGCATTGAGGGTATTGCTTTTATATAGATAGCTGGTACAGTTCACTGACTTTATATCGTGAACTGTATAATTGCAAACAAATGTTGGTGGTACAGCAAGAGTAAATAGAAAAGAGGTGCCTAAGGAACTAAAATCCATTAGATTAGAAAAGAGAGGAGCTACTATATCTTCAACAGAAGATATGGCTGCAGTAAAATAGAAAGATGTGGTTGTGTTAACAATACATTCTTTAGATTTTTCCGAGACGGGAAAAGTAAACCGATACAGTGGAGAAAAAAATTTGAAACCAACAGCAATAATAGATTATAATAAAAATATGCATGGAATTGATATAGGCGACCTCTCATTCTCCGAATTGTGTAAATTTCGCACAATGCAGAGATGTGGAAAAACGTATAAAAAAATATTTTTTTTATTTTGTGACTATGATGCTGTTAAATAGTTATATCCTCTCCAATAAAAATAAAAAAGATCGAGCTTTCGACATTTACAAGCAAAAACTAGCGGAAGAAATTATTGCCAAATATTTAAAAAATAAAAGGATAAAGAAGACATCATCTATAAATGATTCAATAATAAGGTATACTGGCCGGGACTTTCCCACAAGAACACTTTCAATGGAAGCAAAGGGAAGAAAAACATCAAAGCGATGCAATATATATTTGTCTAAGTCCCTTAGAAGAGAAACTGTTTTTAAATGCGATTTTTGCGATATACCGCTATGTATAGATCATTTTAAAAATTACCATATTAAAAAAATTACGAAATATCTCAATTTATTTACTGTACAAATGTATGATACTATCTTTTTTTTAATCATTACACATAATTTCTAAGTAAAATCAATAATAAAAATACAAGAACTATCGTTGTGCAGTAATGCACGGTGACACGGCCGGCTGTGTATCGTTAGTAGCTATTTTAGAGTTGTGATGCAAATGGGTTAATGATGGAACACAATTTCTTTCGTATGACCACCACCACTTTGCTTGACTTAGTGCATTCGTTTAGATCAATTTTTAGTCACTCTTTCATATAATTGTGGTTCAATTTCATGAATTGCTCGTTCAATGTTTATTTTTAATGCTTCTGTTGTTTGTTGTTTATCAGCATAAACCAATGATTTCACATAAGCCCACAAAATATAATACAATGGAGTTAGATCACATGATCTTGGTGGGCAATTGATAGGTCCATTTCGTGAAATATTGAACTCATTATACTTTTGTTTCAATAAATCTATTAATTTTTTAATAGCATTGCTGACGTGTTAAACGTGCCAAGATAATTTTCCAAGCTATACCGAGTTGAAATGTCAAATTGAGTTAAAAAAAATTAAACATGGCTACCACAAGTTGTCAACATTTTGACATTCTGATTAGAAAACCCTATATATACAACGTGCATTTTATTACAATACATTTTTTACTACAGTACATATATGAGACTGATTAAGTTTAAAATCATTGAAAGATTATACGATTTTAACAAAGAATTATATTTTTATAGAAATTAGTTTATTATAGGAATCTTACATAGAAATTATTTTAAAAATTGTGTTGGTTCTGGTGGAAAGTTTTCGAGCGAAAGGCTGTACAATTCAAAATTTGAATGAAATTTTAAAATTCAAAATCATGTTAACACATTACGGTCCGGGCTGTTTGCGTGAAAATTGATGCGTGTAGCCGGCATATTTTAAAACGATAAAATATTTTAAAGCGATTTAAAGACATCTTTGAAAATTGTAGGGTTGAAAGTTGAAATTTACTCTTACCTTTTGTTTTAATATTATCAAAGCACGCATTATTAGTCTAGTCGATAAAAAATATTATTTTTAGCATATATATTACAACACATGTTTATATGTCGCAGAAATTTAATGCACAGTACACAAAACTCTATTTTTATGTCTCCGGCATTTGACGAGCAGTCAACAAAAACATATTTTTATGTCTCCGGACGGTAATGTGTTAATATATTCAGATGAAAAGAATTTCGTTTATATTTTGTGATTAAATATTGACAAGAGTAATTAATACTATCAATGCTATTTAAATGTATACGGTGTTCTTTTAGCGTGATAGAACTTTAAATTAATTCCCTATCGAAAGTTCTATCTTACCTAAAAAAATATTTATATATATATATATATATATAAAGGTATGATAAAAATGTTTTTTAGGTTAGATAGAACTTTCAATAGGGATTCAATTGAAAGTCCTATTACGTTTAAAAAACATTCTATATAATAAATTAATTAATATAGTAATAAATTAAGAACAATTTCTGTCGTTGGTTTTATTTTATTTTTAATAAAATAAAAACTTACACATTGTTTTCATTATACAAAATATAATAAATAAAACATTTATCATATCTAATATTTATCTACTAATATGCACACATATGTTTCATAAAAAAAATCTTAAAATATAATATAACAACTTATAATGTAAAAATTACATCTTATGCTATTTCATAAATAGGTTTATTAAATAAATAAATAAATAAATAAATAATAAATAAATGTAGTTCATTCCCTGTAATAAATAAGATGTAATATTTATATCAGAGAATTTATTGTATTGTTTAATTATTAATATTTAAAAATGTATGATAATATTCAAACGTATACTTAGTTTGAATTTAAAAACATGTAAATTTCACGACTTTTTAAAATAATAATAAGATAATTTCGCTTAATATTAATATTGAATCAATTTTATCTTAGTGCACACAATGAAAAATTTATTGAATTGTTCAATGTATTATTGGAATAAATTCTCAAGAAAGATTCCCAAAAATAATTTACCAAAATATTAATTTCTAAAAATAATTATTTCACAGTTTTAGTTATTTTCAATTATTCACACTATAATATAATATTTTGGTTTTATAATAAGATTATTTTAAAAAAATGAAACTTTATGTTTAGTATAAAAAAATATTTTATATAATATCAGTGTAATAAATTATTGATAACAAATATAAATATTTATCTTCGGGTATTTACTGTCAATAATCTTGTTGAGATTGTTGCATTTTTTTAAATATCTATGACCTACTTTAGCTTTTAATCGTTTTTATGTAATTTTTTTTATAGTATTTATTAATATTATGATATTGATTGTGTAATAAAATTTCAATAAATATTTTTTAGTTTATATATAGAGTGCTTATTTTTAGTCTTTGAGAATGGAAAGAATTTTTTAATGTAACTTTTATAAAATTTGGAATAAAGGATTGCATTTTATGTTAATTTGTATATTAAATAACATTTATTTTGAAAATTTTCTGTTTGATTTTTATTTTTTTGAGGAATTTTAATGAATACCATATGGGTTTTTATTTTTGAAACCATATGTAAAAAGTGTTTGTTTTTATATATTTTATACAACTTTTTCATTTTTTTAATTTGATACATATATATATATATATATATATATATATATATATATATATATATATATATATATATATATATATATATATATAGATATATATATATATATATATATATATATATATATATATATATATTAGGTTGGCAAGTATCTCCCTTCCGCCTTCTGGTCTTTTGAATTTCGCAGCTATGTACAAAAAAAAAAAAAAAAGCGGAAGGGAGATACTTGCCAACCTAATATATATATATATATATATATATATATATATATATATATATATATATATGTATAATTAAATTATGACTAAAATTTCAATTGGGGATTAATTGTAGTTAAAAACTCAATGTCATACTAAACATATAGAAAAAATTCACAACAGAAATGTCTAACAGAGAATAAAAATAATACAAATTTATTTATAAAAGGTAGAAAAAATACAGCTGTTAAAAAAACAGTCTAGTTGATTGAATAGTAAGTTGTTAATTAATTATGAGCATATTAAGTAAAAAACGAAAATTTAAATATGTCAATAATGAACACATAACTACAATAATATAAGAAAACATAAACAAAAAATATTACATTTTTAATTCTGTGCTTTTATAAAGTTCATATTGTTATATTTTTTGTAAAATATGTCTCTAAATTTTTTTCAATCGTGAATGAAAAAAGTACATCAACTAAATGTACATGTATATATATATATATATAATTTTAGTCTTGTCCAAATGAGACTGAAGGAGAGAAAAGAATTGCAAATGATAGTAAGTTAATGTATGTCTAAATTATTCAATCTCATTTGGACCTTTCTCTCTCTCTCTCTTTGTCTTTCTTTATATGTATATATATATATATATATATATATATATACATATATATATATATATATATATATATACATATAAAAAGGACATTTGTTGGAGTGAACTGAAACAGGAAACATCAAATCAGTCGAAGTGGAATATTTTGGGAGAGGTTTTCATTTAGCAGTTGATTGAGAGAGAGAGAGAATGTTGATGATAGTATATATTGTAATAAATTAACATCAATAAAGTATAAAAAAGTATCTTATAATTATATTCACGTTACTTTGATTTCCACCATAATTTTTATATGTTATTTTAAAAAGATATTTTCCTAATTAACATTATTAGTCAGAATGGTTATTAAATATTATAAATTTGCAAAAATAACCCTAAATTATTTATATCACAATTAATGATTATTCCATTAAACATATAGAATAGATTAATTTTATTTGAAATTATATTTTGTCTATTAAAATACCTTAAAATGAAGCGATTAGAAGTATTCGTCGCAACTAGAAAATATTTTCGGACAAAATTGTTGTGCGATGTGTCCATAAACTGTTTTTGCTTTGACGTTTATTTTTCTCTTAGCACTCAGTTTGTTCCATAAATGAATACTAATTGAATTACTCACATTTTTTAAACCTTCGTCGTAAAACTTTTCTTCAAAGAAATAAGTATATCTTGAATGATGTAAAGCATAGAATACTTCAGGCGAATAGACTCTAAATTTGGGACACGGTTTGTTTATGATATCTGGTAAACTTGTTGTGTTACATACTTGTTTTATTATTCTTGTTATTGCGAATGGTCCGTTTTCTGCCCATTTACTTTTATCATAATTTTTACTAATATGTAAAATAATTTTCTTAACTATTTGATGTCCGGGTCCATTTTTTTCAAAGTTCATAATTCCATTTGCTACTACTCCTAATGATTCTGCTCCAGCAAAATTCGATGGCATGTTTTCCAGTGTTTTCATTGATACTACATCTGTATCTAAATATGTTCCACCATATTTATATAACGTAATCAGTCTTAAAATGTCACTGCTATGAGCCACAACATGGGGAGATGTTTTTAAATCATTAATTTTTGTCCAGTTTTCGAAAGGTGTATATCGAAAGTAGTCATTAATATTCATATGATTAAATTTAATATTAGGATAGCTTAATAGGTTTTGAGTGTCATTATTATTTTTAAGATAAACATATGTGTTATTTGTTATAAATAATACATATACGTCTGAATTTGGATTTGCAACAGCGGCAGATTCAACTGAACAAGCTGCACGTGTACTAAGATATAGCCTACAAACATTTTCAAATACTTGAGACGTCTGTAGAAAATATATTTTCTTCTTGTCACTAAACAATGTGTCATTTATTGCGAAGAGTTTGTAGTCTCCATATCGATCAACAACAGTGATATTCTTATTATAAATTACATTGTTTTGAATATTTACCAATAATAAAAATAATAAAATAGCAATGAATACAAAAAGAAAGTATTTTTGAGCACGTATCATATTTTTCTAAATGATTGGAATCGGAATTAAGATGAACAATTCTGAAAAGAAATGAATAATTAATTTTTATTAAGAATAAAACATGTTTGAATTATAAAAAAATATTTAAATTATTAAACAAATCCATAAAATAAAGTTTTTAAGCATTCTAATATGGTTAGTATTTTCACATATTGTAATTATATATATATTCACCCGTCCCTCAATTTAAGTGGAGTATCCATTCCACGTGGATTTGTTTTACGCGAATTAAAATCGTGTAAATTGAGTCTGTCAGTACAATATAAAAATATTGGAAATAAAAACTAGTGAAGTTGTAGAAATACATATTTATTATACATAGCTTAACAAAAAAATAATGACGTTTTAGAAAACAAAAGTAGATAAATTTTATTCGGTGTCACTATCGCTGCTGTAATTCAAAACAACCATCCTTTTATATATTTATACCGTGCTTTTATACATTCAAGTGAGAATTTGCGTCACTCTGATATATAATAAATTCCATGAAAAATTATATAAAATGAAATCTGTCTGACCGCGTATAAAAAGTGCCGCGTAAATTAATACCGCGTAAAAAAAGTCCCGTGTAAATAGAGGTATAATTTGCCGCGTAAAAAAACTAGCGTAAAAAAAGTCCTGCATAAATTAAGGGACGGGTGTATATATGTACAGGAATACCTCGCATAGTGCGGCTAATCGGTTCCACTGATTAGACGGACTATTTGAAGCCGGACTAATCAAAACATTAACTAAATACAAAAAACGTTAATTGGTTCCAAACAATTTTTTTTTCTATTTTTTAGTAAATAAAACGAGGGTAATATATTAAATGTTTGTATGTATCAAAAAAAGGGGTTTATACATTCATTTTGAATACATTTTAACTCCAACACCACAATAATTTAAAGTTTTCAATAATCACTTATTGTTTACTTCTTTCAAATTTTGATATTTTTATTATATAATTTAAATATTTTGATTATTGAACACTTTAAATTATTGTGGTGTTGGGGTTAAAATTCATTTCTGTAAAGTGAATCAGCCACAGTTCCAAAACAACTAATATATTTTAAATTCATTTTCTTCAAATTGTTTATTAAAATTTAATTATCAAAAAATCGACTTTATTTTAGAATTACGAATTGAAAACTTATAGAAAAGAAAAAACCACTAAATTAGAATTGCGCATGAGCATAATTTTTTTTTTAAATTTCAAACCGGACTATAGTGAAACCGTATTAATCTAAGCCGCAGTATGCGAGGTATTTCTGTACATATATAAATATAAATGTGTAAGTGTGTGTATAAATTGTTATTAATTGAAACAAGATAAAAGATAAATAAATGTAAATATATTTCTCAATGTTTACAAACTTATTTGAAATAAGGCATTATTAGATGGTAATATTATTTTAATGATTTACTGTTAAGATTTAATTTCATTATTAAGTTAAATTTGAACATTATTTTTGGATATTTTTTTTTGAAAATATTAAGTTAGAACTATTAGAAAATACAATTTAAAACTTGATTATTCAAGAACATAACGATTATAATAATATATAAGTTTAATAAGTACGAGTATGTATAATAAAAGGTGACAAAATTTGAGATTAGGAAGTAACTTGAATATTATTTGATGAAATGTCAAATGTTGAACTGTCATTATTTAACACTCGTTCATAAAAAATTGGAAAATTTTAGTGATGGGAAATTTTTGCATCGTATGTTTATTCATTGGTACTAAGAAAAAAAAGCAGAAAATGCTGAATTTTTTAACAAAATCATTTTCATTGATGAATCACATTTTCAAATAAATGGTTATGTAAACAAATAAAATTGTCGCATATGGGGAACTGAAAATCGAAAAGCCATTGTTGAACAATAATTAAATCCTCAAAAATCACTATTTGGTGTAGTTTATGGACTGTAAGCATCATTGATATATACTTCTTTAAAAATGAGCAAGATTTTCGTGTTATAGTTAATTCAGTGCGTTATCAAAGCATGATAACAGATTTTTTGTGGACTAAACTTGAAGATATTTATATCAGTGACATATGGTTTCAACAGATGGTGAAACAATCGATTTACTCAACCATATTTAACGGATATTTAATTGGTCGCCTAAATCTTCCGATTTAACACCGTTGGACTTCTATTTAGATGATTATTCGAAAAATAACGTATGTCCGCAAACTAGCAAGAATTTAAAAACATAAGGATGACATTTGTGCAGCTGTAGCTGAAATACAGCCTCATTTATTTTAAAGCGTGCTTCAATATTTTGACAAAAGAATGAACGTCTTCCTATATGATAGAGGAGGCTATTTAGTTAACATTGTATTCTATTCATAATTATCATGTTTCTACTTTACGTTGATATGAATGAACATGAATTTTTCTTTCAATCATTTTATTTAATGATAAATATTTCCTAACCTCAAATTTTGACAGCTATTATAATGAACTTCTAGATGCAAAATCTATAAATCAGTTATCTATAATAACATTGTTAAAAAATATTGTTGTAAAAAAATTAAAAACTAATTGCACATTATATATATATATATATATATATATATATATATATATATATATCTATCTATCTATATATATATATATATATATATATATATATATATATATATGGCGTATATATATATATATATGTATATATAAATGTATGTATATAAATGTTAATTCTTTTTGTAAGAGCAGCAGTAAATTTCACCATTATCAAAAGATTTTTATATTATTCACATTGTAAGAGTTTTAATATCAACACTATTCAATTAGAAAGTAATTAATTTTATATCAAGTTTTTTAGCTTTTTCGGTGATTATATCTTATTTTTGGTTTCAATACTCTGAATAATATTTTTAATACATACACATACACATACACACACATATATATATATATATATATATATATATATATATATATATATATATATATATATATATATATATACCTCGTATATATATATATATATATATATATATATATATATATATATATATATATATATATATATATATATATATATATATATATATATATATATATATATATATATGTATATATATATATATATGTATGTATGTATGTATGTATGTATGTATGTATGTATGTATGTATGTATATATGATGTTATTCTGGGTCTTAAATACTATGATAATTTAACGTTTATAGATAACATAAAGAAGTGTAACTATATGCATGTTAGAATAACGCGCGTAGACAAAAAGAGAAACGAGTAGAAAAGAGATAAAACCAAAGACATAGATATTATAGCAAAAGAATGTGTTAGAGTCGAGTAAAATGGAAATAGACTGGATATATAGCAAGAAAAAGAGACTATTGCTACATAAAATAAATTATTGATTAAGAACTTGGAAATAGAAAAATGTCAAGAAGGGACTCAAGTATATATGAGATAGATATATGAAAGAAATTTACACATTTGATACTTTGAAAAATATTGGAATATTTAAAATAAAACATTTCAGATAAAAATAAAATGAATTGACAGGGCTTTGATAGTGAAACACTTGGTTTCTAAAAATATATATCATATCTACAAACCATTGGTTTGTTAGTTTTCAAATCACGCAAGATAATCAAAAATACTTATTTTCAGTTTAAAAATTATTTCCATTTTTGGTTAATATTTTTTAGAATTTTCCACTCAATCAAAATCTAATTTTTCAACTGTTCACTATTTTCCGTTATTGCGAATATTAAAGATGATTAAGCACTGTATTTTTGTTATTTTTCCTCTTTATAGAGCTGTTTCATTAATTTTTAATTAAAAAAATCATTACAGTTAATAATTTCAATATTCATTTTCTTTACACATCTTTATTTTATAAGTATTTTTGTTGTAATTTATAATTAATTTTCAAAATTGCTTGAATTTTTACTAAATTCTTGACACAAGTTTTTAGACAGACTATTAAAATTTGTTTCTGTCGCAACCCTCAACATATGATTGAAGTATTGAACATTGTTATAACTGTAACATTTCGTATTATTACAACAAATGTACACGAATTGAGTTCATAAATCGAGAACTGCCAATATTTGTATGTATGTATGTGTGTATATATATATATATATATATTTATACATATTTTTAATAAAAGTATAATGCAATAAAAAGTATTAACGTTTATTAATATTTACTAAAGTATTTATAAAATAATATCAATTAAATAGATAATATTTCGATTTGTAATTTGATGTATTCTCTTGAAAATATGAATTATTGTTTGTATTTTTCATATAAAGCCGAAATATTATATGATTTTTAATTTATTTTTATTTTAAAACTAATTATTATTCGCGAAAGTATATTAAATATAGTTGACATTTGAAAATATAAATAGTTATATATACTATAGATAAATATATGAATAATATGTTGATTAGTGAAATTTATTTATATTTGATATATCATTTATAATAATTAGCACATAATACACATAACAATGATAATAACTGAAAGAATTAAATATATTATTAGTATGGAAGATTAAAATCGCCAATCTTTTTTATATAATTGTGTTATATTTGAATTTGTGTTTACATATATTTTTAATCATGCATTTAAAATTTATTATCACTCTCCCTCTCTCTCTTTATATATATATATATATATATATATATATATATAATATTTCATTTGTGAAATTATTTGATTTCTAATGTGCAATTTGTTGCAAATATATATAAAAGAAAAAGTTTATATTTTTTTATAAGAAAAAATTTTATATATCTTTTTGAAAGTAATTATGATTTTTAACAAAAATTGCAATATATTATTACTTATTCTAACTAAATTTAGTATGTATACATTAGAAATTAAAAACTATATAATCAGAAAATTCAGTTCAAAAAAAAACAAAGTTTATATTTGTCCTCAAAATAATAACAGAAATGAAATTTCAATATTAAAAATATTTTTTTATAAAACATACCTAAATACTTTACAGTTCTGGTACACACATAGGATCTAATTTATTGAAATACGTTAGAATAATTAACAATTATTTTAAATTTTAACAATTCTTTAATATTATTCATATCAAATATATTTCTAAGTTTTGTTTTCTGCTATAATTATAAATTTATTATTATTCTTTAATATTATTGATATTAAAAATGTATACCATTTAACACTAACTTATAATTATCTCTTATTTAAATATTATTTAATTAATTGAAAAATATCAATTGAACTAATTTGAACTTATCGAAAAAATGAAATGAAATGCAATATGCAATTTTAGTACAATATAATCAAGCAATATTTATCAAAATTGTTATCTACCTTTTAATATTATCTTTATCTTTATTACATACATGTATATATATATATATATATATATATATATATATAGAGAGAGAGAGAGAGAGAGAGAGAGAGAGGTGGTTCAAATGACTATAAGGTTTAAACATTTATTTATTTGTTATCATTTACTATCTTTTACAATTCTTCAGTCTTATTTTACTCGTATTTACTTTATCTATAATTGTTCCTTTATTGATAGTGAGTTTTCACAGATACATATAATTTTTAACTTTTATTTCTCTTCCTTTTGTTTAATCTAAAAATTCATTAAACATTACTTTCGTCTTTTTAAGATTTATCTTAAGATCAATTTTGTGATTAATGCGTTCTCAATTTTGATACTAAATGTGACAGTATTATTCGAAAATGTACGAAAAATCAGTATGAAAAAAGAGCAATAAAAATTTTTGTGTAAAGTTTCAAATATTGAATGAAGCTTTGAAGAAAGGAGCTTCATAATTTTTAATAGTTTACAAGGGATACAAAAGCTTAGAGTTATTGTAAGACGATAAATGTAGCGGGTGTCGTTCAATTCGCTAAAAGAAAGGAATTGTGTGTAAAGTTTTCAACTAAATTAAAAGTTATCTTGCATGACTGGTCAATTTAGAATATCAGTTATATTAGCACATTTTTAATTAATTGAAAATTCACCGAATATTTTCAACGAAAAATGTCAATAGTGATTTATTCTCCATTGTTTGAATTTCGATTAAAAAGAAAAAAATGTATTTCATGCTGAAAAAAATATTTCAATTCTAAAATAATCCTGATTTTTAAAAAATCATTGTAACTGGTAAAAAAACATTATGCTTTTAATATAAGTTACTTACAAAGTGCTAGAATTCAGTTTGAAAGAGTTGAAATAAACAAAATCCAATGAATATTTGTATTCTGAATTTAAAAGTGAAAATAATTTTGATTTCTTCTTTCAATTCGAGTGGCATTATTGATAAATGATTTATTCCAAAAGATGAAACATTAATGACGAGTACTAATTTGGTATTAAAAAATATTTTCTAATTAGAATTACTAGAGTTTGTCTTCAATATCGAGAGACATTTTTTTTTAAAAATTGTTAAAAATTAGCACCTTTAGAAATTCATCATTCTACTCATTTTTTTAGTATAAGGAGGTATCTTAGAATTTTTATTATTTTCCTTGTTCTCTTGTTTCCGCATATTGTGACTATTTATAGTTTTTAAAACTTAACATAAATTAAAAAAGACAGCAATTCAATATTATTTATACATCTGAAAGATTTAGACTGATGTCATTATTTTTATTTATAAAGAAGTATATCAGATATATCATACTTTCAGAAGTTGTATAGTAATTGTGATGAAAGTATTTCTTCAGAAAGAATTTATTTTAAATAATCAGCTTTAAAAATTATAATTTCAAATTAAAAAAAGTCAAAATTAGAATACTTTTAAGTTTAATTATGTATAATTTTCATTGATTATTTATAGGTTTTTATTCTATTAATGTTACTAAAATTTCTTAAATATATATAGAGTATGAAAATATTTTACCTTTTTTTTCATCAAGTCACTTTTAACTTATAAAGGGAAACTTTGTTTTCCCTATTGAATAATAATACAATAATACAGAAAATTCAAATATTTCTACTAGCTGAATTTTAATTTTAAATCAGGAACTGAAATGAAAAATTACATTAAAAATTATATAAAATTAAAATAAGATAATATATGGTCATCCAAATGTGACGCCTAGATTTGTGTTTTATTAAAAAGAAGCATGTGTATAGTTTCTTATGTTTCTTTTTAATAAAACACAAATCTAGGCGTCACATTTGGATGACCATATATAATCATCTTTTATATACTAATCTAGTTTTGAAACGAAATGAAATAAATGTCTAGAAGAATCAAAACTTACAAACTTTCAATTTTGAATCAATCAGGAACTCTTTTTATTTACATTCGTTATTAAATATAGATGATGAACAGTTTGAGCTATTATTACAGTTTTATTAAAATAAATGAAATTTTCACAACATATACGAATACATCGATGAATAAATAATATGGAAAAAATGTTTTTTTTAACAAAATTTTAAATGAATTCTTCAGATTTTAAACGATCTTAACAATCCATTATTTTATTTTTTTTCCAAATGTCACTTGTTGTATGAAAAAAATAAAAAAACTGTACTTTTACAGTATAATAAATGGTTTTTGATCACAATTGATTTTTGATGTATGAAAAAAAATATTTGTGTGAATTTTTTTTATAAATATTTCATTATTTCTAATTTTTATATATGATATTTTTACTACTTTAATTCATTCCACGAATTATTATAAAGTAAATTGATTTTTTTCATTAATTTTTTTTCACTAGTTTACTTATAGCAGAACAACACAAATGAATCATTGACTCAAGTACTAAAAGATTACATAAATTTCAACAAATAAAGTAAACAATAATCACGTATTGTTTACTTTATTTGTTGAAATTTATTTAGATAATCATTTTATTATCTTAAGATGAATTAACATTTTTTAGTATCAGTTAAGGAGGATTAAAGTGATTATTTAACACTTTATTTAGTTTTATTTGTTTTAAAGTGAATTATATTAAGACAAATAGTAACTTAGAATATATTTTTAAATCAGTACAAATATCACTAGACAAAAAATGTATTTTATAATGATTTTAAATTTAGATACAAATTTAGATTTTCAGAATGATAAATGTTTTATTTTATTTTCTTAAATTGATTTAATTTACGATTTTATGATAAAGTAATATAAAATTATTTGCCAGTAAATGAATTTATTCATATTTTAAACTGAATTTTTGAAGAAGTTTTTTTCTTGTAGGTATGTCACATAAAAGGAGGCATTTAAATACATATTTTATATATATGAAAAAATTAAAGAGTTTATTTCATTATAACTTTTTTATAAGGATAAATTTGTATAAACATGCTATTATCGGATAAGCTGTAAATGATTGAAAAAAATGAAATGTATGTTGAAGCACAATGTTCAGATTTAAGACTCTTTTTTAATATAATGTTATCGAAGCAGAAAAATTATTTAGAAAGAAAATTTACAGTTATTAATTTTTTTCTATTTCAATACTTGATGAATATGTTGTATGAGTAAATGTTTTATATATATAAATATATGTAATATGTATATATTCTAATATATATAAATATTTTATGTATGTATGTTGTATGTATGTATGTCCCTTCCGCCTGTATGTATATATATATGTATATATATATATATATATATGTATGTATGTTGTATGTATGTATGTATAATATATATATATATATATATATATATATATATATATATATATATATATATATATATATATATATATATATATATATATATATATATATATATATATATATATATATATATATATATATATATATATATATATATATATATATATATATATATATATATATATATATATATATATATATATTTACGTACGACAAATGTTCTGATAGTTTTCTTTAAAATTTCACCTTCTTGTATTTTCTTATGAAATTTTAATTTTAGATTATTTCCCAATATTTGTAAAACTATTTGAACGATATATTACAGTATGGCAAGTTTTTATTAATTTTTGATAAATCTTTAAAAATTGTCTTTGAGGGATATAATTGTTGTTTGTGATGTCTTTCTTTAACTATAATCTGAAAAACTTATATAAAAAGTGGTTTAAATAACTGTCAAAATAGTGTGTTTTTATAGTGAAATTAAATGTAATTTTTTATAGTTTTGAAATATTAAAAAAAAATTAAGAAAATAAATAAAATTTGAGGAGATAGTTTGTGGTAAACAATTAAGTTTAGATGTTTATCAAACGGGTAGAGAAGGGTCATATTGCTGTATTTAATTTAAAAAAAGGGTTAAAGTAAAATTACGTTGTACATAAGTAAAGATAATTTTTAATTTTGTTTTGTAAACAATACGAAAATAAATTAAGATTAGTTAAATTTTAAAAATGTACCTTAGTCAGGCAGAAAGTAAAGAAAACTTTCAAAGAGAATAAAAGAATTGCGCGTGGAGTTAAAAAATAGGTTAAAATGTGTAAGAAGTTAAAGAAATGATATATGTAGTCAATTTTAAAAAATATGTAAGAAGACTTACGAGAAAAATTAATATATGGAGCTATTTTAGATAACGGAAAACTTTGATATATGAAAAAAATAAGAGCAATTGGAGTTTGTGAAGTGCATATATTTATATATATATATATATATATATATATATATATATATATATATATACATATACACATATAAATACTCAACACATTTTGTTACAAAAGTACTCAACAACCCAATATATCCAATAACTCTTACACATTTTATTGAGTTTGAATTACCTTAAGAAATCCCAAAATATATTCATAAAGAGATTTATCAACAACTTTAGAATAAGCTATATTTAAATTAAAATAACAAATTTATTAAAAAAAATGTAACATCACTTTTAAATGTATAATAAGTAACATATAAAAGTATTAGTTCCTTTGTCAATTATTGTATTTACAAATAAGAGAGAATTCCATCATCATATAATCTTATATCAGCCCATTACTGAACGAAAATCTCAATAAATATTTACTATTCATTGATATTTAATCATACTTACCACGCTAATATGGTGGGCTGGTGAAAATGTGTAAATTTTCATTATAATTTAATGAGAAAAATATTAAGAAATAAAATCTACAAGAACATCATTTATATGGTCATATTTTATTTACGAATGAATTAATATTTGATCTAATATTTAATAATATTCATTAAAATTAAAGAAATGAATTAAATAAAATGCTTAATTAATATAATGATTATTTTTTGAAAAGTATTTATTAAATAAAAAAAATGAGAATATCTGATTAGATTTGAATAATACTGAATATGTTGGGACATTTTTTTTAAAAAATAATTGTTCAAATTATTTTTAAATACTTGTAAATATTCATGAAAATTTTATGTATGAGATAAAATTGAAGTTTAATTAGCGAAGAAAAAAATTCAAGAAAATTTTTAAAATGTATAAAATAATATATTTTATATAATTTTTAAAGATTATGATTTTTATGAATTTTTAAAAAATATAAATTATTTCTTAGTGAAAGATTAATTATATCTTACGTATTCTTTTACGTATTTATAAATACTTATAGTATGAATTTATTAATAAACAATGAACAAAGTAAATATTCGAGGAAAGAAGAAAATAATTTTCATATAGCAAAATGCAATGCAAAAGAAAACGTCTTCAAAAAATCATATGTAACCGTAGCGTACGTGAAGCTACCTCCCTTTCCGCTTACGTCGGGTGGTTGGGATGCCGGGAGATTGGGAGATCTGATGGTGTCATACGTTGACAAAGTTTGTTCCGCGACGCCGTTCCCTCCAACCCCTGTAGTCGGCGTGCCGTGGGTAGAGGTTGCGCGTGGACTGAGTGTTCGGGAGGCGGGTGCCTAGCGGCAGCGTCGCTGTCAGAGAAACGAGGGTGCGCGGGCTGCACGGGAATAAAACGAGCAAAATGAGCGCAGAAAATCATCCGTTCGCCACTGTCTTCGACGTGGAAAAGAGATGGTGAAAACTCCGGAGTCATACGTCTTCTTCTGGCGTGCGCTCACTTCTCGTGGCCGGGAACAAGAATGCGAACTATGTGTACAGAGTGTGATACTCAAAAATACCGCGGATTTCTCGCTTTGTTCAAATTTGTCTTTGCTACGAATAGTTTTTATAGTTGAAAGTTTTCTCATTAAATGTTTGAAAAAATGTATGAACTAAAATGCGATTTTCGTTCTAAAAACGAGTTTAAAAAGTTTTTATTATATTTTTAATATTACATATAATATTTTTTTACATCTTTATACACAGTTTTAAGAAAGGTAAAAAAAAATGAAAAACTTATCTGTTATATATATATATATATATATATATATATATATATATATATATATATATATATATATATATATATATATATATATTTCATGCATATAATTATTGCTTTTCTATTAAGAATAAAAATATTGTTTTTTAATAAAATTATTTTAATTAAATTTACATTGTAAATATATACAAAAATAAATGCGTAAACATACAAATATATATATATATATATATATATATATATATATATATATATATATATATAGGTATTTTTTAAGTGTGATAGAACTTTAAATTGAATCTCTATCGAAAGTCTACGAACCTAAAAAAACATTTATAAATATATATGCATACACATAAAAGATAAATGTGTTAAGAATGCTTCTATATAAAAAGTGTTTTTTAGGTTAGATAGAACTTTCAAAAGAGATTAAATTTAAAATAATATAACGCTTAAAAAACACCTATACTTGGTCATATATACATGCATGCAGTTGGCATTTCCATACTAATCAACATGCATACTACCACTCGTCTTACACCCTCTTCGCATCAAACTCCCCCACCTAAAAAAAAAAATAGTTTTCTGGTAAGAGCGTGTGAGACAAGTGGTAATGGGCCGTGAATACTGTATGCATGTTGACTAGTGTGAAAAGGCCCAATGGGGGTATTCACACTAGTCAACATTCATACAGTATTCACGGCCCATTACCACTCGTCTCACACGCTCTTACCAAAAAACTAATTTTTTTAGGTGGGGGATTTTTGAGAAGAGGGTGTGAGACGAGCGGTAATGGGCGTGAATACTGTATGAATGTTGACTAGTGTGAATACTCCCAGGATGTCCAGAAAGTGGGAACCAAATGCAAATAGTGACTGTTCAATCAAAACTAGTGTTTTTTTATTAACATCATTCATTTTTTATGCATCTAGTAGAACACGTGTACCATTGTTCCGTTCTAAATTTCTTTGCTTCGTTTTCTGCATTTATGTAAAATGAATATAAACATCCAAAATCCTCTCACTGTACAGATTATTCGAATAATTTGGATGACATATTTCTTACCATTCTTCGATCTTCATCCTAGTGATTATCATCTGTTGCTACACCTCAAAAAATTTACAAGAGATTATAGTTTGGGAAATAATCAAAAAACAAAAGATATTTTGCATGACGGGTTAGACGAAGAAATACAAAACCTAGTCTCAAAATATAATTAGTGTTTTAATTTACACGATGACATGTTGACAAGAAATATAGGTGTTTTTTTAAGAGTGATAAAACTTTAAATTAAATTCGTATCGAAATTTCTATCCAACCTTAAAAAAACACACATTTTATAGGTATGTATATATGTGTTATATATATATATATATGTTTTTTAAGCGTAATAAAACTTTAAATTAAATCCCTATGGAAATTTTTATCTAACCTAAAAAAACATCTTTATCACAACTTTATATATACATGTACACACACTTGTACACATGTTTTTAGGTTGAATAGAACTTTCGATAGGGATTGAATTTCAAGTTTCATCACACTTTAAAAAACATCGTATTTAATTAATGTACTACATTCTGCAATAAATACATTTACATTTTTTTACGCCTAACCGAATTTTTTTTTGACAGTCTTTTATATATATTTATATATATGTGACTTAAATGAGATCGAAAAATATAATCTTAAATTTTAGTTTAGCTCCTTCAATTTTATTTCAGCAACCTGTACATACATATGTATGTATATATATATATATATATATATATATATATATATTTAATTGAATGATTTATTTGTTTTGTAAATTGAATAATTTTTTAACATTAAAAGAATATAAAATTGATTGCATTAATGATATACTAAAATACAAATGTGCCAATATATAAATATAATCAACTATGTACCATAAATTTTCTATTTTGGGATTATTTTACAGAAAATATGTTTTTTTTAGGTTAGATAGAACTTTCGATAGGGATTAAATTTAAATTTCTATCACGTTTAAAAAACACCTATATATAAACATCATATCAGCTTATTACTCGGTAAAAGAATCACTGAATATGGCCATTTAATATTTTTTTTTCATATTCATTACGCTAATTAAGTGAGCTGGTACTTATTTTTTATTCAAGGTTTACTCTCTTAAACAGTTTATTTTCAAATCGGCTAAAGAGCTCCTTTTGCTCCATTTCTCCGAGAAATATATATATTTTTTTATATGACAATGGGTGATACTAGTCACTACACCAGATCGTTTATATATATATATATATATATATATATATATATATATATATATATATATATATATATATATATACACACACACACACGCTCACTTGAATAGATATATAAAATATATCTTTAAATATACTCTATAAAAGTATTAAATTTGACAAATATATTACTCATTTTATCATTTTTAATTTTGTATTATTATATAAATTTATACAGGATTTAATTTTTTATTGATATTTTTATAATTGTAAATCATGTATTTGATTAAAATTACTCGAAATGACATCATTTTTAAAATAACTTAATTTCAATTCTTTTTCTTAATTTTCGGCTAGATGAAAGGAATGTTAATAGAATATAAATAATTTTATAGCAAGAAATTCACTAATCTATTGTTCAATCTAACTAATTTAATGTTAATTAAGTACAAACTTTTAAACGTATAATTTATTCAAATTGTTTCGTAATGGTGACATAACCTTAAAAAATAAATTATTGGCCATTTTTATAAAATTCTCTGGTGTTTATATCAGTTGAAATATATTCTAATAAGGTAGACCATTGATATTTTTGAATGTTGATTGAAATAAGCTTCAAATTTGTGTTTATTCGCAAAATTAATTTGTGTTAATATAAGATTACCTGTCATTCAAGTAGTGGAACAATTTTTCTTAAAATATAAATATGAAATAAATCTGAGGTAAGAGAAGCCAAACTAAAAAAATATATTAGACTTATAATTCTAAATTTTATTGAAAACTAACAAATAAACATGGTTGTAATAAGATAATTTTTTCAAATGATTTTTTCATGATTAAACCAATATATAAATTTTATTGAGATTTATTGAAGTTAGAATTCCGAAACAATTGTTTTTATCAAACAATTATCAAATATTATACAAAATAAATTATTGTAGGGAAAAAATTATATATATTATACAACAAAACATAATAAATTATAATTAAAAAAAATAAAGATTTTTCTGTTTGTAAAAGATGATTTTTAATAACTAAATTATTAAAAACAATTAAATATATATTTAGAGATATTCATTAAAGATAACGTGAAGAAATAAAAGAAAACGAATTGAATTCAAAAACAGTTATTAATTATTGAAAAAAATAAGAGGACTGACAAATTCTGAAACGAAAATAAGCATGATGTATTTAAAAAGAAAATAAAACCTGAAAATAATAAACATTTTTGATTAAAATCTACTAAATGTTAAAACACTGAAAAATACAGATTTATAAGAAATATACAGATTGAAAGTTTATGGCAAATGATTACAATAAATTATTTGAATTGGAAGAATTTGAAAAAAGCCTTTATTCGGTTATGCAATAAAAAAAATAAATACTTATATACATATATATATATATATATATATATATATATATATATAAAGTAATTTATTTTAGAGCACCGTATACATAACAGTTGTGTAGTTACAAGAGCTCTCTACCTTTACTCTTCGACGGGACAATAAAATAACCTGAAGAGGAGAAGGAAAATGGAAAGCGTCCGAGATACGGAAATCCTTTACGGGGTAAGGGTGTAGAGGAGATATCCTTCGTTATTGCTCCCGCCACTCCCCGAAGACGTCCAGCAAAGCCCGTGCCGTCGTCTGAGCTTTCACGCGTAAGGCAAAAAGAGAGAAAAGCGTCCAAAGCGCACAACACCCCACTGTGCGCCAGCTTAAAGAAAATCAATGTTTTCTGACATGCCCACGAGAAATTAGGAAATTGTCTTTTTCTTCGACGATGCTTTTTTCATTACTTATTTCAATATATATATATATATATATATATATATATATATATATATATATATATATATACATATATATGTATATTTTTTATAAATATATTTCTACAACTAACAATAAAAAACCGTTTTATAAACATGATATAAATATTAGAACACATATATTAGAGATTAAAACATATTTAAATAAAATTAACAATAAACATAAAATATTATTTAAAAAAAAACTTCTTGTAAAAATTATGATTTAAATAAAAATAGAAATTTATTTAAAAATCTATTTCTTGAGTACTGGAGTATTATTATGAATTCTGTGATTAATTTTTTTTCAAATAGTTCATTCAATATACTTAAAAATAATATTATACTACTGAGAAATGAAAACTGAGGTTAATTTTGGTGTGAAAATAAACTTAGATAAACTATTGATTTCAATTTTTAATTCAAGAGTTAATATTTGTCTTACTTTCTCTGTAAAATGTTCAGAAAGACTTGAAATAATCATACAGAGAATTAAATAAGAATAATATATTTTGTAGAAAAAGAATTAGTATCGAAATTTACTCTTTTAATTCTTATAAGAATTAATGAACTTATTTTGAATTATTATTTTAATATTTTATAATAGAATTAGTAAATTGTATAGAAATATAGTTATCCAAATGTGATGTCTAGATTTGTGTTTTTTTTTTTTTAAAGGAACATGTATATAGGGTGGTGTATAGGGAAACATGTGTATAGTTACTTTTTTTCTTTTTAATGAAACACAAATCTAAGACTCTATATTATATTTTGACGTATAGTTTATTGAAGATTAACCTTAATATTGTATGATTATGTACTAATTTATTCTGTTTATTTATAATGATTGTAATATTATATTTTTATAGTTTTATTGACGGAATTGATTTATTAAAATATATATTAATATAAACCAAATAATTTTTCGAAAAAGCATTACTCCATATTTTAGCATTTTTTTTGTTTGATTTTTCGTTAATTGCTATTTTATCAATCAAATTTTTCAATATATTTTATGAACATTTGACACGAGTTTAAAATGATTTAATAATAAAATATTCTTAACTTCGATTTTAAATAAAATATTGTTGTTATACAATATCAAAGAATTAGTTTAAAAAAATATTTGTAATAATGATAGTTTATTAAAAATAATGTTAAATTACTTTTTTTCAATTTATTTGATAAACATTTAAATTAATTCCAATTTATTAACTAGTTTTAAGTTATTTTCATAATTGTATGTTTTTCAAAAATATTATTAGAAAACATAATGAAGATTGGTGTACAATGTTTTTTAATTTTATTATTGAAATAATATTAATTAGTTAAATAAATTTTAAAATATAATTAGAAAATGGATGTAAAATTATTTTTTAATTGAATATATGAATATTAACAAATGTTTTTTTCAAATTATAGTATCTATTATGTACAAAAAAGATTTACGTTTTATGCTGGCACGATACAAGTCAGTGAATATTAATGAAAATATTTTCACTATCTATACATGTATGTATGTATGTATATATATATATATATATATATATATATATATATATATATATATATATGTATATTATAATTAATCTCATCTGCTGGATAAAGCATGTCTTGAAACGTTTATTCTCGATCGATTCAATGTTTTTATCTTCCAATCCAATATAATGATTTTTCTTATGACTTTGTCCAATATATCGATAAGTTTCTTCTTCGAATTTTTTATATTTTCAAATTTATAATAAATAATTTTTCTTGTATATTATTAGTATTCTCTTCTTATTATATGTCAGTCTCACTTCCATTCTAAACATCTTAATTTGCAACAATGTACGTAACTTATTTTTTCTAATTCACTCGTTTCTCTTTCTGTTTCAGTGTAATAAAATAAATATAGTATGTATGTATGTATGTATGTATGTATGTGTGTATGTATGTATGTATGTATATATATATATATATGTATATATATATATATATATGTATATAATATTATATTATATTAATATAGGTGACTCAAATGAAACTGAGAGACAGTAAAGATTAGTAATTGGTAGCAAGTAAATGTTTATCTAAACCCTTCAATTTTATTTGGGCCACCTTATATATATATATATATATATATATATATATATATATATACATACACACAAACATATATACATGCACACATTCATATAAAGAGTGTTTTTTATGTTAGATATAACTTTTGATAGAGTTTCAATTTAAAGTTTTATCACCCTTAGAAGTACTCTCTTTTTCTCTCCCTCAACGTCCTTCTCTCTCTCTCTCTCTCTCTCTCTTTTTATATATATATATATATATATATATATAAAAATTAACATCATCAATAATTATAATAAATCACTGCTGGAAAAAGGCCTTATCGAACTTTTTGTCTTTCTTAATTTTTTTAAAATCTTTTTCCATTGTTTTCTCTTTGTGAGTAATTTATGTTTTATGTTTATAAGGTCTCTTCTTTGGTTACTTGATTATCATTTCTAAATGATTACTTTTTATTTTATCTTTTCTTATGTGTCCTGCTTATGTCCATTTCAGTGTTTTTACTTGTTCTATTGTAACAGCTACTCTTTCTAATCTCGTATTTATTTACAAGTTCTCCGATTACGTTTAGTAATTCCTAATATTCATTCTGCAATTAGATAAGTTTTCAAAATATTCTACTTTATTTTTTCGTTCATTGTTTAAGTTTTCAACTCATAAGTATAAACGAGTTGTATATATTGAATATATTTTTTCCATTTCAAGTTCACTGGCATTTTACTCTTTATCATTTTATTTGTCATTTCAAATGCTATTTACAATTCCATGTTTTTGGATTCACTATCTAACTATAAGTCATCATCGTGTCCTATAATTGTTTCCATATATTTATGTCAATTTGTTCCAAGTACTGGCTCTCTAAATTTATCTTTTTTTTACGAGTATAAGTCTCTTAAATAAAATTTTAGTTTCATTATATAGGGTCATCCAAATGTGACTCCTAAATTTGTGTTTTATTAAAAAGAAAAATGTGTATAGTTTTTTTTGTTTCTTTTTAATAAAACACAAATCTAGTTGTAACATTAGGATGGACCTATAGAATATTAAGATATATTTACTTAATACAAAAATATTTAAAATGATTTATTATGACAATTAATCTGCGGCATTTATTATAAAAATATAAGAAAATTTATATAATATTAAAACACCATTTTAGATACAAAAAATATTAATTTATATGCGTAATTTTTGCTCCTAGTTAATGAAATATATTTTTGATATTTATTTGCGTGAGTAATAAAATGTTATTTATTTCTTCCTTATCATAAGTCATCTTGTTATCATTGTTGAAATTTTATAGATTATACATTATTTATTATGGTATTATAACAAATTTCCTCTAATATAAATGAATCATTCATTGACAAGTAGTATACAAGAAACGTGATTAATTCATATATTTTTTTATAACTTTAAGGACGTATAATTCTTTGTAAATAACATCATATCAGTACGTTAACAACAATTCAACAAAAAATAACATAATAGTGAGTACTATGTGAAGGAATATATAATATATAAAAAAATACTTTATGAAAACGTAATTCCAATTTAAGTACCTTTTCTTAAAAATAATTATCACAATTTATGAGTATAATAAACATCACAGTGTTATCAATATATCATTTAGTTAAATAACGACACTTGTTTGAAATAGATTGATAAAACTATTATAGATTATATTTATTGTAAAGTATAGTGGTGATAAGAGTTGAATAAAATTAGTCTTGGCTAGAAAATAATAGAAGAATATTTGGAAAATATATGGTCATCCAAATGTGACGCATTAAAAAGAAAGAAAAGAAAATATATACATATTTTCCTATACACCACCCTATATACATATTTCTTTTTAATAAAACATAAATCTAGGCGTTACATTTGGATGATCATATATTTGAAAAAAATTAAGGACATAAGATGAGGTTACGTCCAACAGTGGTTTGATAGGGAATTTATCATAATATTGGTGATGTGTGTCATCCAAATATGGTACTTAGATTTGTGTTTTATTAAAAGGAAATAAAATAATTGTACAAATGTTTCTCTATACACATTTTTCTTTTCAATAAAACAAAAATTTAGGCGTCATATTTGGATGACTCTCTCTCTCTCTCTCTCTCTCTCTCTATATATATATATATATATATATATAATATTTATATGTATAAAAATATTTTTCTTAATTTCTTAATAAACAAATATAAATCAAAGAAAATATAAACATATTATATATACTTGTGTGCATATATATATATATATATATATATATATATATATATATATATATATATATTTATATATATATATATATATATATATATATATATAAATACACACATATCCCCACACATATATAATATGTATATATTTGCATACATGTATATTTGTATATGCATTCGATTAATTGTACTAATAAATGAAAGTAAGTCAAGTGTAGTATCTATTCAATTAATACTGTATCAGTAAATAATTGATTTGTTGTTCCTTAATATCTCAACCCTCCCAATAAGGGATGTAGAACATTATTATACACACATATTAATAAGTCAAATTGTTATCTAATTTCAATTGATAGCCTATTAAAGCTTTGTTTCTTATTAACAAGGTTTTCTATATCATAACTCTTTCATATTCATTGTTTAATTAAAACGATTATCAATCAGAGGTTGATAATTATTTTTTTGTATTTTAAGTGAATAAACGTTTTCTTAAAAAAATAAATATATCGATATATTGATATTATCTTGTATGATATAAATGATTACATGGAAAAATATCATCGATTTTTTCAAAAATGTGTTAAAAATATTTGTATAAATACTTTAAATTATGTTTTTAACATTTATACGAGTAAATCAAGTATCGTTCTTATCGTTAATTTTTTTTCTCTCCATATATTATATCATATATTTCTAATGAAATCAATTTGAAAAAAGAAGTTATAATCGGACTTGTATCATAAATGACGTAATATTTTATATTATTCTTCTAATTATTTATATTTGTATTTTATTCGTTTATCTGTTTTTACTATTAATGGTCTAGTGTTTTTTAATACATATGTACATATTTGTAAAATAGTTACAGTGAAAGAAATTGATTGTAAAGTGAATTTGTTACTACGTATTTTTTTATCTAAAACTTCGTATATTAAATATGATTCTTGAAAAATTGATTACTGAACAAACCGAATCTTTCAAGACAAATTTCTATACGTAGCCATATTTTAATTTGTAATAA
>CP092091.1:38737990-38780490 GCA_029203775.1 Neoneuromus ignobilis | reverse complement strand
GATAATATAAATGTTATACTTCTTAGTATTATATTTATTTGTTAATTTTAAAATAAAAATATGTTGGTTAAACACTCAACGTTTTAACTATTTAAAATAGCTTAATTTTTTTTAATTTTGAAACAAATATCTGAATGAGTATGATAATTGAAATTTAATATCATTAGGGAATATACACAAAAAAATAATACAATTATAATAAAGTAATAAAATAAACTTTCCTTTAAAAAAAAGATAATAATGAGAATATTTTTTGGAGAAAATAAACATTAAAAATATTTTTAATATATGTCAGTCTATTTCTATGCGAAATATTTTTTGAATATTACTATTTAATCATATTCACAACGCTGACCAAACATGTTGGTGATGATTTTTTTTATTTCCTTTGGTAGGTTTGCTTTTACATTGGCTAAAATATCCAACTGCCCTGTGTCTTTCCATTCAGGGTTTGAAGTATTTTTTTCGCATGACAGACAGTAATGCTAATCATTATATTATGTTGTCAAGTATCTCCCTTCCGCTTTTTTGCTCTTTATTCAATGCTTTATAAAATAAATTACAGTGATCGGATTTAGTTCAAATATGCGCCGTTTTGTTCGATATATGGTTCCATCTAGACGACAATTTCATACCCCTCTTGTTTTCCTCCTTATTTAATAAGAATCGGACAGCCATTTTTCACAAGCCTCTTTGAGGCCAACTTTACACCACCAAGGCCGTTATAAATGAACATTAGGAACAGGTGGTAATCACTTGGCGCTATGTCCGGGCTATATGGTGGATGCGATAAAATAGCTCCCGTAGCTTTGACGAGTCACCAAAATTGTAAATACAATACCCTTCCTCTTCTATAGTAATTCTGGACGTTGATCGCCTGCTTCAAGCGGTCCAGTTGTTAATATAGATGGTAGAATTAAGCGTCTGGCCATATGGGATTATATTAGTGGATGATTAATTTTAAAATCCCACCAAACGCACAGCAAAATTTGGCCACTATTTACGATTCACCGGCCTTCGACCAACCGTTTTCGCTTAATATTGTCGTATGTGATCCATGTCACCATCCGATTCAAAAATTTAATCGAGTTCGTTCCGTTTCACAAAAGCATATCGCAGACGTTGATTCGGTCCAGAAGGTTTTTTTGCGTCAAATCATGCGGCACCCAAACATCTTTTAATTTTTTGTATCCAGCCTTCTGCAGATGGAAAATGGTTTGGTGACTAACTGCCATCTCCTGGGCGATGTCACGAGATGTCATATGCCAGTCTAACTCGATGATTTATGATTTGATATCGTTCTTCCGCCGGCTGGCTTATATGTCGTTTTCAACGGCTCTGAATATAAACATTCCTCCGCGGTTGAAGTGATGATACCATATTAATCTTCCTTTCTCTAGCGGATTTGCCTTTAACGAAGGAAAACTTCAAAATATCGAACTTCGGCGTTAGTGAACTCCATGTTTACACGTCTATAACTTTTGAATGCAGTATCCAAACTAAATGCATAGCGTCGTTTTGTAGGTTATGTAAAGACCTTTCAAATGATGTATAGTGTTGCCTGATACGAGCCCTGTAACGCTTTGTACATTTTCATTCGCGTCAAAAGACAAAAAGGCGGACGGGAGATATTTGACAACTAATATATATATATATATATATATATATATATATATATGTATATATATATATATATATATATATATATATATATATATATATATATATATATATATATATATATATATATATATATATATATATATATATACACCGGTCCCTCAATTTACGCGGAGTATCCGTTCCACGTGGATTTGTTTTACGCGAATGAAAATCGCGTAAATTGAGTCTGTCAGTACAATAGAAAAAATATTGGAAATAAAAGCTAGTAAAGTTGTAGAAACATATATTTATTTCACATAGCTTAACAAAAAAATAATGATGTTTTAGAAAACAAAAATAGATAAATTTTATTCGGTGTCACTATCGCTACTGTAATTCAAAACAATCAACCTTTTATATATTTATATCGTTCTTTTATAAGTTCAAGTAAGAATTAGCATCACTCTGATATATAATAAATTCCATGAAAAATTATGTAAAATGAAATCTATCTGACCGCGTATAAAAAGTGCCGTGTAAATCAATACCGCGTAAAAAAAGTCCAGCGTAAATTGAGGGACGGGTGTATATATATATATATATATATATATATATATATATACTTAATAAAATAAAATATATTGATATTGTTATTATCTGAAAATATGGAATTAAATAGAATTTAAATAGAAGTTAAAAACTATGTGTATCTAAATAAACTTATTAATTCTAATGAAACATTTATAGATAAGGTGGACTTAAAAATAAAAATGGAATGATATCAATGAAAGTATTATCTATGAAAAAAGAAAATTTTTTTTAACAGTGCATTCTAATTGTTCTAACTTATGATAGTAAAACATAGATTAAAAATATTAGAATGAATCTCAGCGGCTCTAGATAACACAAATATGCATACAAAGTTATATGCATATTGAGAATGATATGCAGAATTAGAAAGAGAAACGAGTGAATTTGAAACAAAATTAAAGTTGTGAATTTTAGAACAAAAGTGAAATTTTAAAATGGAAATAGGTTGACTATATAAAATAGTAAGAAGATAAGTTCATTTATATATAACAGAAGTTATTGAATAAAATTATAGATTTAAGAAAGATACACATGGTTAGATAGAGATGAGTAATGAAAATTTATCTCAGTGGATTGGAAGAGAAAAATAGATGGTTTGAAATGGAAACTTTTAGAAGAGGCGTTTATTTAGCAATAGATAGGAGAAGTTGATGATGTTGAGGACACACACACACACACACACACACACACACACACACACACACACACACACACACACATATATATATATATATATATATATATATATATATGTATATATAAAAAAAAACTTTATATACTATTAGCCCTTTGTTGGGTGAAAGTCTTATAGATTATTATTAGGTCCTATTAAATTTTCTCTCAAGATTCTTTCATTATTTCCTGTTTACGGTTAATCTTATACAACTTTTATCTCAACAATACTTTACAGTATCATCCCTCTAGATTTAACAGAGTATCTTTATAAGTTTCCTTTAATGTTTTAGTTACCATTACATAATGATTTTTGTCTCCCTATTTTCTTCTTTTCTTGTGTGTCATTCTCATACTCATTTCATGGATTTAATTTATTATATTCTGTAATATCACTTATCATTGTTTATTGTCCCATCAATTTGCACGTTTTTTTTTATTACGTCTAGAAATTTCTAAAATTATTATTTCATGCTTCATTGAATTTTCAAATGTTTTTGATTTATTTTTGGATTCTATGTTCGAATTTATAACTCGTAATTAAAGTTTGTAGTACACATTAGTTATATACTTTCCATTACAAACTCAGTTGTATAGGATTATCCAAATGTGACGCTTAGATTTGTGTTTTATTAAAAGAAACATGTGTACAGTTCTTTTAGTTTCTTTTCAATAAAACACAAATATAGGCATCGCATTTGGATGACCGTATTTTACTCTTCATTAGATTATTTATTTTTTCAAATGTTAGTATAAATTACAATGTGTAATTTTCCCAAAATATTTTATTCCATCCAGTTATTATAAGCATTAGCTCTTTAATTGTATATTTTCTTTCTTTACAAATTTGTTGAACATAATTTTTGTTTATTCTACAATATGTTTATTTTTAATACATTTTTTCTTTTTTAAAGTGTTTATATATATATATATATATATATATATATATATATAAATGAATAATATTAAATTATATTAAATGGATTTTAATTTGTTTAAAGATAATATTGTGTGATTTAAAGATAATATGTCTAAACAAATAGAGCATAAATAATTAAACGCACACATTAAATAATTATTGAATATCTTAGTAGAATATATTTTGTTGAAGTAGTGATTTCTTTTTGTAATGGTGAATTATCGCACTTCTAAACTCTCTCTCTCTCTCTCTCTGTATATATATATATATATATATATATATATGTATGTATGTATTATTACATTTTATATATAATTAGGGTACTAATTTTGTAAAACGTATTAATTATAGCACCAAAAGAGTAAATAAAATAAAATAAATTTTGATTATTTTCTCTTAGTTGTGGATTAAAAATATATTTTTATTTACACAAATGAATTTTAACCCCAACACCACAATAATTTAAAGTGTTCAACAATCACTTATTGTTCACTTATTATTTATAATTATATAACCTATAATTATATCAGCTGATGCATTTCGATGGCGACGCCATCATCCTCAGAGCCTTTCTGTTAAAATCTCGGCTAATTGTTTGAATTTTTTTATATATATATACTAATTTATGTTTTTTTATCTTTGTTCAATCCATCTCTAACTGGTGGTTGATTTTTTTTTTTATTTTGTCATAGGTCCGCAAGTTTAGTACGGCTTCAGTCTCTGACGATGATGGCATCGCCATCGAAATGCACCAGCCGATATAATTGTAGATTATATAATTATAAATAATAAGTGAACAATAAGTGAATTATTGAACACTTTAAATTATTGTGGTAAAATGAATCAGCCACAGTTCCAAACAACAAATAAATAGATATTTTTATTGTTTTTAATTGGCATAAAAAAAATTTGAATACAAATATCATATATTATGATGTTCTTTCTCAATATTTACTTTATAATTTTTTTTATTAGATTGATAACTATTACTTGAAATATTATTATTACTATTGGTTTCTAATTTTATTTTTATTTCTCATTTTATTACTGAATTTCTCACAAATTTCCAGTATTTAATTAATTTTATTTTAGGTACCAGCATAAGTTTTAACAACTATACTATCAATCTCAGAACAAACTATTCTAAAATCCAATAATACTAATCTACCTTCAAAAAAATAATGAAATAAAATAATATAATAATTTATATTACTTTATTATACTACCAGTGTAAGTGAAAAAATATACAAGATATAAATGATTTTTTTTAAAATTGTATTGGTTATTTTTATGTGTTTAATGAAAAATTAATTTGGATTTTGTTAACATATATTAAAAGAGATTATGTTATTTAATGCTACAATGAACAATTTATTTATCTAAATACACATACAATATATATAAAAGTTATATATATAATTTTGATGGTTGACAATAGAAGATTTTTAGAACATGTTGAAAATGAGAAATGCTTATTTATACTTACTTTTGTTACTTCTATAATTATTTATTCTTATGATTATCATATAATTTAATATTTTATAAATGATATTGAAATAATTAAGATACTTTCAATTCAAATGAATTATCACTCTGACATCATAAGGTATTCTAAAAGTGTTCAGTAATCACCATTTTATTCATTTAGAAGATAATATGCATTTATAAATAAATTGTGAAGTTAAATATTGTAATTTATTTTAATATAAATAAAATTTGACCTTTATTGAATTTCGAACAAAAATTAAATTAATCTCTATAATCTCAGATTTTTTTTTGAAAAAACTTACCTCTAGCTATTATTCTTCTAACTAACCTACAACTATTATTTCTCATATTTTTTATTATTATATATCCTACTTTATAGACTGGTACTATTAGAAAAATTCAATATTTTTTCTGAGTGTGAATTGAGTTATTGAAATTCTTTAAAAATTTATTTATATCTTTTTTTAAACAAAAACATTAAATTTGTAAGAATTTTTATAAATTAAAATTAATTTTTAATTTAACACAAATTACTTTTAACCACAATAGTTATAAAGTGTTCAATAATCACTTATTGTTCACTTATTATTTATAAATATGTCAGCTGATGCATTTCGATGGCGATGCCATCATCGTCGTAGCCTTTTTGTTAAAATCTCGACTAATTGTTTGAATTTTTTTATAAATATATTAATTTGTGTTTTTTATCTTTGTTCAATCCATCTCTAACTGATGGTTGACTGTTTTTTTTTATTTCATCGAAGGTCCGCAAGTTTAGTACGTGTTTATATTTCGTATTTGTGAGATTTGACATGTTTATTTTAATAAGTTTTATTTATTGTTTTTTATAATATGGTTCTTGTCACAGTGTTTGAAATTTTGAACTATTTATTTGGTATTTTTGAGATAAATTAAATTATTATTTGAAAGTGTTAGTATTGTGATTTAATTTAATAAATTATGCTAATATAAATATATATATATATATATATATATATATATATATATATACTATTATTAAATATGTATATATATTTATATATATATATATATATATATATATATATATATATATACATGGTTAATGTCATGTATATTTCTAATAGCGTTTCTTTATAAAATATTATTTACGGTAATGCAAAAGGTGAAATAAGCTCGAGGTTATTGGACCATTATCCGAGTTCATTACACGCGATTTATTTTTATAAATTTTCATGCTTTCTTGGGAGTCTAGGTATTTTATATCTGTTATATGTTTAATTAATTCTAATTTCCATAAACTGTGTCCATTTTCAAGCAGTTGTGTTGCTACACTAGATTTATCTATTCTATTATATCGTACATCAGCTTTGTGTTTCTTAAATCTGATGCCGATCGCCCTTTTGCTTTGCCCTATATAATATTTTTCACATTATTTGCAATTTATATTGTAAATTCTAGATTTTTCTTTCATATCAAGAGGATTCTTTAGATTTCCTAGCATATTCTTTAGGATATTACTAGGCTGTGTAAACTATTCTATAGTTTACATCTTTTAGTGTTTTCGATAGTCCTTTTGTGTATTTCGGATAATATGGGATTTTTACATTAGATTGATTATTCTCTATATCTATTTTCAAAGATGTGGTGTTTTTATCTTTAATTTGTTTTTGTGTTTTCTAACTAAATTGGACACCACATCTTTCTTATAACCATTGTATTCTGCAATCTGCACTATTGTCTTTAGTTATTTTGAGTAATTTTTCTTGTTTAATGGAAAGTTTATTATTCTAAAAACTATTGAATTGAGTGTTGCCATTTTTTGCCGATTACAATGGATTGAATCGATAGTTATGAATCTATTGCTGCTTGTTTTCTTCCTATGTATATTAAATTCGATTCTACCATTCCTTCTTGTGATTTACATATCTAAGAAGACCAGTTTTTCCAAATTCTCCTTTTCATGTGTGAATTTGATAGATGCGTGTTTATTATTTATGGTATTTAGAAATTCTGTAACACTTCCTTGCTTTGTATCAAATATGGCAAAAATGTCATCGATATATCTGATTCATATTTTGGGGAAAAATTTTATGATTTCTCTCAATTCGCATTCAAACTCACCCATGAAAAGATTTGCTAAGAACGGAGATAGACTGTTTCCCATAGCTGCACCTTCTATTGTTGGTAGAAAATATTTTCGATTTTAAAGTAATTTTGTTTTATACATAATTCTATCAGGCACATTTCTTGGTTCTCCAATTTGTTTTCCTCTAAGAAATTGTTCATGCAATTTAATGTATTTTTTAATGATATACTGAGAAAAAGAGATTTTACGTCAAAGGATATTAATATTTCATGCTTATTTAGTTCTACATCCTTGATTTTGTTAATAAACTCATATGAGTTCTTTACTGAAAAAATTCTTGGTTTGATTTCCATTTGGTTAAATTGTCATGTTAATCTCCTTGAGAGTATTATGTAATATCTAGGATGATGGTTTAAAATCATAATATAAGCTAGTAGATATCTTGTCAAATATAGTCATATATTACTGTTTTCTATTTATCTGATTTTTTTTAAAAAACATATTTTCTTTTATTAATTTGTGCCACAAGTCTATTTTTTATGAATAGAAAATTACTGTATCATTTTAAATAATAATAAAATACTAGGAATACTTAACAGTAAATCGTTACAAATATGAAGGATAATTATATAACTATAAAAATTAATATTTATATAAATGTTTTGAATTGAATTAGATTATTAATTTGATTTATATTGAAAACATAAAAAAATACACATTATTCAACTATCACCCTAACAAGATATTTTAAAAGTATTAAATAATAATTTATTGTTCACTTTTTTTACTTAAAAACTGATGTTTATTTCAATAGAAATTTTGTCATAATTAAAGTGTTGCGTTATAAAATATAAATTTTGTATCTTATAGATGTTCTAATACAGCGCTTTGATAAAGATGGCATTGCCATCGAAATGTGTATCAGCTGTTCAATAAAAAATTTAAACAATAAATAATTATTGAACACTTTTTCAATAACTTATGAAATTGGGTTGATAATACATTTATGTAAAAATGGAACTATGCTACAATTTCAAAATAAATATTTTCCTCAATTTCAATTTAATATATTTTTTACTGTTTTCTATTCAATATTTTGTAAATAAGAACCACATTTTAAAATTTGACACACCTAAACACACAAATATATATATATATATATATGTGTGTGTGTGTGTGTGTGTGTGTGTGTGTGTGATGTGTGTGTGTATTGAAAGAATTTTACAATAATCCTTTATTTTCTTAAATTTTTATTTTAAGTTAAAAAAATATTTTATTTTAATTCCTTTATATAATTTTAGTATATTAAAAAATATATTAAGTATTTTGAAGTATGTTTGAATGAAAATCAATAAATTTGCCATTATTAAGCTTTTTGTAAAATAATTTTGTTAAATTTTGGTATTTATGTACAAAAGAAAATAATAAGAGTAATTGATGTTTAAATTATTTGGATACACGAAATGTGATGATTTCTATAATAAATAATAATTTTTTAAGCATACATTAAGAGTATTCAACTAGGTAAATTATAAAAATGACTCATTTATAAATATATATTAGAAAAATATGGTTTGAAAGTCAAAAATATTTTTTATAAACATAAAAATCTAAAAAAATACTGATAATACAGTTGACAAACTGTAAAATATTGGGTTGATGAAATTTTTATATTTTTTATAAAAAAATATTCAAAGTGTATTATTACTGTTAATTAAATGCTAGGGTTATTTAACTGTCTTATAAATGAATTAATAACTCAAATATCTTGTGTTTTTATAAATGGTTAGTAATCACTTATTGGTCATTTTATTCGTTAATATACATTTCGATAGCATTACTATTATTGATTAGTAATATGTGATGAAATATTTTATAATAATGCTTTAATTATGGGTTAATGGCGTTATCGTTAAAGTGCATATCATTAAGAAAAAATAGACGATGAGCAAATATTGAAATTGTTATAAAATCTTCTGTTTTTAGGTTCAAAGTTGTTTTTCTGTTCAAAAATAAATTAACAATTTAATAAATTCTTTTTTGTAAATGAAGTAAAAATAATTTATTAATAATATATATGTTAAAAATGATTTATATTTGATATTAAGAAATGAAACTTATTCGATTCTTTTCAAAAATTGTCACCATTTCGAAATGTTACTCATATCATACGTCAGTGATTTTTAGTATAGCTTGAAGCACACGGTGTACACGTTACCCGAATACCCTTCTTCTCCCTCCCCGTGGTATCGTCGTTGCTTCTCATATGACGGCATCTGAAACGGCGAGCAACGTATGAAAATTATTATTCTAGCAAACTTTTAGTTCGCAGCGTCGAAGCAAATATATCAAAACTTTATCCTATCACAAAGTCATCAGATTAACTTTAACCTCCTTCTCTTACCAGCGCAATATTTGTTTATACAAAATATTATTTTTAAACAGTTCCATCTTGTGAAATACGTATTTCACAACACGGTCGTCATGTTTGTATACTGTGTAACTGAGTCGTAAGTGTATCTAAATTTTCGTATCTAATTAATAATCAAATACTTCGTTTATTATGAATGTAAATGCAGATTGGAAAAATTAATAAATATTTAATAAGTTGAATACAGGTCACATTTTATCATAATTATAAAACTGAATTTATATATATATATATATATATATATATATATATATATATATAAAATCCTTTCATTCTCAAATAATTCACTTAAGATCTCAATTTTCTTAAAGATTTCATATATGTTTTCATTAGTCACTTAATATTTATTTTATTTACTGATGCACATTTTAATAAAATAGTTAGACAGTGTCCATCAATCGCACAGTACATTATAGAATTTAAAAAAGTGAATGATATTAATGTTAAATGAATAATCTTTAATTAAATAATTATTAACATTTAACCAAGAAAGCGTTATAGTTTTTGAGACTGAAACAAGAATGTTTATATTTTTTACAAAAAATAACTTTATTTATCAAAATATCCACCTTCTTATTGAATTATTTGTTTTTAAAAACAAGATAATTTATAAATATCATTTTTTATAAAATACAGAATTTTTATTTTCAAAAAATTTAAAAACTTTTGTCTTTAATGTTGTCATTACTGACCCAGATTGTCTCAGAACTATTTTTTTATAAAAATATATTTTTTGGCTTCTTAATCGACTTCGACGGTTAAAAAAAATACAAATATAAAAATATTATGTTTTGCACCCCCCGAATCTAGCTCAGATTGTGTGTTACAATATGGCAACGTTGGGTCATACTGGGTAAAATATATATGAAAATTTAAAATGTTGTATTTAATTTTTTTTTGTATTGTAATTGAATAAATATTAAAAAAAAATGTTTCTTAAAAAACATTAACATTTAATTTTTGCTGTGATATTTTTAAAAACAATGTCTGATATTGCATTTTATACAGTTGTTTTTCCGATAGTTGAACAAAATTCTACAGCGAATCGTCTTTTTTTAAACTGGACAAGGTCAATGATTGATTCTATCATATAGCAACATTTCATATGGTGCACCCTCTATTTTATGTTCACGACTTGGTCCAGGACCTTTCGCTTTTTCTCCAAAATGATCATAGTAGTATCATTGTATATAACTATATGGCGTCTGAATTCCAGTTGAGTCACATTTGGTTCTACTGCTCTGTGTAGTTGCCATATGTTTTGTATACACAGGTCTATGAGCTAAATAAGTATGCAGCTCCGCCATTTTTACTACGGTTTCCAATTCTATATAATTAACGTTTTGATCCATACGATCAACGTCTCTTATGTATTTGCTATATTCGCCAACAGCGCAAGGACTTTTAATATATTTTTTTTTTGTTTCTGGAATAGCGCTGAAAAAAAATATTGAAAATATTTAATACATTTTTGAAAGTACTGAACAATGTAAAGATAATACAAAATTAACAAATATTAATGTAAAATACTATAATCTAAATAATATAAAATAACAAAAAAAAAACGATGTATATATAAAGAAAAAAGAATGAATTAATTGAAAAAATTCTATATTATTGGATTTTGGATAAAAAAATAATTTAAAAATAGTGAAAAAGTAGGTAAAAAAATATTAAATTATATAGAAAAAATACAAAAATTTGTAGAAATATTAAACGTATATTTAAATTTAAATTGTATGAGAGGAGACAAAATATAAAAAATAAGAAACACTAAGTGGGAAAATTGTTAGATTATAATGACAATAAAAAGGTGAAATTTATATAAGTAAATGAAATGAACAATTTATTATTTAACACATAAAATCGTTCACTACGTTAGTTATTTATTTATACCTATTATTATATTTATTTTAATTAACACATAACGGTCCACAGTATTTCGTACTAAACTTCATTTAGAGTTTGGCGAATTTCGCAAAAAATGCACAAAAATAACTTCTTCATAAAATCGATGTAATTTTTAAACCAATGAACATTTTTAAATGAAATTTCATATCTGCCTATAAAAGGGTTTGATGCATAGATATATGTAAATATAATGGTAGTTTTCAATCTGTAATGAGTGTACCAGCGTGATAAAGTACAAAAAATAGATGCTTTATAATAAACATAGTTTATTATAAAAAAAAACACACTTTAGCGTAAAGAAACATTTAGAAGGGATAAAAATATGATAAATTACGTAAAGCATATATTCTATATACAGAAGTTGTTAGAAAAAAAATAAGAGAACCAATTTCGATTTTATTCCAAAAAAAAACAGAACTTTGCTAGGGATAGAGATTACTTTATTTGAAATATCTGAAATTTTTTTTATAATTTACCAATATTTTGAATTGACACCACCATCTTTTGATGGAATTAGAAAAAAATATAACTTGTATATATATTTTCTTGACGTCAAAAGTTCATACAACGAAACACGCGTTAACGCGTAAACTGACTTACAGTAGTCGAATACGAAACACTCGTTTAGGCGTGAACGGGCGGTAATGTCTTAAGTATACTTAACTGTCATAAACTTTAAATAAATAAAAATCACTAAATATATTTGTAATGCGTTTACAAACGAAATAGAAACTTTTTAAATCACAATTATTAATTGTTAAATGAATATAATAATTTATCTTCATTTAACAATTTTTTCCATCTTACAAATTGAAAAAGAAAATCATAGAGTATTATCAATATTCGCTGGTTTACTGCAAAAAATATTTTATATATAAAATTAACATTTTTAGAACTTACAGATAATCAGTATTAAAAATAAACCTTTTTTTATTTTATTATACTTGCATTTAAATATTTTTGCAGAGAAAAAAATATTCTTCTATTTTTATAACTGAACGAAATTATTATTTATATATCTTATTTACAATAGATAATATTTTTTATAAATATCATCAGATTATTTTTATATGATGGATAGATTGTATTTATACACACACACACACACACACACACACACACATATATATATATATATATATATATATATATATGTATGTATGTGTATGTGTGTATATGTGTGACTACAAAAAATAAATTGTAACGGACAATGGTCATCATGTTGCATTGTATCGAATAAAAACTAGCAATAGAAGTTGATCCTTCAAAACCCTCATATTGTTTGACCAGAACATTATTTAACCCTTCAATGAACAGTGATAGTTTTTTTTACTAGAAAAGCCTACTGGTCAGTTTGGAAATTTGCAAACTAGTTTTTCGAACATGACTAGTTTCTGTTCCCATGCTTCGTCATCGGCACCCAGTTGACCCTCGCGAGGTAAACGACGAGACGTGAACTCGAAACTCATTCTTCATAGTTATATTAATAGTTTTGTTATAGTATTAAATGCACTTAGTGGTGTTATCTTTAAAATATATTTGTAGTTGTATGTAAGAAGTGATTTTCTGTTTAAATTTTATATACATATATTTTTATAATAAAAAGTGAGTGATCTTTGAAATTATTGTACCAATCAATTGATTACTTAATTATAATTCAGATGTGTTCTAAAAAATGAAATATTTTATTAAAAAATATTTATTTCCAAGTGGTAGTAAAATAAAAAGTTTTATATTCAAGAAAAATATTTTTTTGAATTCTCTTTTTTATATGTAAATTTGATTGTTTTGTGTTTATATTTTTTTTCTGAGAAATCTGTAATACTTCTTTTCTTTATATCAAATATGGTGGAAATGTTGTCAACATATCTAATCCATATACTTGAGAAGTATTCCATAACTTTTTTTAATTCCCATTCAAACTCATCTATGAAAAGATTATTTGGAAGAGAGAAAGATTGTTTCTCATACTTGTAATCTCTGTTTATTGGTGGAATCTATTTGCAATTTGGAAATAGTTTTGTTCTATACACAATTCTATAAGGCGTATGTATTTGTTTATTTCTTGATTCTTCTATTTATTTTCCTCTAAGATTTTTCAAATTTAATTTATGAACTTATTGTAGTTGTGAACAAACAAAGTGAACAATAAATAATTATTGAATACTATTTATTAATTTTTAGTGTTGGAGTGATAATGTATTTATGTGAAAATGAATTTGTCACAGTTCCAAAACAAATTATGTATACAACTTACTTGTAAGATTCATTTAATATTATTAATTTAATTAATAAGCAGTTGGTAAAATAGAAAAACTTATAAAATATGTCTTATTTTCTAATTGTATTTATATAATTAATGAAAATTTAAAACTTTTCGTGATATTATATGAACTTTAAAATACTTATTTGGTTCATAAATATACATTTTTTAAAAAAATATGGAAATAGTTATAATTATATATATATATATATATATATATATATATATATTATAAATAAATACAGAAAAACATAACTGCAATACTTGTGGATGATACTGTATATATTTAAGTAAAATACTTTTCAACATTTGCTATATCCTTGAGATTAATGTTTTCAAGCAGTCTCAACGGCGCCAGAATATTTAAATAAATGACAGGAATTTATGAATATATAAATGAATTACGTTATATACAAATATGTATATATCATGTATAAATATTAGTTACAGGCCTCTAAAATCTTTACTAAAGTAATATTATATATTTATATAACAGATAAACTAATAATACAAAAATCAATTCTGAAAAAGTGTTAAAATTAAATATCTTTTTTGTATATATATATATATATATATATATATATATATATATATATATATACATGAAATTAGTTTGAATTTAATAAATGTATAAATATATTATATTTTTTTAAGAAAACGTTCAATTTCGCACGTAGAAGTTATTTATAAAAACCTCGCATTATATTTTATAAAAGTATTCAATAATGATTTATTTTCTATTTTGTTAATTCGAAATTGAAAAATAAATATTTCTTTGTAAATGACTTTTAAATAATAATATACAATTTTAAATATTATAATTTAATATTTATATTTTAGAAGATATTTATTCATGTAAGACCGACGGAAAATAATTAACAAATATTTTGGATTTGGATTTTTTAGTATTGCCATTTTTAGTTAACTTTTTATAAACTAAAAAATATTTTTTAAAAATATTAGTTTATAATTTTGTTTATATTTATTATTTATAATTAGTTAAAAAGTGATTTTAAACAAAAAGATATGAAAATGATTAGAAAATGGAGAGTAGATTAAATTTTATAATTTTCTTTCTGATTTTTGTAGTAAAAAAATATATAATCATCTGTTTTAAAAAATATTTCTTATTGTTTTTAAAGTGAGAGGGTAAAAGAGTCAAAAAAGAAAAGTCGTCCACTAATTTTAGATATGTTTAATAAAAATATATAAGTAAGTTTTAACTTAGAACTAGTCTAGATTTTATAATACGACGTAACGTAAAATAACAATAAATAATTATTGAACATATTTATAATATTTGTGGTATTGGGGAGATAATAAATTTGTGTTGAAGTATAAAATTGATTTTTTAAAAATATATTTTAAATTTAAAAAGTGTATCAAAAATAAATAATTAATTAATGATATATTGAAATAAACATTATAACATAAAAAATATTTAAGTGATTAGAATTTTATTTATAATTAATTTTGGTTAAAAAACTATTTCATGGAATAAAAAATCATTTTTTAATGCTCGAAAATTACTGAAGAATTAAATCGATGCATTTTTAATTTATTTTATAGATTATAACCTATTATAATTTTTAATATTATTGAAAAAAAATATGAAATTCAATTTCGTCTCATATTTTGTTGAAACAGTTTTTATTTTGTACGTTTCTTTTATTATAATTATATTGAATCATTCCATAAATAATGCGTATTTTAAGAGAAAGTTTTAAAATAAAAAGAGTTTTTAACAAAAAATTGATGTTTTAATTTTAATTCAATATATATTTTCTATCATTATTTACAACATCTTTTCATCTCAATCTTAATTTTCAATACCTTATCGATAAATACTTTTTGCTTTTGTGCTAAAAAATAAATTGACCTCTCTTCAGACTTTTTATTAAACTTTTTACCATTAAAGTAATTTTGGAAACTATAGAATAGACGATAATCTGATCTTATCACGCTGAAAGAGTATGGCGGATGTGACATAATTTTCCATTAAAACTATGTAAGTTTTTTGAGGTTGGACATTGTCATGGTGAAAAATTACGCGTTTTCTGTTAGCTAATGTTGGATTTTTTTATCAATAGATTGCTTTATTGTTATGAAATTATTCAGAACACAACACAACACTATTTATATTTATTGAATATCTGCCAACAGCTTATAATTGATAATTCCATCCCATATCCCACTAAACTAAAAGTATTATCTTCCTTGTATGAAATTCTTTCTACGGCTGTGAAAATAGTGTTTTGTTGCAGTTAACTCATTGTTTTCGACGATTAATATTGTTATGAACAATCCATTTCTGTTATCATTAATAATTCTGTTCAAGAATGATTTCTTTTTCAAACTATATAGATAAGAAATGCAGATGTCGATTCTTTTCTTCAGATTAAACTTCAATAATTTGTAAGGAACTTACTGATCCAGTTTAGAAATTTTACCAATCAATTTCAGATACCAATCGAATCTTGAATGGGTTGATTGGAGCTACTTGACTAATTTTTTCATCGTTAAACTTATTCATTCTAACACGAAAATTACTCTTTACTTGTGAGATGACCGCACATTACATTTTTCAATTTCAGTTTATTTTTCTTGTCTCTTCATCTGTTATCTTCGTAGCATATATTTAATTATTTTTATAAGTTCGCAAAATTTTTTGAATTTTTATTTTGCCGTTAATGGTTAATATTTTATTATAGTAGGTAAAAAATGGTTGAATATATTAATTAAATATTAGTTTATACATAAAAAGAGTAGGGTGGTCATTTTTTATTTAAATACTTTATTCGAATTTTATTCTTTTTGATCCTTCCATAAATAATTTTCGTTTAACTATAAACTCTAATACATATATAATAATTTCTTAATTTTTAAAAGATTCAATCTTCATGCAGGAACATAAAAAGTATTTTTTATAAAATTTAAATCAAGTACACAATTTTTGGTTTGGTTTTGTAATTTTTGATATTTTTTTATTTTATCTGAGTTATTAATGAAGATAACAATATTAGTAGAAAATTTGAGGTAACTTACTATTTGGTTTAAGATTCTGAAGAATTCATTTTCACACAAATGAATTATCACTTCAAACGACACAAGATATTAAAAAGTATTTGATAGTAATTTATTGTGCACTTTGTTTGTTTATAGCAACAATAAACTAATGCACATTTCAATAACAATGACATTATCATCAGAGTGTTGTGTTATAAAATCTGATTTTATTTTCTTCTAGTGTTTTTGGTTTAAAATAAATCAAATGCTTATTTTATTTCACATTAATCATTTTCAAGTTAAATTATGTAGTTAAAAAATCTCTCATAGAATAAAATATAATCTAATTTCGAATATTTTCATAAATTCATTTTCAATTGAAATTTTAAACCTAAATATTAGAGTATTTTTTAAAAAAAAAAAATCTTAAATTTTATACTGGATATCTTTGAATATCGTAATTAATTTTTGTGTTTTTGTAATGTTTTTTTCATGTATTTTTTCATTTATCATAATGTCGTCGACAATTTTTTTATGAAACCTTTTCAGAAAAATATTATTGTAGTTGAAGATATTATTATAAAATGGTAAATGTCAATAAATATTAAAATAATTATTTACGTCTCAGTTTCTTAACAATGAATTGTTCAAAATTCGATTTGTTTTTTGTATATTTATTCATTGTAAGAAACTCTAATAATCAACTAATTTCCGTTCGAATTAGAATTCTTTTTGAACGGAATCTAATAATATATCTTGATAAGCGTCACAGTTGTTTAATAAACATCAGATGTTAAGAAATTTGCATAAAGGAAATCGTGGTTAATAAATAGCGTTATTCGGTGGCTTTATTCTATTACAGAACAAATCACCTTACAGGTAGATGTGAGATAAGAAGGGTGGTGGCGCGAAAGACACGCAGGGCGGAATGCAAGTAACGGTACAGAGACAATTCATAATTCGCGGAAATTATTCCTTATCGGGACAATTCAGCAGCAACACGAAACACTCGAGCAACACTCTTGGGAATTTAAATAGGTAGATATGGTCGGGACGTGATTGTTCTCAAATCTCGGCACGATGCCGCCGCGCGTTCTCATCGTTTCGGACGTTCACCAAACATATCAGTGGCCTTTACTTTGGCATACGAAACCACGGCCGCTGGCCAGAGGCCAATGGACACGTGCGTCTTGTGTTTCGTTCATGTTGAGCTCATTATGCACTCGTATTATTTACATTTTCATCCGTACAAGGATTTATTGTATATTTAAGACGATTTCAACGTTATATATATATATATATATATATATATATATATATATATATATAGCGATCAAATAAACTATTCGTACCCTAAGCAAAAAAAGGTTTTTTCTTTAAAATAAATATATTGACATCAATTATTTATTATATTTAAGTAGTATTCAATTAATATTAAATAGTTAGGATATTTTTTCTGTAAAAATAATTATATAATAAATTTTCTATAATTAATTAAAAAATAAAATAAACCTTAAAATATAACTGTTTTTTTAATTTGAATACAAGATAATAAATTTTCACATATTGTAATAAAGTTCACAAGTTTTTTAATTATATTTTTCAAAAGTAATTTATTAAACAATTAAGGTTCTGATAAATAATAAGTACATTAAATTATTTTATTTAAAATGTTATCTAATGATTTTTTTTTAAAAAATACACAATATGAAATAAATTAATTTGTATATTTCCACTAATGTAATTAAAACATTTACATGTGTTAAGTAATAAAATTATTAACTTTTTCATATTTTACATAAATCATGCTTCCATGTAAATTACATTATCTTTAATTCACAGAATGCGAAGTTGAAACAAGTTCTGTGAATTTTGAAGGGGAAATATTTGTTTGTAACATTAGCTACCCCTTTAGAAATCTTGAACGGAGACACTGACCCTAGCATATAACTTAAATGCATCCACCTTCAGAATAACAACGAAGTAAAATTAGAATTTATGTAGGGAGAGTTTAATTTTTTCAAGTTACTTATTAAGAAAATATATTTCGTTTTATTTGTGACAGTTGTGATATCATTATAAAGTAGTTGTAATAATAAATTATGTTATACATTGCTAATTTTTGAAAATTTATGATATTGAATTTTATATTTGTTTATATATATATATATATATATATATATATATATATATATATATATATATTATATGTGTGTGTGTTTAAAAAATCAATATTTGTTGGAAAATAAATATTAAAACAAATTAAAATATATTTTAAAATATGTATAAAAAGGAAAATAAAATATTTTATACATTATGTATTTTTAAAACTTAATGATATTAAAATATATTATATATATATATATATATATATATATATATATATATATATATATATATGTAGTGTATATATGTTGTGTATGTGCGTTTAAAATAATTAGATACATTGAAATATAAATATCTGAAAAAACATGTATGAAAATCTATATAAAAAGTAAAACAAAATTTAAGAAATAATCCAAAATAAACATAAAAAATAATTTTATTTCATTACTGGTTTAGTAGTGTAGCTAATTAATTTTTATACAAATGATTTATTTTGTAAAATAAAATTTTGTAAAAGTCTTTAATAGACATTAATTACTCATTTATTTTGTATTTTGAAATCGTTTTGGTTTTAATTTATTATAATTTAGAAATATTTTATTTTTATAGTAAACTGAACTGAGTAAAAATCAACTAAAATTATTTAAAAAAATTAAATCGTTCAATCGAGTTTTAAATGAATATTTGAAATATTTTATAGATTAATTAAAATGTTTTTTAAAAAATTGTCTATACAGTTTGGAAAAATTAATAAAGTTATATTATCAAATTGCATATAGAAATATATTTTCAAATTAAGACTTTATTTAAAAGATGTTGATTTATTACTATATAATTATAATAATTAATTTCTTTTTAGAAATATCAGTTTTATACAAATTTTGAAAATGATTAATCTGAAAATGAATAGATTTAATTCTAACTATAAAATTTTTACTTTGTGTAATAAATTCCACTGTGTTGAATAAAATTGTCTAAATATTTCTTTAAAATTAATTAAAAATCAGCACGAAAAATTTTTAAGAATAATTTCATGAAGAACAAAAATTGATCACTTATTTCGACATCACAATATTTTATAAAAATATGATTTCATAATTCCATACTATTGGTAGTTACATGGTTATTGAAATACGTTTTAGTGAAAAATGTGGGAAATACATATTTACTGATTGATTATCATCATCCAATAAAGAAAGTGCATTGCTACTTCAGTCATTTTGAAGTATTTTTTTTCATTTCTTCTTAAGATTCGAAATCTATTCATTTTATGATCCATTATAATAAAAGACTTATTTTCGATCATTCTCTTATTTTTTGTTTAACATTTTACCCTCAAAAATGTTTTTCAAATATCATTTCTTTTCAAGTGTCCTGAGTTATTATTTTTTTATTTACAATAAAAAAGCTTTCTTTTAAAAATATATTTAACAGTGGATTTGCATGCTGATGATGATGGCATATATATATATATATGTATATATATATATATATATATATATATATATATATATATATATATATATATATATGCCATCATCATCATCATCTTCTCTTAATTTATCTATCTACTGCTGTATAAAGACCTTTTACAAAATTTTTCACTTCAATCGACCAATCCATTTTTCTTCCAGTCTATTCCAATGATTTTTTTACACATTGCTTTTGTTTCATCTATTTAGTGATTTCTTTTTGGTTCTTTTTATATATTTTAGTTTCAAATTAATATGTACCTTATCTATGGTGGTGTTCTCTTCTTACTACATGATCGGCTTATTTCCATTTTAAATTCATCACGTTTGCTTTTAATATAATGTAAAAATATTTAAAAATACAAGAGTTTATATCTATTTTCTTCGATTAAATATTTTTATTAATTCATTTTTTTAATAAAATAAATAATTGATTTTTATTATATATCAGTATTTATTAATGATTTTTAAAATTATTTATAACTTTTATAAAAATGAAAAATTCAAATTTAGTTATTTCTTTTTATATGAATGAATTATCGCCACAGCGCTACATGATTTTAAAAAAAGTATTCAATAATCATTTTTTTTATTATCAAACACTTTTGAATGTCATGTGAAGTTGAAGTAATGATCATTTTATATGAAAATTAGTTTGTTACAGTTCAAAGAAAATGGTTAATTATATTATTTTTAATTTATTATAAATATTTTTATAAAAAAAATATTGCACTAGGTATTTTTTTGTTATATTGTTTTCTTTAACCTTACTAAGATTTTTTTAACAATATTACGATGTAGTCTGAGACTAATAAGTAACTCAACTCTATTATTAAAATACTAAAGGACTTTAAATCTAAAAGTCACTCAATTGCGTCTTCTATGTGTGTTAACAATTTGAGGTACACTTTTCTTGTGCATTTATAATAATAAATAAGATATCTTTTTTTATTATGGGAATAAAAATAGAAGAATTTTATGACTAATTCTGATTTTATTTATTCGAATTTCTCGTTTATTATCCTAATTGTTCATAGATTATTTTTACATTTTCCAAAAAACTATATAGTAGATAAATTTAATAAATATTTTTTATTACTATTATTAGATTTTTATTAACAAATATCTATTACGATTACAAATTAGAGATAATACGTAATTATATAATATCCATGAATGAGTACTGAAATTAAAATTTGAGTACTTCTTCATATAATTAAAATTAAGAAAAATCGGATGATTTCGTGACTCATTGATAACAAGTAGAATTAAAGATAAGATATATTCTGTGGTTTGTAAATAAAGTGACGATGAATTACTAGAAATTAGCACGTGATTTTTTCCAATAAAATACCGTTTAGAACTATTTTGTATATCTATAAATAATTAGTAAACATTTTTAGAATAATCCAATGTTTAGCATCAATATGAAAAATTTTGTTCAATTTTTAGAAGAATGAAATACTTTCAGTATATATATATATATATTTGTGTATGTGTGTGTTTGTATATAGATGTTATATAAAATTTTCATAAAAATTATTTTAAGATCTTTAGTAACTGAACTAGATTTTTTAGAACCATTAAACAAGATGGATTTCAAAGGGGATTTAGCACAATTGATCATACTCAAGTAATAAGGGGAGTTTTTAATCAATGCAGCAAATATCAAACATTATTCTGTTTTAGATTTATAATTTATGAAAAACTTTCGATTTAGCTAATTTATCAATAATATGAAATGCATTTAACAATCAAAGAATTGAGGAAATATATACAGGTAATCCTTGTATAACACGGTTGTTAGGTTCCTTTAACTACAAAAAATGAGTTCCAAAAATTTTTAAAAAATACTATTTTCTTTTTATAACTAATATATATATATATATATATATATATATATATATATATACCGACTGGGTTAAGTGAAAGTTAGCATCAAAAATTAAAAACAAAATACTATTTTCTTTTTATAACTAATAGATATATGTTTATTGAAACAATAATTGATATAAACTATTGCATATTAATATTAAATAATATATATATATATATTGAAACAATAATTGATATAAACTATTGCATATTAATATTAAATAATATTTTATTCTTCATCATTGCTAACCACCATTAAATGAAGACGTTTTATTTATGGCAAAATAACCTCATCTAGTGATCTTTCTTCTGAAGCATCTGAATTTCTAGGCTCTATTTTTTGTAAAAAATCTGTTAATTTTCTTTGATTCTATCTTAAAGATCTTTATAATTTATAAATCATTTATAAAGTTCTCTCTTAAATTTAGTAACTTCTTTCAGTGGAAGGATCTGCATTCAGAAAATAGAACTTCAATTGTTCGGTTAAGTTTAAGAGTTTTATTATTTTTTTAGGATAAGATTTTGAACTTCTGTGTTTACATCGGTGCCATTGTCCTCTGAATTAATTTGGTTTATCTCGGATACCACTTCAATTAAATTTGTTTCATCTGCCTCTTCTTCCACCAGTAATTCTTGAATATCTTCAGGATTCATATCATCAAAATTCTCAAACCGTGTTGTATGAATGTCGTGTTATACGGGGATTTCTCCCAATTCTCCAACCGTGTTAGAGCGAAACCATGTTGTAGGAATTCCGTGTTATACGGGAGTTACCTGTAAATTAAATTATTAGAAAATATCTTTAGAAAGTCTATATCTTTCATATGAGTATCAGAAACAACATGGAAATTTAATATCATGAAAGCAGTAAGATAGGGCGATGCGATATCACCAAAACTATTTACATCTATGTTAAAAAAGTGTTTAATACACAAAACTAGGAATTGAAGGAATAAAAGTAAATCGAGAGATGTATAATCACTTGAGATAAGTTGATGATGTTATTATTTTTTAAAAAAGTCTCAATAAAATAGAAAAGAATTTGGTAAAACAATTAAAAAATGGTTTTTAAAAAATCTCAGGAAAACAAAAATAATATAAGAATTTCCAGATCAAAGAAGAATTGAAATAAAGAAGTAGAAATGGAAGAAGTTGAAAATTATGTATATCTATATCGACTACTAAACTTACAATAAAGAATCATTTATAAATATAGTTAACAGGAAATTAAAAATGGAATGATGTTAATTTACAAGAAATGTTCATACTATAAAGTTAAAAATTCTGCTATGTTTAAAGAGAAAAGAATTTGTTCGATGTATTCTACCTATTTTCACTTATGGTAATGAAACGTGGATCTTGAATTCCAGAATAATTCAGCAGCTTCAAACAATACAAAAAAGTATGGAAAGGTGCCTGATAGGAATAACAAATAGAGATAGAAAAAAAACCGAATGGATCAGAAAGAAAACAAAAAGTGAGAAGTTTAAAATAGAAATAGGCCAGTCATATAGCAAGAAGAGAAGGAAGCAAATAAAGAAAAGAAATTATTTATTATAAACCTAGATAGCTAAAAGAGTTTAGGAAGAGATCAACGGATCGTTGGGATAGAGACATAAGAAAAATCGTTAGAATGATCTGGAAGATAAAAGCATTGAATCGGTTGAAGTGGAAATTTTTTGAAGAGGTTTTTATTCAACAGTGGATAAAAAAAGGTTCTATTGTTGATGATGATGATTAATGATGATGTTGATATATATATATATATATATATATATATATATATATATATATATGTGTGTGTGTGTGTGTGTGTGTATGTGTGTGTAAAGTGTGTGTTTGTAGTCAAATTTATATTGTTCGTAATTGGGGTCGTCTATGTAGAAGAAATAAATTAGTATTGACTCGTATGAATTTATTCATGCGATTCGATCGATTCGCTTTGCCGTAACTTCTATCGCATCGGGTAAAATACGGAGCACTTGCACAGTTATATTTGTCGCCCGCACAGAGGAGGTGTCTGCGTGAATTAGAATATCTTATACATTCCAAAGACATATCTTTTAAACAGCGCCGCGGGCTATCTATGTAAAACAAGCACTTATATCGCTATTGTGTGTGCGCTCTCAATGATATTGTTTCAGCGATCGTTTCCAAGGAGCCAATTCTGATATCGCTGTAACTTTAATTATCCTAAGAATGTACTTAGATGAGACGAACACTTGTCTATATAATACAAACACAATTACATTTTCTATTACCAAAGTCGTACGAAATTGAATTTTAATGAAATTTAAACATTACGATTCGCTGAACGTGAATATATATTTAAAATTTTACTATGTCTGGATGTAAGAAAATATAATAGACGTCTATGAACTTATTAGAAGTATTCATCTAAAAAAACATATACGAGAAAATGTTTTCTTTTTATTATCTTATATAAACTTAAGATCATTTTATATCAATTATCAATATACTTGTTTTAATTTGAAAAATAACCATTTAAACTCATATTAAATAATAAAACTTATAATTATATAAAAGTAAATAGCAAAATCATTAACACATTAACCTGATATCCGATATATACGAATTTGAACTCCAATTAAAAATGTTTGTTGGATTGATTCAATTGGTTAGGACATTGAATCAAATTAAAATTTCCAAATTTGTGAAAGATACGAAAGATGAATTAAAAATTTACTATAACGTCATCCAAATGCTACGCTTAGATTTGTGTTTTATTAAAAAGAAATAAAATAAACTATACACATGTTTCTTTTTAATAAAACATGAATCTAGGCATCACATTTGGATGACACTATATTTATTTTAAAACTTGTTCGAATTTATTTTAACACTAATTAATTATCACCTCCAATAACATAAGATATTATAAAGTGTTCAATAATCACTTATAGTTCACTTAATTTGTTTATAACAATAATAAGCTAATGCGCATCTCGTCGGTGACATCATCATCATCAGAGAGTTGTTTTATAAAATGTAGATTCATTCTTGAAACTACTTATGTATTAAAATTGATTATAAATATTTAATTATTCGTTTTATAAAAAAATGATCTGATATTTTAAATTGTTTTAAGAAAATCTTAAGTATATTTATAATTATTTAAAAAAAAATATACAAAATACAAAATCATTACAAATTCACTATTTAATATTATTTCGCATATAGACAAAAATTTGATTCAATTAATTACATTTTTATCTAATATTAGTATTTTTATATTTATTATTAAAAACTGAATTTCGTTTGATTTTCAACTAAATTTATTGGAATACTTTAATAGTGAAATATTTAACGATTAAAAATTTATTTACATATAAGTTACGTTTGAACAAAATAATTTATTCATTTAACTAAAAAATGTCACAGTTTATTCTTAGATCATTTTAAAAATATTTTAAAAAATTTATATATTTTCTTTGGTTATAAATGCTAGAAAATTATAATTAAAATATAACTTTATAACATTTTTCAAAAATGAAAAATGTTTTGAATATGTTTTATAATTAACTATTTCAAAATAAAATAAACATAACAAAAATACTAATAAATAAATTGATCATTAAAATTTCTAATAGATTTCTATCGCTTATTAATAAATATTGACTTATTTTTTTGTTCCATTAATGTTAATGGGTTTTAGATACATATTTTTCCTTTTTTCTTTTTCTAATATTTTAAGTTTGATTTTTTCTTGATCTGAAAATTTATTGTACATTACTTTTGTTTTGCTGATTTTAATTATAATACAAATTTTTGAACACCCGCACACACACACACACACACACACACACACACACACACACACACATATATATATATATATATATATATATATACACCCGTCCTTCAATTTACACGGAACTTTTTTTACGCGGCAAATTATACCTCTATTTACGCGGGACTTTTTTTACGCGGTATTGATTTACGTGGCACTTTTTATACGCGGTCAGATAGATTTCATTTTATATAATTTTTCATGGAATTTAATATATCAGAGTGCCGCAAATTCTTACTTGAACGTATAAAAGCACGATTTAAATATATAAAAGGTTGATTGTTTCGAATTACAGTAGCGATAGTGACACCGAATAAAGTTTATCTACTTTTGTTTTCTAAAACGTCATTATTTTTTTGTTAAGCTATGTGAAATAAATGTGCTTCCTACAACTTACTAGCTTTTATTTTCAATATTTTTTCTATTGTACTAACAGACTCAATTTACGCGATTTTTATTCGCGTAAATTGAGGGACGGGTGTGTGTGTATGTATGTATGTATATATATATATATAGAGAGAGAGAGAGAGAGAGAGAGAGAGAGTCAATCAAATGTGATGCTTAGATTTGCTTTACTAAAAAAAAATTGTATAGGGTGGTGTATAGAGAAATATATGTATAGTTTCTTTTTAATAAAACACAAATCTAGGTGTCATTTTTCTTTGAATGACTCTGATTTTCTCTCTCTCTCTATCTCTATATATATATATATATATATATATATATATATATATATATATATATATATATATATATATATATATGTATATATAAAACACAAAATTCATATATAATAAATTATTTATTTTAAATTAGTAATTCGAATTAGTAAATAAAAAGCAAGCATCAACATTTTTATAGCATAGAATTTATTGAATTTTTTTTAAGGAAAATACTGTAAAAAATAATGTATTTATTTTCATTAAGCGCATTATTTTGTGGATATTTGCATTAAAAGATATATAAATTTATATTATTGAATTTGTTAATAGAAATAACATATATTTTTATGCTAAAAAATTATGTAAGAAATCAAGAAAATCGTATTTAATTACAAAATAGTTTCGAATCGTACAACATAATATATAATATTTTATAAGAAATTTCCAAATCAGACGTAAAGAAAAAATTCGATGTTTTTATAAAAGCGAAATAAAATATACATTTTTTTTCTATCGTTCACAAAAATATATAAACATCTGTCTGATCATATGGCTTGACAGAACAATGGGTCAAACATAGAATGCCGCGTCGTGGTCAGTGTGAATTTTAACGTGACTATAAATTCATACGGTGTCATGTACGGCATGTCAGCTGGGAGTCATGTATACAATGATATTATCAAAAGCACCTATCTAAGTATAACAGGATCGTATCGAGTCCGAACGCAATATATTATTATAATTATTCATGTTCAGACAGGTAATTATTGTTCATATACGATTCATTATGAAAAACGATATAATTTTGGTTCGTTTTCTTTAATTATATATATATATATATATATATATATATATATATATATATATATATTAGGTTGTCTCAAAAGTTTCTTTCATTTTATTAACACATTAACATCCGGAGACATAAAAATATCGTTTCGTTGATTGCTCGTGAAATGCCGGAGACATAAATAGGGTTTATGTACTGTGCATTAAATGTCATACATTTCAAATAATTCTGACAGGTTATTCAAAATTTTGCCAATAATAAATTATTTTGTGCCAAAATTTATAAACATATAAACCTCAACAATAACTTTCTCCTTACTAAGGTTTATAACTCCTCAAAGTTGTAAAGCGATGCAACATATTCGAAAACCTTAAAATATACCGGCTACACGCATCAATTTTCGCGCAAATAACTCGGACCGTAATGCAAAAATAATACATGTAAAATATTTTATATTATATTACTGAGTTATATAAGAACCATTATGCTTTATTACCTTCCTCTATTTCTCCAGAAGCCGCATAATGCATCTTTCTAAAACTTTTGTGTATTTTTTTAACGAAATTCGTTTCATGTCCATTTTTATGTCATTTAATGAACTAAACTTTTTACTGCTAAGAGATTTTTTTAATAAAAGAAATAGCTAATAATCACATGGAGAAATATCCGGAGAGTACGAAAGATGAGGTAGAACATCCTAGTCAAATGTTAACAATTTGTTTTTAACGGCTAGAAACACGTGGGTCCTGGCCTTATCGTGCTGAAAAAAGACATCTCGTCTATTTGTTAATTCTGGCTGTTTTATCTTGATTGCATCCTTCAATTTGTCCAGTTGGGAACAGTATTTCGTTGAATTAATGGTTTCACCTTGTGGAAGCAGTTCATAATAAATGACACCTTCGAATTTCACTTTTTCTTATCGCTGAATCAAATGCGTTTACGGTTAACATTCTCAAAAATTCAAAGTGACTCTGACTTTCAAGGTGAAATACTACTATTTTCATTCTTTTTTGCAGTGTATATTTATTTATATTTAATGTCGTTTTTTGTACTAAAATATGTAAGAAAGAAAAATTAAAAAAAAATTATAACAAAAAAAAATACGAATTTATTTCGTTAGGACATTACTTTTGGCCCACTCTGTACATATACTTATACATATATATATATATATATATATATATATATATATATATATATATATATATGTCTATGTCTATAATAAAAAAGCATGGCGCATACAAAATGGCTGTCGTTGTCAGTAGGCAGCGTCGACTTAAATTTCTTCTAACGATTTCAAGTCAGAGCAAGGCTTCGCGATTAATGATTGCCGGCAACGAACACCCTTATCTGCTAAGACAGAGGGCCGTTTGCCAGATATATGTTTCAGTCGCGCACGCGGGGCGCGTTGCCGTTGTACATAAAACAAACTTTATAATGCAAGGTCTGTGTATACAAAGACAAATGAAAGTTCTCAGCTATAATGCGCCGTGGAAATCTTGAATTAATGGAATAATATATAAGGTTGTAAATAATTCTGTTCTCCGGGCACGGGCACATTTGCACGGGGTGCGGGCAGGGAAGACGTATGTGAGGATACGAGTCGTCAACCCCAACAAGCCCGCGCGCTTCGCCTCCAATGTCATCTGAAAATGATGTACACGTATATACATACATACATACATACATACATATATATATATATATATATATATATTCACACACACTATTTCTATACACTTATATATTGATATAGGTACCCTACTTTTGTTACTATGAATATCTATTATAAATACATATATTCATATACGTCAAAAATATTAAGTTTAATATTCGTTTTATATATGAATGATTATTATTCTTGGTATTTGAAAAGATAATTTATTTTAAATTGAATATTTATATCTAAAAATTATTACAGTGTAATTTTTAATTAATTAAAAAATATATCATTTTAAAATGAATAACCATACATTTATATTTTATTTTGAATTTTATAAAAAATCTGATTATAATTGTATTAACTTGTTTACTGTCATTTACTATTCTTTACTATAGTTTATGAATAAAGTTTTTTGTTGTTTCGATTCAATTATTAGGACATTGAAAAAAATTAACATTTTAAAATTGTGAAAAATACGAAAGATAAGTAAAAAATATATTATAAGGTCATCCAAATGTGATACTTAGATTTGTGTTTTATTAAAAAGAAATTATACACGTTTCTCTATACACCTCTCTCTCTCTCTCCCTCTCTCTCTCTCTCTCTCTCTCTCTCTATATATATATATATATATATATATATGTTTCTTTTAAATAAAACCCAAATCTAAGCGTCATATTTGGATAACTCTATACAATCAATTATAATTTTTTTTTCAAACATATTTCAGTTAACCGGATTTATTATTAGTTTCTCTATTTCATTCATTCAATTTTATATAATTTCATTAAACACTACTTAAAAATGAAGAGACTTTAAAAATTATCCGAAATTTCATTTCTGATTTCCATTCTAGTATACTAAATTAAATTGTGACACAAATACGAAAAAAATACGTAAATAATCTCAAATAATACAAAATTTGATAAATGTATCTAATAATCATTTTTTACACATGCTTCTTTTAAATATCATAAGACACGAATGTAGTTATCACATTTGGATTACCCTATATTTTAATTATTTTGTGTGTTTTTTGTCTTTTAATTTCAACAATTTCTCTATTTATTTTCTTTTTGTTGTTTTCTTCGTTTAATATTTCAATTACTGATTCAAGGTCCAATCACTTTTTCAGATTTTATAAAGTCTCATATATATGGTGGCTCAAATGAGACTGAATGATTTAAACAAGGTATATGTACACCATCTTTCAGTCTCATTTGTGTCGATTTGTTTTAAAAAATGTTCTTATTTCAAAACTCTATATCATAAATAACAATTCGGACACATTTTTCTATTTTCATTATTTTTAATTTATTGATGAAAGCAATAAATATCCATTTCAGTTAAATTGTATTTCACATATCATTGATTCATCGACAAGGTAATTTCTTTTAGTAGATTTTGTTAATAATTATTTTCTTTTCCTTTAATTCAATATTTTTTTTATATCACATCATAAAGCCCTTATCAATCCACTACTGGACGAAAGACTCAATGAATGCTACCATTCATATATATATATATATATATATATATATATATATATATATATATATACATACATATGTATGTATGTATATTAGAAAAATACAATTTATATTTATATATATATATATATATATATATTTATATATATATATACCCGTCCCTCAATTTACGCGAAGTATCCGTTCCATGTGTATTTGTTTTACGCGAATGAAAATCGCGTAAATTGAGACTATGAGTACAATAGAAAAAATATTGGAAATAAAAGCTAGTAAAGTTATAGAAATACATATTTATTTCACATAGCTTAACAAAAAATAATGACGTTTTAGAAAACATAAGTAGAAAATTTTATTCGGTGTCACTATCGCTACTGTAATTCAAAACAATCAACCTTTTCTAAATTTATATCGTGCTTTTATACGTTCAAGTAAGAATTTGCGTTCCTCTGATATATAATAAATTTCATGACAAATTATATAAAATAAAATCTATCTGATCGCGTATAAAAAGTGCTGTGTAAATCAATACCGCGTAAAAAAAGTCCTGCGTAAATAGAGGTATAATTTGCCGCGTAAAAAAAGTCACGCATAAATTGAGGGATGGGTTTATATATATATATATATTGTATTTTTCTAAAATCAAAAAAAATGAAAATATTAAAATGATATTTTTCGAAATATTACTGATATTTTTTTATAAATTATCTTCCACTATTTTTTAAATTTATTTTCGTTCAATTTCCTTATACTTATTCTAGATTTGTTTAGTTGTTCTTCCTATGTATATATTAACATTGACAATATGCTTGTTTTTTATAATGTTTTAGTTTATCATAAACACAATCTGAAATTAAACTTAATAAAAAAACAATTTTTGTTTTGTTATAAAATTACGTTTTTTAAACAAACAAAAAATTCAAAAATATTATAAACAGCTTATTAGACCAACAAAAATATTTTCTTATTTTCCTCAAGTTTATTAATTCTTCTATCTGAATGTTTTTTTTTCACATGAAAAATAGGTTTTGGTATTATGTAAGTTGGCGACGATTGCCATATAGAATCCATTTTTTATCGTATTTCACCACTGTGCTTAAAAACGGCTCATGATATTTTCACTTAATAAAATATAAAATAATTTTTTTTTATAAATCTGTGCTGTTATAATTACACTGTAAAGTCAAACACAATCCTTATCTCTTGTAGGTAGAATTTTATTATAAAAATTATAATCAGCTATACTTGAAAATCCCCCAACTTTACATACAATAATTTATTATAATATAAATATTTTTATATATGTTGATGTTGACTGGCTTATCTTTGCAAATGTTACATAAAATGATAATAAATAATAAAGTGTTTAAATATTTTCAATGTAAAATATAAACATAATATTATTCGTTGTTATTTTGTACTCATCTCTTCAAGGACATTTTTTAACAAACAATTATATTTTATTTTTAAAATTTGTTCTTTTCTTAACCCAATTTCGATTTACTAAAACATGTTGAAATTTTAACTAGCGATCATCGAAGATTTTCATACAGGACTCATATTCAGAGTAGATCGTTATTTGATTAAATTTTCAACTAAATAAAAACATTATTAAAAATGTAGTTATAATTTCTTAATCATGAAAATGTTTAAAAATCTAGTATTTAAATTTTTATTCAATTAAATATCCAACAAAAAATCAATCGTGACATGTTTGTTGTTTTTTGAAAAAAATTTAATGGAATGAAAATTTAGTCCGATAAATAATATAAAAATCAGATTAAAATCTCAAATTAAGTTTGTTTTACTTTGCTTATGCACTCCTTCATAAAAGAATTTCTTTGTTAAACAAATTTATCCGAATTCACCGCTCAAGAGATGAAATGAAAAAGTATGAACAAAGCTCTTATATATTTTTTATTTTAACTTTTTTTCAGACATCCATGAAATTAATTTATAAATTATTATATTTCATTAATAATCATTTTAATTAAAAATTATGTATAATTTGTGATAAATTTTAAAAATAAATAATAATAAATTTCCCCAAAAAATAAATTCAGTAATTTTTTATTTATTATAATTGATAATATTCTATTTTATCTTTCATTAAATTAATTCGTGCAAAATAATATTGGTTATCAAAGATACTATCTTTTTATATAAATTTCCTGTGAAATATTGTATGGATAAAAAGTAACATATTTTTTAGAAAAGAGATAATAATTGTTTTGCAAATTAAACGGTAAATTAAATATTTGAACTGTAAATAAAATGTTCCGATAATAAAATAAATAATTCTTGATATGAGCAAGTGTATTATAGAATGATTTATAATTGATATATAATTTTTCGTTAAAATAGATAAAAATCAAATAAATAATTAAAGGGAAAAATATAAAACACTTTAAGTAATTTATTTTGTATTTAAAAATATTGATAACAAAGTTATTGAATTTAATATGATTTTACAAATAACATTCTAAAAAGAAACTATTTTTTAATTAATAGAATTTTATAATTATATAATATTCAAATTAAATAAATTATAATGGAGATAAAATAATGAGTGATTAAATGAATTTTTGTAGAAAATTATTATTGTTCAAAACAATGTAATAATGAAATTACAAATTAATGTTTAATGATTTGTAATCGTTTTTAACGAAAACATTAATTTTCAAAAAATAATAATTGATATAAATATTTTACAGTTTTTTAATTATGCTTTGTTTGTACTAAAATGAATTAATAATCAATTTTTAATCACTAAGTAATCAAATTATAAGTTATTAGTACAATTGTGTTTTTTTAGATTTATAAATTGTTTATGATTTTTACAATTATTTCTCTCTCTCTCTCTCTCTCTCTCTACATACATATATATGTATGTGTGTGTATGTGTGTATATGTATGTGTGTGTGTCTGTGTGTGTGTGTGTGTGTGTGTGTGTGTCTGTGTGTGTGTCTGTGTGTGTGTCTGTGTGTGTGTATGTATGTATGTATGTATGTATGTATGCATGTAATTTTTTTTAAAAAAACTTTAATTTAATATTTAATCATTTAAAGAAATATTAATAAATGTGATAATATAGTAGGAAATATATAATTGTATTTTATATTTCGTGTATTTATATTTGTTCAATTTTTTTTTATTTATACATACATACATACATATATATATATATATATATATATATATTTGTGTGTGTGTGTATAAATAAGACTTATTTGAAACTAATTACAGTAGAACATTTTAACGGTCACTCAGTTATATGTCCATTTGATATTTTATTCGACTCTGCTGTTTAATTCCAATGGTTAGGACAACAAAAAAAAAGTTAAATATCCGACCAAACATATGCAGGGTAATATTTGAAAGATGTATACGTCGGCGATGCGAGAGATGACCCTTGTCCCTTTAAGCACTGGTCAGTCTGGTTTGCAGACAGGACAACGCGGTGCGAAGACCCTTTCTCAAGGAAGGGTCACTATCTATCTGTGGTACTGTTTCGCACATTACGCTACTGTGGGAATCTCAACCCGAAAAACTTGTTTACCGAACACCATTGGTACGTTAGTGGACTTTTAATTTTCGCTGAACATATTGTCTATTATCATTTTGTGTGTCTGTTTTTGTAAAAAGGGTTTTGTCGTTTGTAACAATATTCTTTTTTACTCTTATTTTAAACCTTTAACGATTATAATTGTGGATTTGGATACAGGATATAAATGTCTTTTTAATAAATATCATATCAAGCATATATATATATATATATATATATATATATATATATATATATATATATATATATATATATGTCTCTTATTTTCCCAGAGTACAATTTTGAATATAAAAAATCATGTAATTGAATATATAACTTTTAAAATGCGTTTTTATCAAACGTTAGAGTTTAATAGAATCCTCCAATTTTATATAATCGTTCTACTTGTATTATAAATAATATATATACAGTTTCCAATAAGAATGTTATTACTTTGACAGCTGGTGGCAGCCATGTTTGAATTTTTTCAAAGCTTATTTTGACATTTCAACTCAGTGTAGTTTTGCAAAAAATCATGGAACGTTTAACATTTCAACAACGCTTAGAAATTGTAAAAACTTACTGAAACAAAAGTTTAATGAATCCATTATTTCACGAAATGGGTCCATCATTTGGCCACCAAAATCATGTGATCTAACTCCACTAGGATTATTTTCTGTGGGGTTATGTGAAATCATTGGTTTATGCTGATAAACCACAAACAGAAGCATTAAAAATAAACATTGAACGTGTAATTCATGAAATTGCACCACTATTATGCGAAAGAGTGAGTGACTAAAAATTGGACTAAATGAATGCACTATGATAAGTGAAGTCGTAGTATTCATAAGATTGAAATTGTGTTCCATTATTAATACCATAAAATATGCTTGAAAATTAAGAAGAAAACTAATTAATTAAATACTTTTGATTTATTTCCATTTAAACTTCTGAAATTCTTATTGGAAAACTCTCTCTCTCTCTCTCTCTCTCTCTCTCTCTCTCTATATATATATATATATATATATATATATATCTGTGTGTGTGTGTGTGTGTATAATAGGTATCAACATATTTATTTTGAAAATATTGCAAATTCACTTAAATACAAATAAATTATAAATTTTTAATTCTCTTGTGTTAAATATATATAAATTAGATCTTAATTTCTGTATATATTTTTTTATTTACATAGAGTGTTTAAAAACAAACTAAACTATTAATTTTTTTATAAATCTAAGTATTTACTCTAAATGCCTTTTTATATCAACACAATGCTATGTATTCAGAAACAATGCATGGATAGATTTTAATAAGTCTATTTTAGGGATAATCTTGTTGACACTTGTTACGGTGACTTATTCGGTTTCAATGTAATAGTATATTCTTTGATTATCATTTTCATTTCTAGGAAAGATAGCACGGTTACAAATTTGACAAATATAATGATTTTTTTTCATATTTTTCCCACAAATTCGTCTACAAAAATAACCTTGCGAGATGTTGTGTTGTCGTATAACTAGTTTTCTGGTTCTTGATATTCTGGCCTAATTCTTATCATCTTCCACCACAAACATTCCATAACACTTAAATAGTATTCTTTAGTAACAGTTTTACCTTTGGAAACAAATTCGCGATGAATGATGTTTTTTATAATCAGCGATTTTTAAAAATGCAGTTTCTTATATTTGGTGAAATTTTGGATTTTCATGATGCAATCCATCTTTTGAGTTCTGGATCACATTTGAAGCACCACGTATTGTTCCCACTGATGACAGATTCCAAAATTAGGATCTGAAATTCAATTTTTTTAATTGTTTAAATGATATTTATAGTAATAATTGTGTACCTACTTTTAGTCCGGTGTTTATGTTAATTTGTTTACAACAAATAAAGCAAAAATCTGTTTTTTTTTAAATCAGTTGTTAATATCTCTTAAATTGTATTCTTAAATAAGAGAAACTCGTTGGAAAATATTCTACAAGTTATTTTATACAGGATCATCCAAATGTAACGTCTACATTTGTGCTTTATTAAAAAGCAGCAAAAGACACTATACACATGTTTTCCTATACACCACTCTATTCAAATGTTTCTTTTTAATAAAACAAATCTAAGCGTCACATTTGGATGATTCTATATTATTCCTTATTAATTTCCTTTTGAAAAGTTTTAGATATCTTTCCAGGTTATCTAATTTTGATGTTCGGATTTTATTCCATACTTTTGTTACTAATAGTTACATTTCCGTACATACGAGGGTCGTTTGATAAGTATGGTCAATTTATTTATTGTTTAATTTAATTAATTAATTTTTTTTTAATTCAGTTCTTACTTTTTTATCACACTTATCTACTTTTTTACCTAATTTTCATCTACGCTATGTTAAATTTTTCCTTTTGCTTTTTGCAAAATGTTATTAATACACTTTCACACAAATGAATTATCACCCCAAATACCACAAGATATTAAAAAAAAAAATAATTATTATTCATTGTTATTTCTAATAATAATAAGCTAATATGCATTTCGAAGGAGATGTCATCATCAGAGAATTGTTTTATAAAAATAAAAAGTGAATTTAACATATTTTATTTTTAAATATCATGCTTCATATTATTTATATTTTTTATATAAATTCCAGTGGTATTTATCGTTATTTCTAGATATTTTTATCCATTACAATTTTTTAATGAAATTATTTCTTTCTCAAATCTTCCTATGCATATATATATAATATGTTCTGTTTTACTAAAATTTATATTTAGTCTCTTCTTATCTACTCCATTTAACCATATTATTAATTATTCTTATTTAATATAATAATATTAAAATTTCACAAAGATTACTCAATTATTTATAAATCCCAAACAGGATTATTAATTGTTTAATTTTAAATATTAATTAGGTGTATATTTTCAAATGTGCATTTTTTTAAAAAAAATATATGCGAAATTTCAACTAAAATGATTTTATATAAAGTAAATCTCATTGTAATATAATTGACAGTTTCATATAATGTATTGCAAGATTCATGTTTACATTATAAAATGAAAACATAAAGCAAAAGTAATGAAATTTCATCCGAACGTAGTTAACTGTAAGCGTATAAAACGTTGTGCCATTATTTAACGGAATATGTTTTAATTTTGTATGTACCTGTGTATACATATACGCACATACATACATTCTAGACTGTATATGTATAATATATATATATATATATATATATATATATTACCATGTATGTGTAATTTATTTGCAAGGTTGAAAATTCTTTACCTCCTATTCATTAACACAAAATTTAATATTTTTATAAAAGAAACAGGTATAATTGTTAAAATATTGAATTATTAATAAATTTATCATAATATCGTGTTTGGGTGTATTACGTACTCTGTTTTTAATTAAAAAAGATATTACTTTTAATATATATATATATATATATATATATATATATATATATATTATATTAATAACAAATTAAAAGTAATCATTAATTATGAAATTATTTCTTTTAATCTATTTTTAAATCCTTACAATAAAATGTATTAGTTAACGTTTAACAAATTTATTAATTTAAATTGTTTGTATTTACTTTGTCATTTATGTAAAAATTGTTAACTTGAAAAATTCGAAGTATTTAATTTTATGTTTAATAAAATTTTGAGTGTATGTAATCTACTAAATTTCGTTAAACGCTAATATAACATAAATGGAAATACAAGTAGCTTTTAGTCTAGATATTGATAGTTTTTAAAAAATAAATCAAATTACAATAGTTTCTCTTAAATAGGTGTTAAATGTTTGTTTAATAATGACAAAATTCATGAAACTACCTAATATTTTTTTATGAAATTTATTTTTCAATTAACAATTAAATAAAATTATAAATAAATTATCATCATATCAATTTATATCAGTCCATTGCAGATATAAGGATTTTTTAATCAGGATTCACTTCTTTAGATAAATTGTTTACAGTAAGGCTAAAGATCTCTGTATTTTTAAAAGTTTTATGCCAGGAAGATGGTGTGAAAAACTGAATACCGGTGTGAGGAATTGACTTTTCTCAAACTTGTTTTCTATAAATTCTCAATTTAATTTTTAGTTTGTTGTCATTTTTATTATCTGAAGAAAATTAATCTATTGTTTTGTCAAAATCCTCTAGGCCGGATGATTTTTAAAATATTTATACATGTTCACTTATGTTGTAATTTCCTGTCTACCTTCCAAATTCTTCGATTCTGTACACTTCTTGAATTTTTAAATAATGATTTTATCATAGTTAAATATTATTTTCTTTTATTATTCTACTATGTATATCTATTAATTGTTTGTTATTAAAATATATTTTTTTATTGTAAACATTTTTTCTAATAATTGAAATATGTTTTTCCCGCGATAAAGATCTTGAGATATATACTTATATCAGATGCTGTGATTTCTATTTCATTGGTAGTAAGATAGATAGATAAACTTTTTCTATTAATAAAGAAATTCCATACCATTACTTTTCGCCCAATTAATAATTTTGTTTATATCAAATTTAAGTATCGAGCATCGAACCTTGACAAATTTTTCTTTATAAATAATGCACTTATTAGTCTAATTTTTAAATAGTCTAATTTTTAACACTGAAATTCTATTAGGAACATTATTTATAAAAATAATAAATAGAAGAGTATAAAATACTCTATTTTGAGGTACCTTTCAAGTAACAATATGTTATCTTGAAGCATATTTTCAATTTGAATAAAATGATGTGTATGAAAAATATTTTATTAAAATCGTATCAAAAATTAATTGGTCGCATAAATTATTTATTACAAACACGCAAAAGAATATACACACAAATATAAGAATATACACACACTTATATATATATATATATATATTGATAAATGTCGAGCATTAAACTCACAACTCATGCATCAATTTTACTTAATTAAAAGGGTAGGTCAATGTTATTATACGATCGTTGGAAACTCACTGTATGTGTCTGGCTGCCTATTGAACATCTTTGTAGGTTAACGACTTATATTTTCCTTTTTTTGATATTTAGTAGAAATAAACATATAAATGTATAAAAGTTTCTATTTTTCAATTCGTATTGATAATATTTTTAACCGATGGATATATTTTTCATTCTTCATACATTTTATTATTACTTGTACATAAATTCATTATTTTTTATTTTAATTTAAGTGAAAAAAATTTCGTGCAATCTTTGATAAGGAAGTTTATTAAATTACTCCCCCTCCCCATACACACACACACACACACACACACACACACACACACACACACACACACACACACACACATATATATATATATATATATATATATATATATAACATTATCATCATCATAATTATTAGCCTGTTTTTATTCAATCTTGGATAAAGTTCTTTTATAAAATTGTCTACTTTGACTAATTCAATGCATTTTTCTTCAATTCTAAACCGACAAATTTTCTCATATCTTTATCTCATCTGTCTATCAGTCTTTTCCTGGTCTTTTTTATATATCTAGGTTCCCAATCAATAACTTCCCTTGTCCAGCTGTGATCTTCTCTTCTTTCTACATGACCAATCCAATTCCATTTTAAACTTTTCACTTTTCCCATCCGTAACTTTTGTTTTCTTCCTGATCCATTCATTTCTCTTCTTATCTTTTCATGTAATCCCAACATACATCTTTCCTTATTTCTTTGTGTTATCCTAAGCCACTGAATCATTCTGGCACACAAAATCCATATTTTACTACCATAAGTAAAAAAATATAGGATCCATTAATCAAAAAAAATCTTTTTAAACTTAGAGGAATATCCAATTTTATATTATAATAGTAAGAAAATTTCTTCTAAATTGACACTATTTAATTTTTATTCTTTTGTTTACTTCATCTATAATTTATCTTTGATATTATTGAGTTATTTCAGATATACATGGTTTTCAATTTCTATTTTTTCTGTTTTAGTTCGATTATTTTTTGATCTGAAATGTCATTCGTAACATCGTAACAAATCTACGTTACATGTTTCTTTAATTACTTGGCAAAAATTATTTGAGATAAAATTATTATTATTATTTGTTTTGAAAATGTAAATTTTACATAAATGAGTTATTTCCAATATCACAAGATATTAGAATTTCTATATGCAGATAATAAAATAAAAAAGAAAGAGTTGACCACTTGTTGGAAATATATTAATAATATAATATTAAAAAATAGATAATAAAATACACAAGAAAAAAATTGTTTTAATCAAAAACTAGTTTCGATTTTATAACACAACGCTCTAACAATATTAACATCTCCATCTAAATGCACATTAGTTTATCGTTGTTAGAAATAAAGTGAAAAGTGAGTAATTATTGAACACTTTCTAATAGTTAGTGTTGTTGTCGGAAGAAAATTCATTTGTCTAAAACTGAAATTAGTATTTTATTTATAAGTTCTTGAACCTTCGAACTACCACTTTTTTCGGTTTCTTAAGAAATTTTTAATGGAAAAATCGTTAATTTTTCAAAAACTTGTTCAAATCACTTGGAACATTTTTTTATTCAGAAGAATAAGAAATACTTTACAATAGAAATTATGAAACTATTCAAACAATGGAAAAAATAATCTATAAAAACGATATATGTATATATATATATATATATATATATACAATTTAACTTAAAACATAGCGAAATGTTCAAATAATCTAATGAAACTAAAATTAAAAAAAAATTATCTAAATAATAATTACTTTTTTATTCATGAAATATAAATATACATAAAAGTAATATTAAGTAAGGAATTATATGAAAAAAAATATTAAACACCGATTTTATTTCGTTATTAAATTCTAACCATGTAGATATATAAATAAAAACGTTACATACTTGGATAAATATAATACTTAGGTTAAAAATAAACGATAATGTTTTCTAATTATAAAACGTGCGTATATTTAATTTACAGAAATGTAATTGCTAATGAAAATTTCATTTAAATTCGGCGATGGAAATTAAATTCTCGAAATGAGCGTATTCGTGAAAATTAAGTGACTTTATAAGGGTACGTAATCGATTTGAGGTACGTTGTGATATTATGAGCGCGCATTTTATTTTGTATGTATAAAAAAGTCACTATTGTTTATTACAATACCTATTTATACAACAGTACAATATTTTATTTATTTATTAAAAAAATCTATATTTTTATGAACATAATTATATACAAAACTAGAAATGATATTCTTATTAATTGACTTTTTAAAATCACCAAATAAATAACGAACACGAAATGTATATATAGTTTTATTGCATAGAATGATGCAAATATATTATTGATGTCAACAATACAAGAATTGATAAAAGTATTTAATAATCAAAAACTGTACATTTTAATTGCTGATGCGAATTTCGGTGGCTATACAAAATTCACTAGAAAGCTATATTATAAAATATAAAAATCACTTAGTAGTACAGAATTTTGATGTATTCATAGCTACTGAAATGTATATCAGCAATAAAAGTGAATAATATCAGCAATAAGTGTTAAAATATGTAATTAATTCGACAAAAACAATTAACTTAATAATAAAATAAAAATGTTAATTAAATAAATCTTTATTTTTCAGTAATTTATTATATTTAACGCGAATTATTATTACTTTATTAATAAAATATTATTTATTTATTAATATATTAATATACTCATAATTTTATATGGGTATTCAATTATTTCATTATCTGATAAAAAAATTTCTAGTAAATTAAATTTTTATCAATTTGTAGATTATTTTTGATAAACACTACTTTCACTTTAATTATAAAATAATAAGTTTAAAAAGATAAAATTAAAATCAATTAGGTTAAAATGCAATCAAGATTATAGTTGTTTTGTATTATTTTTAAAAAATAATAGTTCAATTTAACATTTAGTGCTACCGAGTGTGTTAGTTTAATATTTTAGTTTCTGTTGTATTTTACGATGATCGTTTTTAGTGTTTTTGCCACTATAGTATCTGAAAATAACGGAAATACCATTGTGAAGAAAACAGTTACTGAAACTTTTTGAAATAAATAATTTAATTGTAAAAAATACCTGAAGCAAAATCTTCTAAAGCAATAGTAAAAA
>CP092091.1:38720490-38727990 GCA_029203775.1 Neoneuromus ignobilis | reverse complement strand
ATATATATATATATATATATATATATATATATATATATATATATAAAGTCAACTTCTTCTTATCAACTGTTGATGAAAGGCTTCTCCCAAAAATTTTCACTTTCTTTTCTAGTTTACTGTAATGAATTTTTCTATGTATCTATTTAATTTTTCCATGAGTAACTTCTTATATTTTTTGTATTCGATTTTCAAATTAACAATTTTTTATATATCGTTAATTTTCTTTTCAAATTATATGACCATCTATTTACACTTTTTACTTTTAACTTTTGTTTTCTTCCTAATCCACTCAATTCTCTCTCTGATTCTTTATACATCGTTCTACACTTTTTGTATTGTTTCGAATCAGTAATTGTTTTATATTTTCAATGTTTATATATATATATATATATACACGAGGGTCGTTTGATAAGCATAGTAAAAAAGTAAGAAAAACTAAATTGACAAATTTAATTAATTAAAATAAATAATAAATAAATTTACCATACTTATTATACGACTCTCGTTTTTATATATATATATATATATATATATATATATATATATATATATATATGTATGTGTGTGTGTGTGTGTATGGTATTCTTATTAAAAAGATTACAAAAATAATTTTTAATATTATATTCATTTCTAAAAAGTGTTTACTATTTTTGAGGAAATAAAAAATTATTAATGAATATTAAGTATTGTAATTGAAAAAAAAAAATAATTTGTGTAAAGAACACGCATACATATGTGTGTATATATATATATATATATATATATATATATATATATATATATATATATATATATATATATATATATATATATATATATATATATATATATATATATATGTTAATATAATAATAATAATTTTCTTAAAAATAGTTTTGGCTTTTAATTTGGATTACACTTGATTGCGTTTTTAAAATTCTATGTTTAGGATCAAATTTATTACTTTAAATTATTTCTGTTCAGGATTATTCTATTTTATTTACTTTATAAACAATGTTATTGATTGTTCTTCGTGTTTAAAAGTGTAATTTATGTTGAAATTATTTTTATATTTATACATCAAATTATATAAAAAAATATTATAGGTAATTAAAAATAGATCTACTGAAATTATTAATTAGTAAAAAATAAAAAAAATATTACGTAAGTTATTTTATTCTAGTTTAAAAATGAAAAGTCCAATTTTATATTTTAGTCATATTTTTTTTTAATTACAGCATCTACTTTTCTATACAGGAAAATATTTAAAAAATTTAATAAACAAGTAATAAGTTACATAAACACTTTTAAAATTAAAATTTATATAAACAATTTAACTCACTTATAAAGTATATATTTATTAGTAACTTGTTTTTATATATTAAATTACATGTTTAGATAATTGATTTTTATCATTATTTATTTAGTATAAACCACTCTTAAAAAAGTACTTCTCTTCCAATTATTTCTTAATAACAACTGATAAATACTCAAAAAACTGATACTCAAACTGATAAATAGATTTTGAAAAATATGAAGTTTGCAGTAGTCAATTAAACATAAGTGATTTATAAATAAACAATACTAAACACTTAATAAATAAATAGTAGTTTTATGATAGCAGCGAAGTAAATTGCATTTTATAAATTGTTTATTTTTATGTAGGATCTGATTTGTCGTTTTCAATTTGAGTGAAATAATTAATATATATTTAATTATATTTCTCAATATACATTATATTTTAACATATATATATATATATATATATATATATATATATATATATATATATATATATATATATAGAGAGAGAGAGAGAGAGAGAGAGAGAGAGAGAGAGGAAACAGATTAGAAATTTATGAATTTTGTTAGATAATTTATTTGCAAAATAAAATTACTTATTTACATATTTTTTTGAAAAAAACATTTGTTTGTGTATTTGGATTATAAAAATAATTATTTAAAAATTTTTGAAACAGAGACGATTTATATCATATATGTGAAGATCACATTTAATTTTATGTAAAAAATAAATGTAATTTTGTAATATTGAGAATTTTTAAGAGGATACTTATATATGTATATATATATATATATATATATATATATATATATATATATACATACATATATATATACATATATATATATATATATATATTAGGTTGGCAAGTATCTCCCTTCCGCTTTTTTTTTTGTACATAGCTGCGAAATTCAAAAGACCAGAAGGCGGAAGGGAGATATTTGCCAACCTAATATATACATATGTGTTCATATATATATATACATATATGAATATTAAAAAAATATATAAAAATATTCTCTCCAATAAAGAACAATTTTATCAGAATAATATAATATATAATTAAATAACATTTTTCCACATATTATTTTAAAAATTTAATTATAATGTCATTTAATACAAAGTAATGTAACGTAACTAAATAAATAATTTAACTTTTTTATAAAAGTATTATTTCTATGTGCCTTTTTTACTATTTTTACAACTTTTGAACATTGCTGTAGAATTAAACAGGTTTACGAAAAGTTTTATTTTCAAAAATACTAATACTATTATTTGAAACCGGTTATCCGGCCAAAAAAATAAAACCAGATGTTAATAAAAGTAGAACCTTTTAGACAATTTTATAAAAACTGGATCATTCACTATGGGAGAATAAACATAATATAATATAATTGAAAAAGTGAAGCATTTATTTGAGTATTGTTATAATTTTGGAACCAGCTTAAAATATTCTTGTATATTAACATTTTATTAGATTTTTATCATCTTGTAGATTATTTTTAATAATGTAATCATATTATATATATATATATATATATATATATATATATATATATATGTATGTACAATTATATAGAATGGTTCAAATAGTATTAAAGATTTAAATACATATTATATCCTTCAGTTTCATTTGGGTCACCTGTATTTTTATACAGAAATTATTTGCTTATATATATATATATATATATATATATATATATATATATATATATATATATATATTTCAAAATAATTATATTAAGAATCTTCAAAAAATTAATTGAGTTTCGTTATTCCAAAAATAATTATTGATATTTAGTTATAATTAATTTATATCACAGCTTAATACAAAATATGAATTTTTCGTACAAAATATACTAAATTTTATATTTCTAATTGATATTTTTGATTTTTTTTTTATATCCAAATACATGACAAGAGAATGTATTTTTATAGTTAATTTAATATTATTTTTTCTTGATTCATATCGTCGAATAAAATTAATATCAACAGTTAGATAATTGATAATAAATTTAAAAGATTGTTAGAAATTAATCCAAAATATAAGTAAATACATATCTTAATCGTCTAGGGTAATTTTATTTGATAAAATTGATTATGGAAGTTGAAATGAAAAAGTAAATATTGGATTTCGTTTGCATTAGAATTTTCTAGATATATTAAATTTAATTATTTGAAGTATAGAAAATAATTTGTATACTACTAAATATGACAAATGTGTAAAATAATAAATTATATTAAATGATTTGGATTTTTGATGATTTAAAATTTTATTTATTTCCTTATATTATTACTACAATATATACTTTATATATATATATATATATATATATATATATATATATATATATATAAATCTGTCATTAATTTATTTGAAATCATAAAATAGGTGTTTAATTTTTATTATAATTCTTACTTTTTATCGTTTAGAGTCATTTGTTGAAAATAATATTGTATATCCACATAATTCTAATTGATAATATTTTAAAGAATAGAATATTATTTTTCAACTAATGTTTATTTTCGTAATACATGTTTTAAAATTTTGTATATTAATATATATTGGGTCATATAAATGGAATGCCTAGTATTTTATTAGAAAGGAACAAAATAAACTATACACATGTTTCCCTATACACTTCCCTATACACATGTTTTTTTTTTAATAAAATATAAATTGAGGCGTCACATTTAGATAACCTTATACAAACACACACATATACAAACACATATGTATACATACATACATACATACATACATACATACACACACACACACACACACACACACATATATATATATATATATAATATTTACAAAAAGCAATAATTTTCTTAAAAGAAACACGGTGTTGCATAAATATAAATAAAATTAAAAAACTGAATATTATCTGCAGTAAAATATTAATTTCTAAAGTATGATAAATTAAATTTTATCACGACATATATATATATATATATATACATTAAAAATTTTAAAAAACAATTTAGTTATTTTCGAAAAATGAAACTGATTTGAAAATACAATAAAAAACATATAAATATAATTATAAAATAAAACGTTGTAATCTGGAATTAAAATTACCTATACCAAAATATTTTATTTAAATAAATTTTAATACTTTTTCATTATAAATTAAGTACATTCAAAGGATATCGGTAATAAAAAAAATACTTAATTATAATTGTTTATATGATGAAATCCTCTTTGTATTCAGTTATGAAAGTAATAGTGAGTTTTAAAAAAATCACTTATTTCAAGCTACAAGTAAATAAGTAACTTATTTAATTACTTATTACACGATTTAAAATGCTAAAAATAATTTTGGTACAACTTGTGTTTAAAATGCTATAATTATATAAATTAATAATAAAAATGTTTACGCATGAAATTATTTTATTATTGATGTAAAAATAATGTAAATTGTTTGCCAATTTTCGTTTTATATATAATTAATATATGTACGAGGGTTGTTTGATAAATATGGTAAATGTATTTATTGTTTAATTTAATTAATTAATTGATTTAATTAAATTTTCAATTCAATTTTTCTTACTTTTTTACCATACTTATCAAACGACCTTCATGTATATATATATATATATATATATATATATATATATATTTAATTTTTCTAAGAATAAATATAGAATGAAAAAATCAAATTATGAAATATTATTCGATATAAAAAAAATCCCTAATATATTTTCGATTTATCTTTTGTGTAGATATTTCAAAATAGTATTTTTTTTATTAATTAATATGTAGTGTTTTTATTAAAATAGAAGTACTAAATAATTTCTAATAAAAATAGTTTTATTGTTAACTGAATATTTGTCTTTTATATAAATGCATACATACGAGTACATACATACATATATACGAGGGTCGTTTGAATAATATGGTAAAAAACTAAGAAAAACAGAATTGAAAAATTTAATTAAATTAAACAATAAATAAATTTACCATACTTATCAAACGGCCCTTGTATATATATATTTATTATATTAAAAATTATACAAAAAATGTTTTGAATAAAATTATATTAAATATTTTACGTGTGTGTATTAATTATTCCAAAATCGTATACTTTTTCTATAATATCGAACTCTACTTCTAAGATGAAATTATACCGATTAATAAATTTTAATTAATTTGTTGTATATGGTTTTCTTTTCGCGCACACTCAGCCATATATAAGCACATAACAAATATATGTGGATATAGAAATAATTCCATATTTGTATATATATATATATATATATATATATATATATATATATATATATATATATTCTGCTTATTAATGCTTCATATACACGATATAATTAATGTAATGATAAATTTTAGGGAGATAGCTAGACGTGCTAAAAGACCATAATAAAATTTATAATGTTTATATTCTTTCTTAATTTTTTAAAAATTGTGAAAATGTTTTAATAGTGTTTATTCAAATTTGATTAAATTATTTCTATACTTTATTTTGAAAACATCGTTTTCAAAATTTTTTATTTTAAAAGAACTATTTATATTATTTAAACCAATATTTGTATAAAGATGAGAAATGTGTAAGGTTGGTGTTTGTTAATTTAATATTTTTGTTGCTTAGTCGTTTTTATAAAAATAGTGTTTTAAGAGATTTCTAGTTTAAATGTAATTAGTTATTTTATTTTTCTGTCGTTATTTGATACGTGTGTTAGACGGACTTCATTATTTTATATTTGTACGAAATGCAGATTATAATAGTAATTATGTGACGTGAAGTGAAGAAAATAGAAACGTAACGGTGAAACGAAACGAGGAGAAGAAAGTTGTCGGCGTCAGCATCAAGTCGCAGAGCTGTTTTGAATTTGTATTCCTTCATCGGCGGCACGTGACTTGAACTCTATTCCGTGCTCATTCCTCCATTCAGTCCGTGCGAGTAGAACGGCGCTCGCTGTTCGTAGCTTTTGAGGAAAATTTACTTCCAGCAAGGAACACTAATTTTACTTTGAACACATTTTCTACAGGCGTCCAGTGCGGTGTTGGATGACGCGCGCGTCACACCGACGCGGGCGTCGCGTCGAGCGCACACCCGGCCGACTGTTTTTACAATGAAATGCATTCTGAACGCTAAATAGCATTTTGCTTATGAGGGAATTTTCAAAGTTGATGATGAGAGACGACGACACGTCTTGTAGGCCGAGGGTGAGAACTCGAATTGCCGGCTTGTTATTTTTGGGTGCCTGAAAACGCGGAACCGAGAGAAGGTGGTGGCGCGCATTCTAATTAATTTCACCGAAAATTTCGTTTCTAATATCGAGCAGCATTCGATATTTAAGATGTTCGCGTAGCTGGAAAGTAACAAATGTCGTCATATAAATTTTCTCTAATAATTATTATTCGAAGCTTTACTTGGAAATTTATCAAGACCTACAAATTTACTACATATATAAATATGTAGTCAAATACATTTTACCCATGCAAATGTATACACATTCATATGTATTTTAAACACAAATATATAAATATATATATATATATATATATATATATATATATATATATCGCTGTGTGCATGTGTATATATATATATATATATATATATATATATATATATATATAATAAAAAAAATTATACACAAAAAGTCAAAATGTATTAACAAATTATGAGTAATAAGAGTTTCAAGTATCAAGAGCTTCAATGCTAATAGAAATATTAAAACGTATTAAAAAAATATCAAAGATAACAGATATTTTTTATCATTGAAAAAAAAGTAGAGTTTAATAAATTTGTAATTAATCATCAAAACTATCTGTGAATGAACTAAATTATAATTATATTCGTGTTTATCATGATAATTTGAATTATGAATTATTTGATATATAAATATATATTAGGTTACCGAAAAGTTCTGACCGATAATGTCATCTCAAGTTTCAAAAATTGCGTCATTCTACAGAAATGGAATTCACAAATTACCATTACGCTGGGAAGAGGTCATTAGTAACAAAGGAAAATTATATTGTTCAGTAAATATCAATAAATATATTAAAAATATAGTATTTTTTAATTAAAAAATGGACAACTTCCGGTAGACCTTATATATATATATATATATATATAATATATATATATATATATATATATATATATAATATATATATATAAATATATATATATATATATATATATATATATACGCACACACATACATATAGAGGTATTTTTAAG
>CP092091.1:38647990-38715490 GCA_029203775.1 Neoneuromus ignobilis | reverse complement strand
GTAATAACTCGATCGAGAAGAGTAGGATCACTTTCAACCTGCTCGAGACAATCTTGAGCGATGTTCTCTGTTCCATTTTCGTGACATGCACTACTCGCGCGTTGTTACAAAACACTAAACAGCTGGCGAAGAAATGATCGTACGAGGGTGGTCAAGGTCTCAATCGAGAAAGTAGGGATCTGCTATTACGGTGGCGGAGTTACAGGTTCGCAGTGTTACCACAGGCCGAGAAAAAAAAATCGGTCGCATTACTTAATTGTCTGACCTCGTATATATATATATAAGTATGTATGTATTCACATGGTGATCCAAAAAAGACTAAAAAATGTGAAATAAAAAAAAAATTTCAGAATATTTTTTTTAATTTTTTAAAAAATATACTTCATGAACATTTTAAGAGCTATATGAAATATTATATTATATCTACAGGTAACTCCAGTATAACATGGCAACTTAGAACACGGTTTCACCTTAACACGGTTTGAGAATTAGATAAATTCCCATATAACGTTTAAAGTTTTTGAGAACAAAATTCGAAATTAGGGAAATCCCCGTACAACATGGAACGAAATAAGAGCTTTTAAATGCACAAGATATCTCATTGGAAATTTTTTATTTGAGCATGTGTGTCGTATCAGTTTGCTTGCAGAATTTTGAAAATTATTAGAATTTAAAATCCATTTTGTTCGTGGAGTAATAAGTACATTTTAAAACTTTGTGTTTTTCTTTTTACTACATTATACATAGATTAAAAATTTTCGGGTACGTATTATTCAACCTTTTTTAGAAATAGTAATTATGTTTTTCATTTTTGTGAATTAATTTGTAGCCTTGAATTATGTCTGGTGGAAATAAAAAAATACCTTTAAAAAGACATTTCATCTCACTAGAACAAAAATTATAGATTTTACTCTCAGCTAAAAGCAATCAATCTAAAATAACAGATTTTTTGCGAGAAGTATAGCATAGAACTCAAGATAATGCTGAAGAAAGTTCAGAGGATGAGGATATATTATCAAAAAGAAAACGCCCTCGGTGAATGGTGTTTATTAGCGATGACGAAAAAAACATTATTTAATGCATATTAATATGTAATACTTTTGATGAAAATTTCTTTAATAAATATATTTCTCCTAATTATAAAATAATAGTATGTTTTTCTCATTTTCGGAACCTAACTCTCTTTTTTGCATTAGTTCTTTGTTTCACATAACACGGATTCGCATAATACGGCATTTTTTAGAAACGTAATAACCGTGTTATACGGGAGTTACCTGTATATATATATATATATATATATATATATATATATATATATATATGTAATTAGTTGTAACTTTTAAAATTGAATAAAATAAATATTTTTTTTTAATACGAGATATGAAATTCTATATTACATTTTAAAATTTTATATTAAAATAGTAAATATTTTTTTTTTATAAATATAAAAAGTATTAGTGTTTTTGAAATAAACGGAAATTGATTACATTTAATGTCGTTTCTCACTAGAACGGGATCAGAAAATATCGGAGCAATATAACCTCTGATTATTGCCAGTGTTGCCACACAGTGGAGCGACGACGGCGGCCATGTTACACACAATGGCAGCGGCCATATATCTTATTTTCCTTGACGAGCCACAGGGCTGGGAGCGCCTCGCCCCCTTGTTTTCCTTACCGTATATATTTCAAAGACAACTAAGATAAATTACTTCGTTAAAATAATGTCTTATATATGCAGCACTCTATCTCAAAACGAATGCGAGCTATGTTCGGTTTCGTGAACGATTTCAATGCGTCCTTGTACCTAAATGAAATAAACAAACACGGAGGATTCTCATCGAAAATAGACGATTTTAATTACTCACTCCGTTTCTGTACGTGTGGCTCGTACGTTATTGCGTTTCGAATTATTTTCGACGTCGTATGTTCTCTAATGTATTTCAAAGTTGAAAAGTGTTCACTCGAAGAAAATTTCAATGAATTTAAATCTAGAATTTCGAAAAAAATGTTATATAAACAAATTTACGATTGAAATTAATTAAATTTAATTTACGTATTATTAGTAGTTATACTTATTTTTATTTTTTTAGGATAAAATTGAAATATTTTTTTTAAACAAGTATTTTTTATAAAAACCAAATACATTATTTTTAAAAATATATTCATTTAGTTCATAAATCTTTTTAAATCTCTTATTTCACGGATAAGATTGTAAAACTTTTTGGATCAAGTTTTAATTTGTGATAAAAATGAATTCTCTATTTCATCTATAAACATAGTCACAATTAGCTATAATTAAATGACCATTTTCCACAAATGCCTAAAGTAAAATTGACTCCCAGAAAAATTCTTCATTGTGTTTCGTTGACTTGAAGAGGAATTATTTATTACAAGTATTTACAAATTTGTCAAATCATCACAACAAACATTTACAGTGAATAGCTTCAAAAAATATATAAAACATTACTATAACAACAATTAGCGCTGGTAAATCATCAAGGAGTTTAAATTTTGCAAGATAACGTTCGATCATATGTTGCGGTAATGACAGGAGAAAAGATAATGAATTTAGGTTGGGAAATTCTCCCTCATCCCCTATGTTCATCTGGTGAATATCGTCATTGAATTTATATTTATTCTTATTTCTGACTAACCATAAGCATGGTAATGAATTTAACAGTGTTAGCATTAGAAGTACAAGTTTGTAATTTTTTTTTTTACAAACGGTAGATATTTAGACGATTTTTAATAAAAAATAAAAGTGTTTTTATTTTAATCTCAAAAGTAACACCATTTTCTTGGTTACCTAGTACATAATTGTAACAATTTTAATTATTTTTATTTAGATATTCTTTCTTTTTTTTGAGTAACACATGAATTATTTTATAAAAAAAATTCTGACTGAAATTCTAAAATATTAGCAAACGTCTGAAAATATTTGACAAAATGTATAGTAAAATTTTATATAAATGTATATGCGTATAATAAATTATAATGAAAATAATTTTCTAAATATAAAATAAAATATTTTTAAATCAAAAGTAAGGCATTAATTTTCAGATAAAATATGTGATAGAAAATTTACAAAGAAAATTGTATATCATTTTATTAAGGAAAGAGTTTATTTGAATATATAAATATCAATGAACAGAAATGATTAATTAATTATTATTTTAATAAATTAATCTGCATACGAGTACATCGAATATTTAATTATTTAATTTGTTTATTATAGAAATATAAGCCTTATTAAACAATCATTTACATAAATACGCATTTTACATTAACATAGTATGTAGAAATAATTATATACATACATACATACATATATATATATATATATATATATATATATATATATATGTGTGTGTGTGTGTATGTATTTATTTGCGTATATATATAAAAGTATTAATGTATGTGTGACATAAATAAAATATTGATAATTAATTTCTTTTTAGAAAAATATTTACCGGAGAATTATTTGAATTAAAATTTATTTTGAATAGCTATTGGGCTTTATTGCTTTAAAGCGTTAATTTATACATATATGTATATATAAATTTATATATAAATGTAACTATCTATAAACATATATCTTATTATTTAAAAGGAACTTTTGTAAGACATCTTAATAATCAATATTAGACAATTATACGTATAGCCAAATAAATGTGTGTTTAGTTTTTATGACGTATTATGAGTAATATTATTTGCGGTGATTTGCACGGTATATTTTATTACCGTTTTCAATGCAGAAAATTATTAAATCTCACTTATAATTTTACAAATTTAATTATTTCAGTTTTTCTTATCAATTTTTTTGAGAAGTAATAATTTGTAACTCTCAAAATTATAATCGTATTTTATATAACAATCCTTATATTTAAATGATATTATCGATTGATAATTAATTATTGTTAAAATTATTTGTGTATTGCTATTGCTTACAGACATTTAAGAATATTATTGAATATAATAATAGGTTTACTGGACGGAGAGGTAAAATAAGAGCAATGAAAATAAATTATGATAGAAAATTTTCAAATTATATTTTTTCTCTATTTTTTAACGCCCCTTCCTTTCGTTGCTCTTTCTCTCTCTCTCTCTCTCTCTCTCTCTCTCTATATATATATATATATATACAACATATTTGACCATCCAGATATGACACCTAGATTTGTTTTTTATTAAAAAGAAACATGTGTATAAATTCTTTTCAATAAAATACGAATCTAGACGTTACATTTAGATGACCTTATATATATATATATATATATATATATATATATATATATATATATATATATATACTTATTTTTGTTTAATATGTATATTTATATATATTGATAATAAAATTGAATATAAATTAATAAATATTTTAATTTTGAATATTCTGCTTTGAAAAAATAATTCTTATGGATCTTTCATTTATATATAAAGAAAGAAAGAAAAAAAACAATAAAAAATATAAACTGTTGAATATAAAAATAATATCATTATATAATATTAAAATGAAAAATATTGCTTTAAATAATTGTTATTAAAAAAAATCTGCGGAAAAAATTATTGGTTACGTTTTTATACTTTCAATTAATACTTCCGGAATTAAACGCCTTTTTAAATTATTCATATAAAATGAAATACATTATTTTTATGTTTTCATTAAATTTTGTAATTAATGAAAATTATTTTTTTCTTATTTCATTTTACCGTTGACAATTTATATTGAAAATTATCTTAGAGTACAATAAATAAATTCATTTTTTTATATTATTTTGAATTTTATATATATATATATATATATATATATATATATATATATATAAACTTCATCTCTTTCATTCTATCTACTATTGGATGAAGACATCTTTCAAACTACTTATTTTGATTGATCTAATGGCTTTCTCTTCCAGTCCATCCTGATGAATTTTCTTGTTTTTATTCTATCTACCTAAATATTTTATCATGGATCTTTTTATATATCCATATTTCCAAACAATAATTTCTCTTGCCTATCGATAAACTTTTTTTCTTGTCGATTTAAAAAACGACATTTAGTATTTCAACAAATCAGTGATTATGTTAAACAGTTATTCAGTTGAGTATTGACAAAATTTGACACATTATATATATATATATATATATATATATATATATATATATATATAAGATAACCTAAATGAGATTGAAAAATAGTAAATGATAATAAGCAAGTAAATTTATATTTAAACCTTTCAGTCTCATTTGGACCATTCTATATAAATAAAAAAGGAAAAATAATTTCAATAAAAATTAAATTTATATTGATAATTGCATTATTTTATTTTAAATTGTATTTTGAAATATTAACATCATTTTGACATTTAATAAAAAAATATATATTAATTTAAAATAAAATATAAACTTTATATAAAAAAGTTTTTTAAAAAAAACTAAAATTCATTAATAAGAAATTATTTCCTTGCAGTTTTTTTTATAATCAATGATTTATCAATATTTATTAAAAACAATGTTAAAAAGTAATGTAAATAGCATAAATATTTTTTCATATGACCTCTGATATATATATATATATATATTTATATATATATATATATATATATATATATATATATATATATATATATATATACATACATACATACATACATGTGTGTGTACAAAAGATGAAGTTGAGATATTTTTTTCTATTTAAATGTGACATTTGTTTCTAAGATGTGCTGTATATTTTTTTATTCGCGGAAACCCTGCATCTTGCAAATTACAAATAAATTGATATTAAAGTGTGATGAGTGTATTCAATGTGACAGTTCCCCATTTTGAATAAGCTTTCATTAACAATTGTCTATCATTTATATCAGAACACATCAGATGCGAGACAGTAAGTCGGATGACAAAACGAAACAAAAACGAAATCGCGAAACCCCATAAGCAAATCCGTCTTCCATTTTCTGTACCTTCTACACCTCCAGTCATTAGTCTTGCGAGCCTGACGACTTTTGCCATTCAAGACAGACAATTGAAGATACCCCGCCACGAACTAAAGTTTCTAGCAATCTGTGCTGTGCTGAGGAGCACAGAAATTTAATTAAAACAATTTGTAAAAGCTGCCTTCCAGCACCTACACCCATCTATCCCCACCCGACGGCAACAGCAGCGCCGCAGGCAGGAGGTAGCTGTTACACCCACCTTGGCCACCCAACGCCTTCTCTTATACCACTTCGTTCAACGAGTGTACGTATGTGTGAGTGCGTATGTATGTTTATGTGTACACGTACATGGTTCTGTATATAAGTGTATGTGTGTGTGTGCGTGTGAGAGAGAGTGTGCAATGAATGACAAATCATATATTATGTTCGTTCAAAGTTTCGCCGAAATCTAAGACAGCTTTGAAATTAAATTGAAAAGGGTGTGCGGTCGGATTCGTGACCATGAACAGACAAACGCGACCGGATTAATGTAATACAACATTCGAACTGTTCATTCTATTCTTTTACGTGTCAGAACTTTAATTAAGAAATTTGAAAAGTGACGATTTGCTATGGCGGAAACGATCTATGGCCAATCGTTATTAATGCAAACGTAATGTCTTCAATAAGAACAAATTTACATGAATATTTCAAATAAGTAACAAAACAAGAAACGATATCTAACAAACGGTTCACTTGAAGCATTTGAAAAAATCTATATTGCCACAATTATTTTCAATAACATTTATTTAAAATTTTTATTCTGATAGAAAATTCAAATAATACTTTTTTGTCAATTTTATGAACAATTTTAATTTGGGCAACTGTATTAACATTTTATTATCATACATACATACGTACATATATATTATCGTCACCTGCAACTTTATATCTATTTCTAGATAAAGGCCTCTAATAAAAAAATCCTCTTCGACTGATCCAATATCTTTCTTTCCTAGTACATTTGTATACGGTTTTTGTTCTTTGTTTTATACTGAGTGTCAATAAAGAATTGCCATATTTGATATCATGACTAACATAGGATTTTGCAATAAGAATGTTAAAACTTTGACAGCTGGTGGCAGCCATGTTTGAATTTTTTTAAAGCTCATTTTTTCATTTCAACTCAGTATAGTTTGACCAATTATCATGGAACATTTAACACTTTAACAACGCTTAGAAGTTGTAAAAAATTTAATAGACTTATTGAAACAGAAGTTTAATGACTCCATTATTTCACGAAATGGACCTATCAATTGGCTATCAAGATGATGTGATCTAATTTCATTGGATTATTTTCTGTGAGGTTATGTGAAATCGTTGGTTTATGCTGATAAACCACAAACAATAGAATCATTAAAAAAAAACAATGAACCTGGAATTCATGTAATTGGACCACAATTATGTGAAAGAGTGACCAAAAATTAGACTAAACAAATGCATTATATCAGCGAAATTGTTGTGATCATATGAGTAAAATTAGGTTCCGTCATTATTTTCATAGAATATGCTTAAAAATAAATAACTAATTAATTAAATACTTTTTGTTTTATTTTCATTTAAACTTCTGAAGCACTTATTTGAAAACCTTATATATATATATATATATATATATATATATATATATATGTATATATATATATATATATATATATATATATATATGATACATGCATTTTATATAAATAAAATTGAACATAATTATAATGAAGTGTTGATGAAAAAAACTATTTTAAAAGATATTGTTACTAATAGGGTTTGTATAATTAAAGTTTGAATACTTTTGAAATAAATCATATATTCAATTAATAGATCGAATACACTTTTTTGGCAAATAAGCGTTGATAGTAACTACTACACGACTGATTTAATATATATATATATATATATATATATATATATATATATATATATATATATATATATATATATATAGAGAGAGAGAGAGAGAGAGAGAGAGAAAACGAGAGAGAGAAAGAGGTCCAAACGAGATTGAATGATTTAGATATACATTTACTTCTTTACCATTATTATCCTGCGATTTTATTTGGACCATCACATATATATATATATATATATATATATATATATATATATATATATAAATATATATATATATATATATATATATATATATATATATATATATATATATATATATAACTTTTATACATGTCGATTAAAATAATGAAGATAATCTTTAGTTTCCATTTTAAAACACATAAGTAATATTAAATAAAACGTTAAAAGTAAAAAAATGTACGAATTAACAATAAAAATAAAGACCAGCACTCAAAAAAATATATTAGGATTTGTCTAAGTAAAATATCTTGAAAATGTTTGAATGTCTAAAAAAAATATGTAAATATGTATCTTAATCCAAATGTCTCTATGGATTTTAATGAGATTACAGATACTATTGATGATGATGGTGACCTACTTATAACGTAAACGCTTTACTTTCATGTATCCAATTACAAATACTGTACCTATTTAGCTATCTATCTATGCATCTTGACTATGTTTATTACATATATATTTATATATATATATATATTTAATCATTTCTATTATTTATTTATTGCAAAGATGATTTTAGATTGATTTTGAAAAAATATTGGTGTAAAATCAAAATATTTTACATAATAAAAAATATTAGGATAAATAGATACTAATATAAATTAATTTAAGAACGTAAAAATTTGTAAAAATCTTTATTTATTTACATAAAAATACTATCCTTCTCGAATTTTTTTCATAATTCTTACAGAACATTGATCTCTCGAATAATATTGTTTCATAAATTAATTACAATCACAACACTATAAAATATTTAACACTAGATTGACGGAGCAAGTCGATTCGACTCATTTATGATTTTATTGCTATATATATATATATATATATATATATATATATATATATATATATATATATATATATATATATATATATATATGTATATATATATATATATATATATATATATATATATATATATATGTATATATATATATATATAAAATTAAATATATTTTTTAAAAAACATATGTTTGTTTTCAATTACATTGTGAAATGTATACAAAAAAATGAGTCAAATTGACTCGCTCTGTCAATATAGTGTTAAAAATTGAGAGATAAATATTTATTGTTCATATTGTTTATAAGCTGATGTAGACTTTGACAGCAATACAGTTATCATCAGAACGTAATGTTATAAAATTTAGATTTTATAATGTAGTGCTGCTATGTATATATATATATATATATATATATATATATATATATAAAATATATATATATATATAAAATATATATATATATATATATATATATATAATATATATATATATATATATATATATATATATGTATGTATTAATATTAAAAAAAGTGTTAAGCAAATATTCAAAACAGTCACCTGAATTCACTTAAATATACAAAATATAAAAATTAAATGAATACAAATTAATTTTTATTCCCAACACCACTATGGTAATGAAGTGTTCAGTAATTTATAACAATAGTTATTATTATATAATTTGTTTATAACAATATTTTTTTATAACAATAATTTTAACAAAAAGGCTCTGATGATGATGGCATCACCATCGAAATGCGCATTACCCAACTATTGTTATGAACAATAAGTAATTATTGAACACTTTACCAGTATTGTGATGTTGGGGATAAAAATTCATTTGTGCTAAAGTGAATCCGCCACAGTTTGAAAACAAACAATATTAAATGAATATTGAAATTGTAAATCTTCTCATATATAGAGCAGAAATATTGAAACAATATGTATTTACTTAAAAATTAAGTTATATTAAGCCAGTTTCAACAAAGAGAATGTGAATGATAGTTTTATTATAATTAGAAAATTTGTCAATTAAGATTGAGATATAAAATAAATGCCTGATCTCTTTCGTAAAAATTTAAAAAAATAATGAAAAAAAATATTTACGTTAAAATTGTCTAATCTCATAACTCAAATTCTTTTACGATTAATTTAGCTATAAAAATTAAATAAAAAAATATTGTACACACAATTCGGAAGTATTTAATGATAGTGATCAATGAAGACATTAAACATTTAAAAAGTACGAATGGATAGAATAAATATTCACATTCCTTTTTTTTAAAAAAATATAATTTATTTCAATAATAATTTAAAAATGACATTATGTACGTAGATGCATTAATTAAAGTTAACTAAAGAGTTATCACTGAATTTATTTTGAGTTGATAAAGATTGGAAAATTAAAAGTTTACAGGAATGTACATAAGTATTTTACAATATATATATATATATATATATATATATATATATATATATATATATATATATATATATCATCATCATCATCATCATCATCATCATCATCATAACGCCCACATCAGTCCACTACTGGACGAAAGCCACAATGAATGCCACCATATATATATATATATATATATATATATATATATATATATATATATATGTATATATATATAATTGTTTGGTATTAAGAAGTGGAACTTAAAAAGTAAATCTAAGATCAGATATCAATATTAGTTACATATATCAACGTATATTAAGATAAAAAGTGAACAATAAATAATTAATGATTACTTTTTCACTTGTAATATTTTGTATAAAAGTGAATTCGCTACAGTTCCAAAACAAATAATGTTATATCAGTAAGCACTACTAAAATATTAATATAAAATTCTTGTCAGAGTATGTTTGTTTACGAGATGAGATTATCAACCCCATACCCAACCTCAAACTTAGAAATCTCTCCGACCGGGGTTCTACCTACTTGGAACATTATTATATTAAATAGTATTGATGCATCCAAACATAATACATTTACATGGGTGAAGCCGAATTTTGAAACAGAGAAAATAGTAATAATTGTAATTTGTTTTATTTTTTAATGATGCTTATCTAGAAAAAAATTAATATTTTTTTTTATTTTTTACCTAAGTAAAACTTTCTTCTTTTTGTAAAAAAGAATAATTTCTTAAATATTTTCAACACAATATTGAGTCCAATTTTGAAATTTAGTATTGTAATATCTTTTTAAATTACAAATTAAAGTAAAATTATGGAAAAAAATCTATTTTATCAATAATAGATCTTCCGCACGAATGATTTAACATATGGTAAATGTATATAAATATATATATATATATATATATATATGCAATGTATATATATATATATATATATATATATATATATATATATATATATAAGAGGGCCGTTTGATAAGTCCGTGTAAATTCCGAAAGATGGCACCACTGGTGCATATCGAGGTTATTTTTAATTAGTAGCACCTCTTGGAAGAACACACATCAAGTTTCAGCTATATCGGTCTATTCCTTTGTGTTTGACAATCGTTGGAATCAAGGAAATCGAGTGATTGTCAAATAATGGACGAAAAAGAATTTCGCGTGTTGATTAAACACTACTTCATTAAAGGCAAAACGCCTCAGGAGACTAAACAGAAGCTTGATAAACATTATGGTGACTCTGCACCTTCGATTAGTGCGGTTTATAAGTGGTTTCAAAATTTTCGGAGTGGCCATATAAGCACATGAGACGCTGAACGTTCTGGACGCCCTGTTGAGGTCACCACTCCAGAAATCATAGATAAAATCCATGATATGGTGATGGATGACAGAAGAGTGAAAATCCGTGAGATTACTAGTGCTGTAGGCATCTCGTGTGAACGGGTACATAATATTTTGCACCAACATTTGGACATGAAAAAGCTATCCGCCAGGTGGGTGCCGCGATTGCTCACTATCGACCAAAAACGAGGTCGTGTGAAGTGTTGAAAGAACGGTTTGCAGCTGTTTCAGCGAAATCCGCAGGACTTTAAGCGTCGTTTCATCACTGTAGATGAAACATGGATACATCACTACACTCCTGAGACCAAAGAGCAGTCTAAACAATGGGTTATCAAGGGGGAATCTGCTCCGAAAAAGGCGAAGACAATTCCTTCGGCCGGGAAGGTTATGGCTACTGTCTTTTGCGATTCGCAAGGAATAATCTTTATCGACTATTTGGAAAAGGGTAAAACCATTACAGGTGCATATTATTCATTGTTATTGGATCGTTTGAAAACCGAGTTGCAAGAAAAACGTCCCTGATTAGCCCACAAAAAAGTCCTCTTTCATCACGACAACGCACCAGCTCACACCTCAGCAGTTGTGGCCGTAAAACTAATGGAAATAGGGTTCCAAATCGTTTCACATCCCCCCTATTCTCCAGACTTGGCTCCATTGGACTATTATTTGTTCCCTAATATGAAGAAATGGCTCGCGGGAAAAAGATTTTATTCGAACGAGGAGGTGATTGCAGGAACAAATGACTATTTTACAGACTTGGACAAATCCTATTATTCGGAAGGGATCAACAAACTAGAGCAGCGTTGGATGAAGTGTATAAGCCTAAAAGGAGATTATGTTGAAAAATAAAAACTATTTATTCAAAAAAAATGAAGCAGTTTTTATTTTTATACGGACTTATCAAATAACCTCGTATATATATAAGTATATAATATATATATATATATATATATATATATATATATATATATATATATATATATATATAAGTATATACAAATTAAAAATTCATTTCTTTCAAAAAAATAATACCAAACACTGTAATATATATCCAAAAATACAAAATATGCATAAAATATGAAAAAACTTATAATAATATTATATAATCAAATACCATTTAATGTATACATAAAATCTGCCAATTTAAAAACATCATAGTTTTTAAAAATATACAAGTAATAGTACTAACATTGACTACGAAAACATAAAAATTAAATTATTTATTTAATACTGTATTCAAAAAATACAAATAAAAATTATAATTAAATTTGTAGAATAAACGAAAAAACATAAAATATTTTTTTTGTTTATTTGTTTAAAAAATATAAAAAAGGTTCAAGTTGAAACCTATAAAAAAAATAAAACATAAAAATCAATTTGTTTCTTTATTTGGAAAAATACAGAACAAACTTATAATTGAAACCTGTAAAAAACACACACACAAGACATGGAAATTGGTTTCATTTATTTGAAAATGCACAAAAATAAATTTTAATTATTATAAAATAAATAATATATATATATATATATATATATATGTGTGTGTGTGTGTGTGTGTGTGTGTGTGTATGTATTTGTGTGTGTGCTAATTATTGTACTTATGTTTTTAAAGTTATATACAAATAAATAAAATTCAAGAAATGGTTATATATAAAAAAAATCCTAACCTCAATATCAATATATTAACACGAATTATTTTACTAACAAACATATTTTTAGATTTTTATAAACTAATAATGTACTAACCTCGTGAAAATAAAAGTGAGTTTGTCTTTATTTTATAATAATTAATACTTTTATATTACAATATATAATATTACAGATTCTTTTAAAAAACTACATACTTTGATAGTCTACACATTTTATACATACAACAAATAAAAGACCATAGAAAACAAGTACGTATATCTTTTACATATGATATTGTAGTCACGTATATATATATATATATATATATATATATATATATATATATATATATATATATATATATATATATATATTGCGTGGAGAAAATAATATAAATAGTAGAGGTTTATAAATAATTTTTTTATTTATTACATTTCTAATCTAATGTAGAGAATAATCTAAATAACGATATAAGACTATTAAATATTTTATTATTCTCAATTTTTTGGATTATATATATATATCTATGTCTACATGTATATTCAGTAGTAAATTTAGGAAAATTATTAATAAGGAAATTTATACATTAACGAAAATAGTTAACTGTGGCTAAGATACAAATTCTATTTTAGAAACAGTTCACCAGATGAGAGCTACATTGTAATGGACAACAATTAAATATTATTCTGTTTATAAACGAATTTTCATTTATACCTGATAAAATCAAAGTGTATATATATATATATACATATATATATATATATATATATATATATATATATATATATATACGTATATATAATGTATGAAACATATTTGAAATTAAGATTTAACTCTTTTTTGGTAATACATTTTCTATGAATTTTCAAATTACAATTTTATAATTTATATTTTTAAAATAATTTTGAAACACCCACACGTGTATATTACCATATATATATATATATATATATATATATATATATATATATATATATATAAAATTATTAATCCATAATGGCACCTTTTAGCAGTAAGAGAAACACAAGAAAGTAACATCGCAGTGGTGGCGCGTCTTATGTTTGCGGACGGCGTCGTTTCCGTTCTGTTTCGGGTACTTTTCTTCTATCCGTTTAGAAAGCAAACAAAATGCGAGCTACGTCGTTATACGCCGTTATAACCATCGCCTCACTTAAATACACACCATTAAGGAAATGTGTACATAAGAAAATTAAGTTGGATATAAGCTAAACTCGTCCGTATGCCACCACAGCAGTCGGAACAATTTTGCGCGCTGTTTACATAGAAACAAACACACGCAGGAATATTTGTTATGTATAAAATCGTTATAAGACGCTATTCTGTACGGAGTTCGGAGGTTTTGTTAATGCCCCTTCCATTTCTTATGGATGTTGAGAAATTCGCTTCGATGTGGAATAACGTGCTTCGCAATTAGTTTTACGATTTTGTTCTATAACTATGTTGTGACGCTATAGAGTTCGACGTTATTTATTTATTTCTATATATTTTAGAATAATTAAAGAGGCATAGATATTGAAATTAGTTTTAGATTGAATCGTTTATTTTCATAAATTTCCGATGAAATAATTTTACATTACTATTTTCCTTGAAAAAAATACACTATAATTTATTCAGATCGTTTACCCTTATAAATAATGCTCATCTATAAATTAACGTATTAATATAGGGTCATCCAAATGTAATGTCAAATTTATGTTTAATTACAAAAAAACAAAGAAAACTATACACGTTTCTTTTTAATAAAACACAAATCTAGGCATCACATTTGGATGATCCTATATAAATATTCTAAAATTAGTAACAGCATAATTTACTATAACAAGTTAAATATTTATATTAATTAATAAAGTAGAAATTATGTTTTTTATAAGAATTAAAAATTTTAATCATACGTTGAATATTGTAGTTTGATGGTAAGTTCAATTCTGGCTTTCATTTTATTATCTACAAAACACTGCTTTTCTCATTGATGGTTTTTAAATAACAATTAGGAAGGAAAAACAACCATAAAATATAGTATTGGTTACAACCGAAATATCTACATTCAGATTTGCTATTGTAACTAATTATTATTGTTATTAAATATTTATAAAGTTATAATATAGAATCATCCAAATGTGACGCCTAGATTTGTGTTTTATTAAAGAGAAATAAAAGAAACCATGCATATGTATCTTTTTAATTTTTAATGGAATACAAATCTATTTGTCACATTTGGTGACCCTATATAATAAAAGAGGTTCAACAGTAACATTTAGTTAACAACAGTAACATATAGTGTGATTTTATAGATCCATATGATAAAAATTGTATTTTTCAAATATTTTCTTTATTTTGATTTTAAAAAATATTTGGTTATGAAAGGTTCCTTCTAATTTATTTACCTTTATACAGTAGTACTATAATGATAAAAATTATCTTCAGTTTAATGACTGTTAATTATTTTTTATTCCTTCAATGTTAAACTTTTACTTCTTGAAATTTTTGTGTTTAAAAATTTTTTCTTTTGATTATAAAAATTAATATTACATCAAACATAAAATAATTCTTCCAGTGTCTTCAGAAATTCAATAATTATGATTTTTTGTCCAAATTATTTCAAAAATCTAAACAAATATAAAGAATTTATGATCTCTCTTAAGATAATTAAATTTTTATTGAAATATTTATAATTTATTCTAAAAGAAAGAAAAATCATTATTCGAAGTGATTTTAAATTAATAGTTAATAATATTTTTTTCAACTATTAATTTTATTTATATTTAAATATAGGTGTTTTTAAGTATGATAGAATTTTAAATTGAATCCTTATCGAAAGTTCTATTAAACCTAAAAATAAAAATTCTTTATCATACCTGTATATATAAATACACACATATACACATATATATATATATACATACACACACACACACACACACACATATATATATATATATATATACGGGTGTTTTTTTTTAGATTAGATAGAACTTTTGATAGGGATTCAATTTAAAGTTCTATGATACTTAAAAAATACTATATGATCATTGAACATCGAACTTGAATATATCTTTGCGAATAATTATATTTATTGTGGTAATGACAAGACAATGGATAATGTATTTAGAATGAAAAATGCTCCTTCATTCCCCATATTCACTAGACTAAGGAGCTAAAAAATATTTGAAGAAACATGAAATAATTATATGCTACATCTATATGATATAGTTGATCTTTTTTAACATTTTGGTTGTTTAATAATAACAATTTTTAAAATAGTTTGCTTTCAACAACAAATTTGAACCTAGAAATTTCACTAAAGAACAAGATTATTCTTTATTTGTTCCATCTTTTTAATTTTTCCTTAAATATATTCAAAGAAAAAAGCATTAATTTAAACAAAAGGGAATGAAAAGCAAGATTAAACTTTTACCAAGCTGTTTTTCAATATTATTTTTTTACTTTTAATGTATAATAACCAAGATGAACTCTCATCTCAATTCCTTAAAATGTTAAAAGAGTTCATTAATTATTTACTTTTTACTATCTTTATTTATAAACTGATACTTATTTTGATAGCAATGCCATTATTATCAAAATAATCTATTTATAAAATTTGAATTAATTCTTGGTTAAAAAATAAGTCTAGATTTTATAATGTAGCATTTTATTTATGATTGCATTGTCATCGAAATGCGCATCAGCTTATAATTAAAGAAAGTGAACAACAAAATAATTGTTAAACACTTTTTCAATATCTTGCAATATTGGGGGTGATAATTAATTTGTGTAAAAGTAAATTCACCACACTTCCAAAACAAATAGTACTTTTTATTTTTATTAAAACAATTATTTGAAAAATAGTAAATCATTAAATAAAAATTGCTTTGCAATTTTCTATATATAAGTCAATTATAGTTCTTAAATATGTACATCAGAGAATTTGTGTAATTAAAACATTAAATATTAAGTAAAATGGTTCTAAAAAATCATTACACAATAATTATTTCATATCATTTAAGTATCGAGTGAATGTCCACAATATAATTTAAAATATTTTGCGATAATAGGAATAATTAAGGTTATAAATACACCTTATTATAATATTTTAAAAATTGTTAAACTTTTAAATGAAATTCTCAATAATATAATAATTTATCTATTTACTCTTATTTATACATCAAAAATAATTACAGTACCTAAATACATTATTTTAATTATTAGTCGCTGTATAAACATAAACGTACTCAAGCACACACACACACACATATACACACACATATATATGTATATATGTATATATATATATATATATATATATATATATATATATATATATATATATATATGTATATATAATTCATTCTATGAAACTTGTTTATTCTGTGCGTGATATATCTTCTAAATACACTTAACATGTTCTAAGTAAGTTAATTAATTAATTTTCTGGATGACGGTCTGTATAGAAATTGATTAATTTTTGTGGTTTCTCAGAAACTTTCAATTAATCTTCATATGTGTCGAATAAAATCACCTAAGCGTTTAATCTTTTACAACATATTATTTTGGAACTTGCGAATGTTATTTACTTTCAATTTAATTATATTCGTGTACATACATAAAAACTTACATACATATGTACATAAATATATATATATATATATATATATATATATAGAGAGAGAGAGAGAGAGAGAGAGAGAGATCTTTCTCTCTGAGAGAGGGAGGGAGAGTAAAAGATAGGGAGAGATCAGAAGAAAAATTAAAAAAGTAGTTTTTTATAAAATAACGTAAAATGAATAAATCGTATACTTATTATTTTTATTGTTTTTGACAAATAAAATTTCATATATATTTATATATATATATATATATATGAATAGAAAATGTTATCGAATCTACGATAATTGAAAATCAGTTTGAGTTTAGGAAAAAGGTTGAAATACAAAAAGCAATTTTAGATTAAAGTGCTGTTTCAAAAAAGAAAATTGCAAGGTAGTCGACTTATATACAATTATTTATATACGTCGATGATGCTAGTGACTAAAAATAAAAAAATAAGTGCAAAGAGTTAAATATAATAAAAGTTAGAGGTATGACATTTAATATAGATGAAATTGAAATAAAACTGGTTACAAAGAAAATAAAACCAGAAATAATGATATCTTGAATAAGTAAATCAAGTGGAATATCTAGGATCTATATTAACAATTAATAGAAAGATAGATGAGGAAGTTATTAATAAAATGAGGAAAGTAAATCAAGTTTATTACAAGCTTAGCTGGTGATAATAAAGAAACATAATTAATCTGATAACATAATTAAGATAATAAAAGTGTTTAAAACCATATATATTCCTACGCTTATATATAAAGAGCTGATCTTTTCGACCATTAAAAAAAATAGAATATAAAGTACAGAAATGAGGTATTTGATGCGAACGGAAAAAAAGTGCCAAAAGATAAATACGACTATAAGAGGCCAGTTTCAACAAAAATATATTGTTGAAATTATTGAAAAAATAACTTTTCAAAGATTTAATTATGTAATAAGAATGAAAGAAAATCGAATAAATTAAAAATAGGTTAGAAGGACAATAAAATAAATGATGAGTTAAGTGGGAGGAATGTGTAATAGAAATTAAAAGAAAAAAGGGAGATCATATCTGAGATTAGGAATCTTACTGAAGGTAGAAATGATTTTAGAAAGTGGATAAAAGAATCTAACTCTTTGCGAAAGATAGGAAAAGAAAATAGAGAGAGAACAATTGATTCATTTTTCAGTTACTGATTTATATGGAAGGTTTAATTTAAATATTAACGAAATTTAAATATTTTATGTTTTTTGAACTGTTGATAAATCAGTTTTACACATCCCAATAAAAATAATTATCATTCCAATGATAATAATAAATATAAAATATTTTATATTAATGAATTATCATTCTAACTGCACAAGATATTAAAAAAATGTGCATTATCTCGTATGGTTCGAGTAATAATTCAATAATGTAAAATATTTTTATTTATTAACAATGTTTAAATGAGTTGTTAAGAAAGATTTAGTAAAAATAACTAATTAATTACAAGGAGATTTAAATTTTACTTAAAATTATAATCGAATGAAAAGTAAGTAATTTTAAAAATATTGTTAAATTTTTATCTTAAATAAAAATAGTAAAGTTAATAATAATAAGGTTTTTAAAAATTGATGTTAATTATATATATATATATATATATATATATATATATATAATAATGTTCATTGTAAATAAATGTATATATACATTGCACATTTCAGTTGAAAAAAATCAGTTACATTAACTTAATAGAATGCATGTGAAATGAATTGAAATGGTCAACGAGCTGACCAGTAAAAATATATTGCGTGCAGACTGTGAGAACGAAAATCGAACTTGAAATACAAGTTTTAAGTGGACACTAACAAAACAAATGACCAGCGTTCAGTTATTGCCTGAAGGAATGTATGAAGGGTTCGTGCACCCTTCAGGTGTTACAAGGGTTAGAAGAACAAGAATCGACATCTGGACATTGTTAATATTTATACATTTTTTTCGCACATTTGATTCATTTCGAAATGGTATTTTTTATTTATGTAAATATTTTTCATTAATTAAGAATTCATATACTCATTCTTCGGAATGAAATAAATTGTCAAGTATAAAGTATTTTATTTGTATGAATATCTTAATTCAAAATACGTAATTCGATATTTTTAACACCATTTAGAAGAAATCTCTGAATAAATTATATATTTATTTTGCTTGTAGTTAGACTTGTTTAAGAACGTACAGCACGAAGAAATATTTGTCATATGATGATATAGTGGTCAGCAAAAGAACACAAATTATTAACTATTTCAAATAAAATGTTAATTTTCTCTTTAAATTAAAGACGTTTTGAAATTTTAACCAATTTATTTTGATTAAATACGAGATTCGTTTAGGTATGGTAAATTTATTTTTTGCTTAATTTAATTGATTAATTAATTTAATTAAATTTTTCAATTTAGTTTCTCTTACTTTTTTACCATACTTATCAAACGACCCTCGTATATTACTTTTAATTTATAATTACAAATTTAATTTTCATTACTTCACTTTTTAATTAAATTAAAAAAATAAGCAACGCAAAAGTATTCAAACATTGACATAAATTTTCCTAAAAATTGAGAATTTCAAGAATTTCTAATTTTCCATTCACTGAAACAGTACTGGTTGAATATAATATAATATATTTCTATTCATTCGTGTATTAAAGTCGCGAAAAAAATCCGTAAATACAAAATTAGTCTATATAGATCTATGTAGCCTTTCGTTCAGCTATACTGTATAATATTATACAGTATGGCTGGACGAAAGGATTTAAAAACTAGTGTTAAAGTACAAAAATTAATTATAAAACTTCACGAAAAAAATAAAATATTTAGCGAAATTGAAAACCTGTAGGAAGAAATCATAATACTATTTATAGAATAATTAGGCATTATAAGATTTTCTTTTGATGAATATCTGCTTTCGATTTTTTTTATGCTGACTTGTCGGGCCTAGACCAAGACCATTTTTTTCACACATACGATCCATTTTTCCTCACCAGTTATCATACACTACAAAAATAGTTTGCTTTCTTCACGTTTAATAAGCATATCACAGATGTTTATACGTGCAGTCAAATAAATTATTTCTAGTTCATGAGAAATTCAAATATCGAGTTTGCTTATGCATCTCAGCTTCTTAAAATGATCGTGAACGCTGGAATCATTATTATTTAATGTTTCTGCAATCTCTCGTGTCGTGTATCGCGGGTTTGACTCGCTCAATGCCTTTATTTTGTCGTCATCAACCTCGATTGACCTTCCTGAGCGAGGAGAGTCGTAAACATCAAAATCACCAGCACAGAATTTCGCGAACCACCGTTGTCACTGATGTTCTTGTAGGGAATGGTCACCGTAAACTTTACCCAACTTATCACCAACTTGCTGTGCGTTCTTTCCTTTATGGAAATAAAACAGTATATGGGGAAAATGCACAGTTTGATCTCCCATCTTCAACTTGTTATAAAATCTATAAAATTCAACCAAATCGCTTAATTTTTTTATCCAAATGAAGGCAGTAGTGTCAGCTGTCAAACGACATAACAATTATGTGGATGCAAATGGCGCTTCTGCTATAAAAATAGACCAGCGACATCCTTTGCTAAAAACGCAAAGACTTACGTTACAATCTATATTTTAAAAGTTCAATGTCTTGTCTAAACAAAACTCATGCAAAAAAGTCATAAAAATGAGGGAAAACTGAATTATATAAAAATATTGAGTTTCAAACTTCCACATAAGTGAAAGAAAACATTTTTTTTTAAAAAAAAATTAATTTATAAAATCATTATTTATAAACGTTAATTAAAAAAAAACTTTGTAACTTAAAAATTACCATTTTTTAATTGTAGAAAAATAAATAAGAAATTTATTGAAACAAAAAAAAATGTTATGACCTGTGTTGAAATGACGCAATATATTATATTATGGAATAATAAATCGACAATTGTTAACAATGTATTCGAAAATACCTTATATGCATTCTATAATAAAGATTTACAAAATTTCAACTTGTTAATTATTAATCTTTAAAATGACTTGATATGTGTTAAACCATTATCAAATAAAAATCGTATATAAAATAAGAATCAAAATTTTTTAAAAAAATGCACCTATCTACTTTACGATCGCTTTAGAGCATTTGGGTTGTATAGGACAAAAAAATTGACTCGATCATGAATGGTGCAAAAAATACTTATGTGTATATATATATATATATATATATATATATATATGAATATATTTTTTGTGCGAGTACAAAAAACATATTTAATATTTCATATATTAATTTCCCATTTTCATTTTAGCAATGACAAGCGTGTTGTCGTTGAAAGTTAAAATATAGATGACATATAGAGGCACGTTAGTTGGTCTAAATTTAAAATTACTCTAATCATGAAGGCTAATTAGAGTTAGCTAGTTGCAAACTCGTCTCCTCCTTAATAAAATTTGTTCAGCGTAAAGTCTAGAATACGGCACGACGAAATAATTGCCGACTGCCTTATTACATCTACGAAACTATAAACTAGACTTCTAAATTTATACGATTCGAATGAACGTTATATAGCTATGCCGGAATGAAAATTGATGACTGCTGAGTAGTGCTGTCATATCGCATCATTAGTGCGGAAGAATGTTTTTACTTTGTTGTATAGAAGCTTTGAGTGAATAATTTATTTTAATTCTCGAAATTGTATCGGTCATAAATAATTACGATTTTCGGTATTCTTTTCAAAAGTTCATACTGTAACAATATATTTATATAATGTGGATAGATGAATAGCTATATACATTTTATCAATTTATTATAATTCCTTTTTAGTATCTTTTCACAATTAGTTAAGTTCATAACGTAGTTCCAAAACATTTATTAAAACTGAATTTTCAAAATGTATTTTGAATATAACATAATATATTTTATAACTAACAATCTACACCCATTTTTTTAAAAATTTTATGATATTTGGCTGATAGAAAATCATTTCGGTTTTTATGCAAAAAATAAAAAAGTAATTTTCTTTAAGAAAGTTTAATTATTTCATTGTTTAACCCTTTAACTGTTTAATTTTGTTTCGAAAAACTTTTTCTGGCTGCTTAATTATTTTCCAGCGAAGACGAGTATACTCGGCATAAACAGAGTAAAATGTTTCTGCCTATAAAAGTAGGCAATTATGATTAAAAATCAAAAGTTGCGTGTCGGTTTTTTAGAAAATATATATTTTTATTCGTTGTTAACAAACAAAATTTATTTCATTGATAAAAAAAATCGTTTATAACGGTACTTCCCCAGAATTTGTTATTTCAGCTTAATACAAGCTATTGTGTATTAAAATAAATAAGGTTGCCAGACTAACGAATATTCTAAAATGTACATTTTTTAAAAGATCTTTATTTGCCCTTTTTCAGGGAAAAAAATTACAGTTGATTCGTTTAATAATAATACGAATGCGATTTTTTTTATCTTCACGACGAGTATACTCGACATTATGCGAAAAATTTTCGTTTCGCTCTGACGAGTATACTCGACATAAACAGTTAAAGGGTTAAAAAGTGATATTAACTTCGGAATAAAAAAATCTTAAATATTTTACATTATTTTAGCTGCTTATATGATTTTATTTCTTTTCATTAATATAATTTTCTAAAGATCGAAAAAAATTATAATTAAAAGCTGTTAGATCGAATGAATGTACATGTGCAAAAAATTCTTAGACGAGATAGTAAATTTTTTTTAATGTTTATAATTACATAAGGTCTTACATTATATTTATGAAAAATAATACCTTTAACAAAATGAATTTTTACCTCCAACACCACAATATGTTATAAAGTGTTTAGTATCATTTATTGTTCACTTTTTTGCTTATAACAGTAGTCGGCTAATGCGTATTTCGATGGCAGTTTCATCATCGTTAGAGTCTTTTTTCTATTAAAGTCTTAATTTTAATAGTTTTAATAGCAAAAAGGCTCTGATGATGATGGAATCGCAATCGAAATGCGCATCAATCAACTATTGTTCTAAACAATAAGTGGATAATAAGTGATTAATAAACACTTTATAATATGTTGTGGTGTTGGGGGTACAAAATAAATTTGTGTTTAAGTGAATTCGCCACAATTCCAAAACAAACAATAAGGTAATAATTTTTTTTATTAAGTATGGTTGTATGTTATGCAGTACTTTATTCAATTCAATCAATTGCTAGCTCTAACGATCCGAATTAATAGTTTTGTATAGTTTTTAAAGTTCAAAATATGTCATGCCTATACATTCCCACAAATTGGACATCACTTTATTTCGATGTATTTATAAATCACTAGAATGGAATTTTGTGAACCAATTTTGACATGTATGTTCAGTAATTGGATCATTTCTGAACATATTGTGGATATTTCTTGAAGTATTTGTGAAATATTTCATAACTTTCCACGTTAATATCATTTTTAAACTCTTATATAATTCTGTATTGATGGTACGAATCTAAGGAGTTGGCAAAGTTAAAATGTGTTCCCTAAGAATAATATCTCTTGACTCACAAATGAAAACATTTTTGATTCGAGGATTTTAAAAAGAATTGGGACATTTTCAGAGTCCTCAATGAGAACGTTTTCAAATATTTGATTAGCGAAGCTTCAAGCAATTTATGAAGGTGAAATTTTGTACTTTCCAAATTGGTGAGGTCATTCATTCTCCATCGATGTAAGCAGACAGGATCGCTTATATGTACTGTACTCGGCAAATAAGTTTAACACGTTACGTATAAATACGTTTTCATTGATTTATACTCCACTTAACAGAACAAATACATCGATTTTGGACAGTATTGTACACTACGAGGGTGGTGAGAAAACACAAAAATTTTGGAAAAAATGTATTTATTTTTCAACATACTTTCCACACTTTTGGTGAGATACCCTTTTTATAATTCATTCTCCATCGACTGAGCCATTTTTTCAAGTTTGGGCAGAAAATAAAGGGGCTAAATTGGCGCTTTAATTCATTAATTTTGGCCATTGCAATAACGAATTTGTGAGCTGGTGCATTGTCTTGATGAAACAACTTTCTTCTTAGCCAAATGCGGCCGTTTTTGTTTGATTTCTTCGCTCAAACGTTGCAATAAGTTCGCATAACACTCGCCGTTGATAGTTTTTCCTTTTTCAAGATAGTCAATGAAAAATATCCCACGCGCATCCCAAAAACCGACGCCATGACCTTGCCTGAAGATAAAACTTGTTTGGATTTATTCTCTCTTTTCAGTCTATTGTTTTGGTGATGTTTCATCCTAACATGTGAAACTTCGCTAAACAAATACATCGAGTGTGAGCAAACGCTGATCTTGCACACAGCTTTCTCATGTCCAAAGAATATGCGATGTACCGCACTTTTTGAAATCCCTACTATGTCTGCTAGCACGCGCACTTTCAGTCGACGATCATCCAGTACCGCTTTGTGGATTTTTTTCACCATTTCTGGAGTCGTCACCTCATTTGGTCGACCGCTGCGATGCTCGTCTCGGCAGCTCGTACGGCCTCGTTTAAACTCTGCTACCCGATATTTCACTGTCGTAAACGAAGGAGCAGACTCACCCAGAGTAGAATACAGTTCAGCTTTTATATCGGTCGGGCCGAGGCCTTTCAAATAAAAGTATTGTATCACGTAACGATGACCAATTTTCTCTATTTTCACAAATTCACTGAAAACGTTACTATTAGTTTTAAAACTCTTGAAGTCATTTTTCTAATTGATATTTTGTCCGCCATCTCTAGGTCAAATGACCCAACTGGACAAATATTCGTCAAAATTGGCCATAACACTTTTACTCAGTGACAATTTCAACTTTTTATTGACAAATGGGTACAACCTCTAATCTTGATTTTTAGAGAACATCTCATATGGCCACTGAAATTATTTTAATCTCTTATCGAGGATGATGTCCAATAAAACATTATGAACTTAAAACACATTTTAACAGACATAATACCTTCACTTTGTGGAAGTTAAATAATTATTGTATTTCTTAAAATAAAAGATATATATGGTCTTCCAAATGTAAAGTCTAGATTTGAGTTTTATTAAAAAGGAACAAAAGAAACTGTACACACGTGTCCCTATACACCACTGTATACACATGTTTCTTTTTAATAAATAACAAATCTGGGGGTCATATTTGAATAACCCAATATTTTTTTAAAGATAACTCATCACAACAGAACACTCATTTTTTGACTAAGATTGTATTGTATAAGAGTCTTGATATAAATTTCTATATTCCGACATTTCAGATATAGGTTTAATTCAAGCAACACCATTTAACCAATTATTTCACTTTTCTTAAGTCTTCAAATGACAACTCATATAAACAGATACTATAACTAGTGTAAGAATTATTGCAGCGAAATTTTATCCGAATTTTTTAGCAGAATTTCTTATTTTTCTTCATGACAAATATTTAAAGTAGGTTTTTCTAGATTTAAATTTGATAAAATTTAAAATGTTTTGAAATGTTAACAAGATCATTGATTTACCTTTTTTAAATGTAAATTTATCTTTTAGATTGTCTCTACTATAGTAATCTCTTTTTATATTCATTAAAACAAACTACATTTAATTACGTGACATCAATTATAACTCAGTTATTTACTGTGAAATACAGATGTTGAAAAATTCTTGGAAACATAATTCATAAACCAAGAATAAACTACCATTTTCTAGTAAAGATAAATTTGTAATTAATTAAATTTGTAATTTCTTGTCGAAATGAAGCATTCTATCAATAAAAAAATTACAATTTCATATGAAATTACCTAATATATTTTTGAAATATTTATAAAATTATTAAAAAAAAATCAAATAAATTTTGTTTAATTTTTTTTTATAGAAGCATAAAAACATTCTTCTTTTTCAATTCATGCATGTACGTACGTATATGTATCATCATCATTTTGGATCTAGGTATAGCCCTTATATAGTCTTGATTTTTTTGAAAATGGTAACCTAGTAAGATTTTTTTTGTCAGATTTCTTTGATAATTCCAAGATAGTCATATTTTTTTAAAAATAAGATTATTAGCCTAAGCTAAACCTCTACTTTTTGGAACAGCTACACAAACACACACACACACACACACATATATATATATATATATATATATATATATAAGCTTAATATTTTTTAAAATTATTTAAGATTTACAATTTTAAAACTTAATTCTTAAATTTTATTTAAGATTAAAATATTAATTTATAAAAATATAATATTTGCATAGTAGATTGATATTTTAGTTTTATTTTCCAATTAATTCGTTTATAAATTTAGTACTGTTGTAAATTTTAAATTAATACAATTTTAAATTTTAATTTTTAGTTTCAAGTAATTATAGACTTTTTATCCTGATACGTTTAGAATTGTTGTTTTTTTACAAAAAGATATATAAATAAAATTATATTCTATTTGTATATAGTTGAATTTTATATTCTTATTACTAGCAATAAGATAAAAACGACCAGTTTAAATTGAGTACCATTTTCCCAACTAATGCAAGCCGTACAGATGCCGTAACTAGGTATCAAAACGTGTAAATGGTCTATACAATGTGATAATACCGGGTTAGATTCTAAAAGGACGGGATGATATTAAAGTTCGTATTGAGAAATTGTTGATTTTGTATCTTGAAGTTTAGAATGTTGTCTTCAAAAATAAATTACATTTGTATACAAAATGTCCATATATATTTATTTCATTTTATATATTTATTAGTTTTCAATTTTTATTTTTTTTTTCGATTTTATTTGTGATAACATACCATTTTTCAATAGTTGATATTATTAATTAAAGTTGGTGTTATTCTTTCATGATTTTTTTTAATTATTATACTATTAATTAATTAATTGGTAAATTAAGTTAAATAAATATGAAAAATATTTGAATGAAATTATTATTATTTTTTAAATGAAACTTTCTGTTTCTCTCTCTCTCTCTCTCTCTCTCTCTCTATATATATATATATATATATATATATATATATATATATGTAACTAAATTCTAAATATATAAAAAGGCCCAGGAAAGGACTTGTGGATAGACAGGATAAAGATATAAGGAAATTCGTTAGAGTGGACTGGAAAAGCAAGGCATTTGATTGGTCGAAGTGGAAAATTTTGAGAGAGGCCTTCATTCAGCTGTGGATAGAAAGAGACAGATTATAATAGTGATTATATAATTAAGTAATTAATCAGTTTGTTTGAATTTCGTCTTCTTTTACTAATAAGCACATGTAAACATTTTTTGGAATAGTCTATATATGTTTTATTAATAAATGTTGATGACGATAATATAATTTTTCGGTCAGAAGCGATCATAGCAGATGATTTTCTACTCTTAAATATCTCAGAAAATGGATAAAACCAGGGAGTTAAAAAAATTTATACAAAATGTAAGTTAATATCCTCAAGGAAAGAGGAAAAAAAAGTAACACTGACGTTCGAAGATTATGAGTTTTAGCAGATAATATCTTTTACATACTTTGGTTCCACAATTAACACTTAAAGTAACAAAACAAAAGAAATAAAATCCAGAATTATAACAGTTAACAGGAATTATTTTCAATTGAAAAAATACTTAAAATATCAAATAATATCAAGAAAAACAAAATTCAGTTCTATAAGACTAATAATAATGTATAGAACAAAATGATGGACGTTCTTCCAAGTAAATGAACAAGAACTGGATGTCTTTGAAGAAAAAATATAGGTCAAAATTTATAAATCCCTCGAAAGAAGCAGGTATCTGAAGAAGTGGATACAATATGAAATTATATAAGGATCCAAAACTTATTGTGGCTATACAAATAATGAGACTACATATAGTGCATAAAAAATCAAATGCTTATATAGGTCCTATATGTGAAAATACATGGAATCAGGAAAGAAGCAGTAACAAGGTATATAATGATACGAAAAAGATGAGAGGGAAGAAATTAGAAGATCAAAAATAATAGAGGACACAAAGAAGTCAAGACTACATGAAATATATCGTTAAGAATAATGATGGTATATGTTTTATATATAAATATTAAAAGTAATCATTATTTTTTTAAGTTTCATTAAATATATAAAAGATCAAAAATTACAAAATCTAATGTACTTAAACCATTATTATATTTATAAATGTAATAATCAATTGTTCAATTTTTTAAAAAAGAATATGGTGAAATTGAAAAATAATATTCTTTAAGATATTAAACAAAAATTATATTTAAAAGTACTTTATTCAGTCAATTCTTGTTTAAATTTTCGAGATATTTTATTTTTTACTAAAGTAAATCAGTATATCAACACACTTATTTTAACTAAAATTTATTATTCATTTACTGTTTATTTATAATTTTCATAAACGTATTTCTTTACTGATACCATCATCTCCAGAATACTATTATAGAAAATGTTTGTTGTATTCTCTTATTAATAGATAATTCTAAACCTTAACCGACGACTCCTACGTACGGCACGCGCTTTATAAAGCAGCAGTAAACGAATTTAAAGCATCAACTGAACTGCGTATGAGACTTTCACGGGGTGAGCATGTCATCTTCATATATATATATATATATATATATATATATATATATATATATATATATAATCTTTAGAATCTCAATTATGTTTTTATTACAAAAAAATACTTTTTCGTAGAGTATTTATTTTTTTCTATTTATAAAAAAATATAGTCGAATTAAAATAATATGAGTAATTAAATCAATGTAAGACAATAATATAAAATTTCATTTTAACACAAATAATTTACTCACACTAACACAATAAGATTTTATGAGAGTATTTATTAATCCCTTATTGTTCACTTTATTTATTGATGCACATTTTGACGATCATATTTTCAAGAGTGCTTCATTATAATATTTTATTTATTGACAGTATAACCACTGAAATGCTAATTAGCGAATCAAGTGAGCAATAAGGGATTGTTGAATAATTCTATAAAATTCTGTAGTGTTGAGAGTAATTTATTTATACATGTATTAAAGTGAATTTACAATATATATTTATAAATGGAATTACCATGGTGTGGAAGTCAGCTCCGTCTTTTTTCTGTCCCTCTTTTTATTCCTGTGTAGTTCTTGAACCCTATTACTTTCTGAATCGCTTCTTAATCTTTTCTTCTCAATTTTATCTTCATTTATTTATTTATTCTCTTCCTTCAATTGAATTTTTTATGTTGAAATATATGGTCGGAAAAATTTGTTTTTCCTCATCCAAATTGATATGATAAGATATTTTTCTACTTCTTTGATTTGAAATATTAAATGCATTGATGAAACACATATTGAACTCTCAGGAAATATTTATAATTCTTCATACGAATACACGAAGAAATAAGAAGACATATATAATTTATAATTTATAAAATGGGCGAATCGGGACGATATAAAATCATTAAAATTATTTACATCAGTATTAGAAATATTGAAGATATTACATTGAGAATCTAAATGAACTAAAGTAAATGGAAAGATATTCAGCCACTTAAATTTTTTATTGATATTGCTATTGTCTCAAAAAGTCTAAATAAGCTTCAAAAAATAAAGAATAATTAGACAAAAAATCCACAAAATGGTGTAATACTGAACCTCAATAAGACAAAAATAATAATGAATTGTCTTATCAAAGAAAAATTGAAATAAAAAGAGTGAAAATAGAAGAAATTGAAATATGTGTATATCTAGGACAACTTACTGACACTAAAGAAACATTAATAGATGAAGCTAGCAGTAGAATAAAAATGGGGTGGTATCAATTTGGAAGAAATTCTTATAGTATGAAATCAGATACTCATTTATGTGCGAAGAAAAAAATATCCTTGTTCACATTTATGATGATAGTGAAATATAGGTTTTCAATGTTAGAAAAATTCAGTAATTCCATACAATATAAAATAAATTCAAAGATATTGGTCAGAAATAAAACATAGAAACAGAAAGAGAAATAAATAGATCCAAAAGGAAACAAAAGTTACGGACGTTATTCTATTTCTAGTAATCCAGTCACTATCTCTTTCATTTACCAATAATTTTTTCGTCGTTTCTTGTCAATTTATAAAATTTTTATTGATTTTTTTTATATTTCTGGATTTAGAATCAATAATTTATCTTGCCAATCGACGTCACTTTATTTTGCTAAATGATTAGTCCATTTTTGTTTTGAAATTTGGGCTCTTTTTATATTGTCCATACTTTTATTTTATTTATAATCCGTTTTTTTAATCTCTAAATGTTATTTCTAACATACATTTTTCCACAATTCTTAATATATCTAAAGTCACTGAACTATTCTAGAGTTTAAGACCTATTATTCACTCTCCTAATTGAGAATAGGATGTATTGGTCAAAATTTTTTTTCTTTGAATATAAAAAAATATTCTACATTATAATATATTTTTTTCCAAATTGACATTATGCAATTATTATCCTTTTGTTTATTTTATTATTAATTGTTCTTTTTATGTTCACGAGTTATTCTAAATTATTTTTTTCTATTCCTATTCTTTTTCATTCGATTTTTCTATAAACTACAAATTTAATTGTACCATGTTAATTTCATTTTCAGAAACGTCATTATCTAGATTACTCTCATAAAAGTAAATATGTCAAAAAATTTCTTCAGTCTATCATACAATTAATGATTTTCTATCTTATGCATTTTTTTACTAGTAATTCAACAAAACTCTAATAAATTGGGTTGAGAGATAAATGTGTATAAATGTTTTAAAACTTAATATATATAAATAGTTTCTATTTATATGAAAGAATATTTTTTATCAATGCATGATTATGTGCAAACATTTTAATAAATTTAAAATAACAATTATGACTCACTGCATGGATGAATTTTCTTAAAAAAATATAAAATTACTTATCTACGGATTTAAATAATAACGCTTATATCAAAAAAATCAATATATAATCTTTGAAAAATAGAGACAAAATTTTCCATAGTAAATTCATATTTATTTTTCTAACCAAAATTATTTGTAACGCAATCATAACACATTGAATTACAAACTTAAAATAAAGATTTTTCAGGAGATACAGGATATAGAATACAGGAAAATAAAAATTTGGAAATAATTTTATCTGTCCTTGTGAGTTTTAGTTTCAAAATTAAATCTGGTCAAAAAAAATTAATAATTCATTTAGATAATTAAAAATAATAGAAAATATGTTTACAGTTAATAAAACAGGTAATTCTAAGTGTAAAATTTAATGAATTATTTAATTGAATTAACTATTAATTAATCCGATTAAATAATAATTAATTGTTTGAAACGCAATTATAATACATTGAAATACATTCCTTAAATAACAGTTACATTTATTTTAAAGAGAAAATACAGTAGAATTAAAATCACTAACAACTTTCGTCATCCTAGTAAGTTCTAGTGTTAAGAATGAAATTCGTTTTAGAAAAATTTACAATAATTTCAGTTTTAAAATTCAATGACTTATTAATTAATTACTAACTATGAATTATTAACTCATTAAATTTATTAGTAATTATTAATTAATTATTAATAATTATTATTTAATTCTCTATTTTACTATTATTAGAGCTTATGAGGTGCTTTTTGTTTCAAAAAAATATATTACAATTCCATGAATTCATAAAATATTCCTTAATTTATGTCACAACGTTCATATTGATTAGATCATATTTCTTAGTTAAAAAACACAAACATTGTTTGATATAATCATAGTAGTATATCTATTTAAATTGAAATTCAAGTAATAATTAGTACATACAGTGTTTAATGAAATACTAAGAAATGAATAATAACACAATAAGTATTTAAGTCGCCACATGTAATATAAGGATATTAAATACGCAAAATTGTTATAGCGAAATTAATAGAAATAAATTGTGTAATTACATGTTTATGTAATTGCTCTCTTTTTTATTTCCTAAAAAAATATATTAAAATTCAATTCCTTATTATATAAGATTTTAGGGTCAGTTTTGTTACAATTAATTCTTTTTTGTTTGTTAATTTTTTTAACTATTTAAAGTATCATAATTCACTAAAAAAAGCACTAAGATCTGCTACTAATGCGATTTTCCAAATAAATATTTTTCATTCTCTCCTTACCTGTACTTTCATAATTTTTGTTTTTTATTATTAATCGTTATATCACTGATTTTTTTATTTCTCCTAGCCAGTTTTGGTCTTAATATCGTTATTTAGTAGATAAATAATATATACTTGAATTTTTTGAATTGTTTTATGTATAATTATTAATATTTATTTATTAGAAGTATCGTTCATTAGAGATAGTACATAGTTAACTTATATATAAGGGATGTTTTTAAGTGTGATAGAACTTCAAATTGAATTCCTATCGAAAGTTCTGTCTAACCTAAAAAATACCATTTATTTGTATGTATATATATAAAGTGTTGTTACGATAGATAAAACTTATGATAGGGATCCAATTTCAAGTACTATCATGCTTATAAAACATCGTATATTATAATTAGATAATTGAAATATTAATATCATAATCATATATTGGAAGTCAGAGATAAATTATTCTAAAGAATTCAATATCCATCTATTTAACTTTAGTCTCACTATTAAGATTGATTATTTAAATATCCAAAAAAATCTATTTATACAAAATTGAAGAATATAAATAGGAAAGCTTACGGAATTAACCGCAACGAGTTGTAATACACTCACACACATATACACAAATATGTATTTATATATATATATATATATATATATATATATATATATATATATATATATATATATAATACACGAGGGTGGTTCAAATATAAATGAAAATTTGTTTCTATAATTTCATTTATAACAAAATCGAAATGTTTTGTATACTATTTTTTAATACAGTTCCTCTCAATTGCAATTCACTTTTTTTATTGTTATGGAAACTTTTTGATTCCTATGTGAAAAAGTTTTTTTGGTTACTTGTCAAATCAACTTTGCACAGTTTCAATGACTTTGTCACTATTTTAAAATGTTTGTCTCCTAAAAATTCTTTCAGTGATATAAACAATAAGTAATCAGAAAAAGCTAAATTACGGCTCTATGAAAGGTAAAGCAGAATATTTCACATGATTTGATGAAAAGTTATCATAGTTAAAGCAGTAGTATGAGAATGAGCATTTCCATAAAGGAATTAAATAGAATCTTACTTTTATCTCTGTCTGGAGAGAATTATTGATTTCACTTTTTATTCAATAGAGTTCAATAATATTGCGCAATAATTTTTTTTTGGCCTGTGAAAAAGTCCAGATAAATAACACCTTATGAAATTCCAGAACATTGTAATCAACATTTTTAATGTTAAAGAAATTGTTTTTACTTTCCTTGGAAGAGAAGGCTCGCAATATTTAAAAGAAAAAGATTATTTACAACATTGTAATTTCGCTAGCTGGATTATTGAATAACGGATTCATTGTTTTCAAGCAATATTTTGTTTAGTGACGAAGCTCATTTCACAATAGATGGATTCGTTAATAAGCAAAATTGTTGTATGTGGGGTGATGAAAACCCTCGTGTTATTCGTGAAAAATTTTTACACCCACAAAAAGTAATTGTTTGATATGTATTTTAGGAAAATGAAATCATTAGACCATTTTTCTTCGAAGATAATGCTGGAAATGCTGTTACTATATGTGAATGCTGAGCGATACCAATCAATGTTGAGTGACTTTTTATGACCAGAATTGAATGATATTGATATGTCTGGTGTCTATTTCCAGCAAGACGGTGCTACATATCACACATTTCGAGGAAACATTCAGTTTTTGCCATCGAAATTTCATCAACGTGCAATTTAACGAAATGTAGATTTCACTTGATCTCCAAGATCATGCAATTTAACACCATTAGATTTTTTTTCGAAAAGTCAAGTCTATGCTAACAAGCCACAAACTATTAATGACCTAAAAAACAACATTCGAGTTGGAATTCGTGGAATAAATCCAGCAATATGTCAAAAAATCATTGAGAATTTCGATATTCGAATTGATGCCTGCAGACACAGTCGTGATGGACATTTAAAACAATATTCTGTTCTATTTATAATTGTACTGAATCATACTTTCAATGAAAAGAAACAGCTTCAAAAAAATTCAAATAGTTTGTGTTTTATTGAAAAGAAACATATAGGCGCGTTTTTTGGATGACATTTATATTGTGCCAAATAGAGTTTATTTTGATAAATAAATAAAAATTATACTGCAATTTTATTAAAAAAATCGTCATATCATATGTAACAACCTAATACACATATATACATATACACACACACTTTTATATATATATATATATATATATATATGTGTGTGTGTATATATATATATATATATATATATATATATATATGTTGGCTCAAATAAGGCAAAAGAATAGTAAATAATAACAAATGATAGAAAATAAGCAAATATATGTCTAACTTTTAATCTCATTTGATAAGTTGTGTACATCTTTACACATTTTTTATCGTAGCAGATAAGAAAGTAAATATTTACTATAACAAAATAGATAAAAAGTATTTATGAAATAAAATAATGTTACTTTCTGTAATAGCACTTGATATAACAAATAATTTTTTATGTTCATAAAAAATTAAATAATCAATAATTACCAGATATGGCAGATTATTTAATAAATTGAAATACAAAAGTGCTACATTTCCCATTTAGTCTCAAATGACAATCTGAATGATTAGTCTAAATGTTATATTTATAATTAATTATAAAAAAATATATCTTTAAATCTTAAAACAGTTGTAAGTTTTTTATCAATACTATATAATATATAAATTAAAAGTGAAAAAGTTAAAAAAATATTTGTGAAATAATTTATATTATTACCAAAATAAAAATAAATAAATGATAAAATTGCTATCTATATACTATAGTGTAAATATAAAAACGTTAGAAATAAATGATAACAAATTGTATATTGTTTTAAATATGATAAGACTAGAACATTGTCCGAAAAATAGTAATAAAATATTTCGAGCACGCAGTAAGCAGATATAATTTGTAAATAAGTACTGAAGAATGAATAAAAGATAAATCTGTGCCCCAACATGAGAGTAGCAGTCGTGCTTGGGGTTGTTCGCTAGGTGGCTGGCGCAAGCGATAGGAGGTGGGGGCAGCGGCAGCAGAGCGATTCCTCATTCGCGTGCTTGGAGGTTTTGTTTGGAGCCTTGCAAGGAGAAAATCGTTATGTTCTTATATGTAAGAGGAATGGCTGACGCGCGTGCGCATCCCTCGCTCATATCTCCGACGTTACGTTCCCGTAGAAAAATTTCGTTTACTTTTTATCAAGTTTTCACAGAATTTCGCGTTTATTTCTAAAGAATCTTACATGACCTTTTACTTATTATCATAGTAATGTCAAGATTGCCAAATTGAAACATTAGATGTACAGCCACTTAAATTTCTCTCTTGTGTTTATATATATATATATATATATATATATATATATATATATATATAAGTTTCATCTCACAGAACTTTATATAAAAATGAAGTAAATAATCCAAATGTGACATCTAGATTTGTGTTTTATTAAAAAGAAACTGTATACATGTTTCTCATTACACGTGCTTCTTTTCAATAAAACACAGATCTAGGCGTCACATTTGGATAATCATTACAATACTATTTTTTTATTTACTTTTGAAATTTAAAATTAATAAATTGTAATATTTTCAAAAATATACTTCAGTTTTCATATATCACTTTTTGGAATTATTTTTAATTATGTTGTAAGATTATTATTTTTCTCATACTTCTATTATTATTTTTACTATTTTTTCCAAGTTTGTTTTATTTGTATTAAATATGATCAAGTATAAACATATTTCAATTATATTCAACTTTTCGGTTTATACGAAAAATATTTTTGTATATTTAAATTTTTACAATACTTTACGTTCTTTATTACTTATTTTTCATAACAAATATGCGAATTATTTTACAATATTATCAGTAATTTTATTTTCTATGGCATACTCATACCATATTATTTTAAACATTTTTATACCATTTTAATGTTCTTTTTTTTAAAAAAAATTGTTGTTTTGATAGTAGCTTTTATATTAATTCTTCATTATTTTTGATTTCATGTTTTATAATTAAACTTATTTTTATTCTTTATCCTCATCCTAACTTAAATTATGACATTTCATTTATATTTCTCATCGATTCACTTTTTAAACTATTTAAATGTAAATCATTCTAAATATCTTTCTTAAAAGATTTATTTATTATTTTAAAAATTGAGATATCATAGATACATAGTTTTATATTATTTTAGTCTTTACTTTAAGTAACGATTATTTAACACTAATGAACCACAGGATATTGAAAAAATATTCAATAATTAATTATCGTTTACTTTATTTATAAATTGATGCTCACTCTAAGACAATACCATTATCAACAGCTCTATTATGGAAATTTTTTCCTGATCCAAAACAAATAGTAATAACAATTTTATTATATTGACAATTAAAAGTTTTTATAAAATCACATCATAACTGTTTTTTTATGGTTTTTTATGTGAATCTTTTTCCATACATGTACTAAATTAAAAAAAATACTTAGTTGACTTATAATCCTAAATAAAATGTTTCATTTCCTGATTAGTACTTTTCATCTACTTTTTAAAAATATTCTTATCCCGGAAAAGATTTCGAATCTCGACATTGTTATTTTTTTTATCAGTTACATTCAGGTACTTTTGTCACTAAATGAGTAGTTTTTTTTTCTTTTTCCCATATGACCAAGCTTCGAAAACTTATTTCAGTTTGTGGTACGTTTATATTCTTATTATATGGTCAAATCATTTAAGAATTATTTTTCAATAACTTTAATAAGAAAAATACTCGTATAGTATTAAATATTTATACCAAGTTTCTTTGAATTTATCGAATATTTTTTTTCATTTATTTCAAATTTTAATTACTTAACAAGCTGATATATATATATATATATATATATATATATATATATATATATATATATAAACAATTCAGACTACATAAACAATCATGGAATTATGCATCTTAGAAATAACATATAAAGACAAAAATGTAAATGAATTCCAAAGAAAATCACAGTTATGGATATTATAAAAGAAGGGGAAAATTGAAAATGTAAGTTTGCCTTTCATTTATAACCAAAATCGAATTATCGGTATACAAACTAAATTTTTGATTAGAAACTCCAAGATATAAAAAACCAAAAAATAGATTATTAGATAGATAGGAGAAAAACATAAACGTTTAGAATAGAAATAGAAGGTATTAAATCGCTGGAAGTATAAAGTTTTGGGGTAGATTTTCATACAGCATTAGTAAAAAAGATAACTTCTGTTTTATATTATATATATATATATATATATATATATATATATATATATATATATATATATTAGTTTTGAAGAGACTCTTCATCGGGAAATGGATATAAAGAAGCTGTTGCTACTGTTATATTGTATGTATGTATATATATATATATATATATATATATATATATATATATATATATATATAGAGAGAGAGAGAGAGAGAGAGAAATTATTGATTGAAAACGTAGATGTATAAAACAGTGCAAGAAAATACCCATGGATATATGAAAGAGATACAAGAAAATTTATCCGAATGAACTAGAAGAGCAAGGTATTTGAACGGTGGAATTTAAATGTCTTAGGAGAGGCTTTTATTCAGTAGTGAATGGAAAGAGACTAATAACGATGATGACGATGATCGTATGACTATATATATATATATATATATATATATATATATATATATATATATATATATATATATATATATATATATATATATATATATATATATATATATATATATATATATATATATATATATATATATATATATAATATATTTACGATATATCATTTAATAAGTATGGTAAATTTACCATAGTTATCAAACGACCTTCGTGTGTGTATATATATATATATTTATTTGTGTACGCATTTGGCTATATATTTACAACCTTTGAAAATTATTGGCTTAGAAATTATTCTACCCATTTCTCATTCTATTTCAGATATCTTAATGATACCAATAATAAATATATATTCTAAAAATAGAATTTGTTATTGTATTGAAAATCAGTAAATTCGATACTTAATAATATTATCTTGAAATATAAGGTCATTCGAATGTGACGTCTAAATTTGTGTTTTATTAAAAAGAAACTATACACATATTTTCCTCTACACATGTTCCTTTTTAATAAGACACAAATCCACGCGTCACATTGAGGTAACCCTACATATTTGGAAGAGTTGTTTTATTTTTTATTCTTAAAAATTCTATTCATTTTTTTTTTATTTTAAATGTAAATTATAGTTGAAATGGTTACACATTGAAATCTCAAAAGAAATAATTTTTTTTTGTTTCTCACTTTTTTTATTTAGATGTATTTTTAAATATACAGTTATTTTCCCACGATTGACTTTTTAACTTAGCATTACAAGATATTATGAAAAAGTGTAATAATTATTAATTATTTACTTTATTTATTTATAAGCTGATTCATATTTAGATAACACAAAAATTACCGTCATAACGTTTTAATAGAAAAGCAAGTGGAGTACTAATTAATTTATGTGAAACTGAATTCATCACAGTTTCAAAAGACTGTACTTTTTATACATAGTAAATAAATCATATATATATATATATATATATATATATATATATATATATATTAGGTTGGCAAATATCTCCCTTCCGCCTTCTGGTCTTTTGAATTTCGCGGCTATGTACAAAAAAAAAGCGGAAGGGAGATACTTGCCAACCTAATATATATATATATATATATATATATATACATCTGTTTTTTTGGTTTTTATATCAGAATATTGTCCAATCAGCTGTTTTTAAAAATTATATTTAATTTTAAAAAAATAACAATTTTTCGAAAATGATTGTAGGATTTGTACTAAAGTATATTTTTCTCACAGTATTTATCATTAAATTAATCTAATTATAAAATCTTCATCTACATGTTTTTTATTTAAATATTTTTCGTGATTTACTTTACCATTTTATTTTAGTTGTCTTATTTAGAATAAATATTTAAGATAGTTCTATTTCTTCTTTTTTATTAATACTAATTATTATTTGAAAGTTTATGGAACATAAGTACTTATTTTCATAAATATTAATTAAAATATATTTAAAAAATGAATATTTCACCCAAAAATAAACTTTTTCGAACTAACATTTTAATTTACATACACATTTAGAAAATATTCTTTTAAAACATCACATCAGTATTCATTACAATAGATTAGAACTGTAGCTAAATCACTTTTACTTGCATAAATCATCTATATCAAATCTTTTAAATTATTTTAAGAAATTAATCTTATAATATTTATTATATATGTGACGAATAACTGTAATTGTACACGTTTAATTTGTTTAACTACAGATTAGTAAAATTACTATGCGTGTAATTGGAAAAGTAGTGATAAAAAAAATATTTCGGGATATATGTAAGAAGTTTAGAGATTTTCCTGATTATATATATATATATATATATATATATATATATATATATATATATATATATACCTATGTAGTTCTCTAAATAAATGTTTGTAATACTAACATTTTCATAATGCCTTGTTTATGTTTTTAATATAATTTTTATATAAGAATAAGCTTGAATACAATTAATTTACAACTGATTTTATTCAATTTCACACAAATAAATCATACATAGACATGTAAAATTTTATAATATTTAAGTTAATGATATACTTTTGTAAATATAAACTAGGTTCAGAGCTTACTGAAATTGAATAGTATTTCCTTATTTAATATTTTTATTAATTAGTTACTAATGTGAATGTTAATAATATATATGAGTGCAATTCCTATTCTCAAAACAATTTTTATATAATATGTTTTTAAATATCATAAATTACTATCTTTTTGAAAACTAGTCATAATATTGACTCATAGTTTGCAAGTTTAAAAAAAAAATAGATTTTAATAAATTTACTGAAAAGTGTTAATTTGTTCGTTTGAAAAAATATTTCAAGAAAATTTTATTTTCTTTAAGTTGTCTTTTAATTTTTATTATTAAATAAATTGAAAAAAATTAAATAAATTGATATTTATGTATGTATATTTATATATATATATATATATATATATATATATATATCATTATTAATCTTTTTCAGTCCACTGCTAGATGAATGCTTCTACCAAAATTTTCCGTTTTTAATATGCAGAGTGACTCAAATGAGACTGAAGGATAGTAAAGAATATTGAATGATAGCATGTAAGTAAATGTATGTTTAAACTATTTAATATTATTTGGATTTATATATATATATATATATATATATATATATATATATATATATATATATATATATATATATATATATATATATATATATATATATATATATATATATATATATATATATATATATATATATGTCGATCGATACATTTGATTTTTAAATTATATAGTTATAATTAATTCTTATTTTACATCTTATTTTAAAAATACGTTTGTATGAGACTAATAATAAAAAAATATAAACTTACATTAAATATTCATATTTATTATATATATATATATATATATATATATATATATATATATATATATGTGTGTGTGTGTGTGTGTGTGTGTGTGTGTATTTGTATATCTATTTGTATATTTGGGGATGCTTGTATGTATAATGCTCTTAATATGAAACTATAAAATATAATTGCCAAAATATGTATTTTCTGTTTGAGAATTATAGCAACATAGTTTAATAAGTTTATTTATTAAAATTAATGCTATTTAATTAAATATTGTTCTAAAACTCCAGTTTTCATCTTGCATCAATATCTCAATTTAAATTACCGTTATAGCTGCATAGCTGTGTTTTTTACCTCTCTCTTCAGTTGTTCATGTTTCAAACTAATAATTTCTTCATTAACCTTCCAAGAAACTTGTTACTTGCTTTTTTATTTACATGCTTTGTTAATCTGCTATTAAAAGTGCTTTTTAACTTATTTGTCTTTCAATTAATTAATTTTATTTAAATTTCAATTATTGATATTTTCTAATTTTCAATTACTTAATATATATGAATATATATATATATATATATATATATATATATATATATATATATATAATGAAAGGAAATGAAAAGTAGTGTAAAAATAATTTTATATATATAAAAATAAGAATGTTAATTTTCTGAATAATTAATGTAATTTGTTTTTAATAAAATGGCAAAATATCAATTCATATTTTTGCAACCGTAAATGGTGATTCAACAAAATTATTGAATAATGTATAATTTTTTTGAAAAAGTAAAAAATAAAGTTGAAAATATATTTTTAAAAAAAGTTATTTTACTTTTTCTTAACAGTATTTTTACAAACAATGATATATAGTTTTTTAAACACTTAATACAGAAAATTGAATTCTTTTTTATTTACAATTCTGTTAGAAGTGTTTACGAAAAATATATATAAGTAGTTGCAACTGATAAATTTACATATGGTACAATTATGTTTACATTAAAAATAATATTAAATAAATTAAATAATATTTTACTTTCACTTAACGAATATTTTTTTTTAAAAAAAATTCTCTTATTACTACAATTTTATTTAAATAAAGAGATATTTTCATACAAATGAATTATTACCCTTAACACCACAAGATATTAAAAAGTATTCAAAAATTATTTATTCTTCACTTTGTTTATAACAACTACAAGTTAATAAGCAATTCAATTGCAATACATTATCATCAGAACGTTGTGTTATAAAATTTTATTTTATAACACAACGTTCTGTTGATAAAATTCCTATTAAATTTAAATAATAAAATAATTATTAAATATTTTTATTATTCTGTAATGGTACTAAAGGTAATAAATTATTTGTGTATTTGATCAATTGATGTTAGGGAAAAGGTAAAATATTTTAAAATTATAAAAATGAAAGGTGTTGTATATTATATTTTATCAATATATATATATATATATATATATATATATATATATATATATATATAAATTACTATTATTTTGTAAATATGTAATATAATGAATTTAAAATTTCATACTAATTTTTATTAAATATTTCGTTAAAATATAATACTGTTGTTTAGATTAGATCATTGTTCAAATGTTATTACATTCTTTAAGAAATTAACAACAAATTTTAAGAAAAATACATCAAGACTTTACTTTAAATAAAATATCTATTTTTACTTAATAAAATACAAACGCATTACAAAGTCCTAAATAAAAAAAATATATTAAATCATATATACAACTCACGAAATTTATGTTCACAATGTATGAAATTTATGTTATATATATATATATATATATATATATATATATATATATATATATATATATATATATATATATATATATATATATATATATATATATATGTATGTATGAGCGTATGAATGAGTGCGTAAATACGTCTGCGTACTATTGACAATCAGTTAACAAGGATTTCATTGTTGAAACAAATCTTTACATTAACATATTCTCCCTCAAATAATCTCTTTTTTAGGAAGATGGTATTTTAAAAATATTACAGTATTCTAAGAATGTTTCAAAGCCGTACACTTCTGTAAAAGCTTTAAATTCCTTAAACTTTTATTTTAATTTTACAATTTAATGCTTAGTGCCTGATCGTTTTTGTTGTAGGAAGAAAAAGTTAATTTTTAAACAAAATATTTACATGTCGGATATCCTTCTTTTTTATATATTCACTTAATTGATTACTCGAACATTTTACCCCACCCAAAATTGTCCATTAAATATGAATATTTTATATATATATATATATATATATATATATATATATATATAAATTTAAAATTTGAATGGAAAAAAATATGCAACTAAACTTACTTTATAAAATATAACATAATTTTTGATTATTCAGTTAGTCTACTAAATAATAGATGGAGAAATAGATATTAGTTAAGACTTAAACCGTTTGTTTTTTGTATAAATATAGTAGCATTAATAGTCAACAGATGGAAGAAAAGAAGAATTTTGTGATATGGAATTGTATGCTGTATATTCATACATATTTATATATATATATATATATATATATATATATATATATATATATATATATATATATATATATATATATGACATATATATGCATGCATATATATATATATATATATATATATATATATATATATATATATATATATATATATATATATTCAAATATTGATGTACTTAAATCTCATTTATTTTACCGAAAATGATACTGATAATACTATACAAATAATTACGGAAATATTGTAATTTTAAATTGTATAACAATAAAAAAAATCCATTTGAAAAGTCTATAACATTTTAAAAAAATCTATTAATAAAAATAATGTTAAGTTGATATTAAATCTCATAAATTAATTCAGTTAATAAATTTAATGACATTATATATTATTAGAAACGAGTCAAAAGTAAAATTAAAAATAAGTAAAATTGTAATAATTGAGTAGATTACATTTAATCATTATTATGTCAAATTTAAAAATACAGGCAATTTTATACATATACAGAAAAATCAACTTATGTAAAACATAATAAATATGTTTTAATCGCAATAATTTTTAATTTAAATTATTCACAAAAATTAAATAATATTTATTACTAACAAAATTTAACAATTAGTTATTATTGACATTATATTTCAACTTTTAGGAGTAAACGTAATATTATAAAAAAAATTAAATATATTATATATACATAACATTATTATGAATTTTAATCAAATAAAATTTTTAAATAATACATCCTTCAGTCCTAATTGAGTCACTATGTACATTTATATATATATATATATATATATATATATATATATATATATATATATATATATATATATATATACAAAATACATACATACATACATACACACATATATATACATACATACACACATTTATGTATGTGTGTATTGTAACTATATTTATTATTCTAAATTTTTCATTCAAATTTAGAAACTATTAATATATTGTTGTCAAGTATCTCATTAAATTGATTATTTTATATATATATATATATATATATATATATATATATATATATTTTTTATATATATATATGTTCATTTCAGAACTGAAATTATATTTTATTTATTTTCTTATCAGTATTTGAATATTTATTTATAGGCGGAATGGGTTAGATATTTGACAACCTAATATAAATATTATTTACAAATTGTGTTTTATCAGTAGGCATTAAAGAAAATTATTATTTGATATATATATATATATATATATATATATATATATATATATATATATATATATATATATATATATATGTTCATTTCAGAACTGAAATTATATTTTATTTATTTTCTTATCAGTATTTGAATATTTATTTATAATCCAAATGGATTGTTATCACTTAATTTTTGGTGTATTTTCATTTTTTCTATAATTTAGATTGTATTTTAATTAACATTACCATTTATATAAAAAATATTTCTAAGTCTTTCTAAATACTTTGAAAAATTTTAATTAAAATTTCTACTTAAAAATTGAAGTTGTTTATAAATATATATATATATATATATATATATATATATATATATATATATATATATATATATATATATATATATATATATATATATATATATATATATATATATATATATATATATATATATATATGTATATAATGTATTTTGTTTGCCGAAATCTTAGGAAAAATAATTATTTTTCATAATTTCACTTACATAGCGAGGAATATTTGCTATTTTTCCAGAAATGTTTTAGTATTCTTTACACGGTAGAAATTTTTGATATAGATATTTATTTTAATTCTTTTAAAATTTTAATTTACGCTCTCTTCTATCAGAAAAAAAAATTTTTATTTTCCATTTTATTATTTATTCTAACATCAACTATTTACTTATACATACATACATATATATATATATATATATATATATATATATATATATATATATATATGTATATGTATATATTTGTATGTATATACTACACATCTATATATGTTATAAACGCGTGTGTTTTGGCGCGTGTTTGTATATCAACCAATATCCGTATTATGTTTCTTAAAATTGATGTTGATTAAATAACAAGTAATCATTTATAAACTATTGCGTAATAGAGTTAATTAAAAGTGTATTCTTTCATTATATATATATATATATATATATATATATATGTGTGTGTGTTATTTATAGAATATTTTCTCTACATTAAAATAAGATTAAAGCATCTTAATGTCTCTGGGATGGGGTGGATCGGGTAGTTGATGTTATAAATACTCTATTTTGTTTCCACATGCATTGAATTCATGTGCACATGTGTTATTTGATGTCTTGAAGTCCCATGAATTATACGAAGTTTTGTAAAACGTATTATATTTTATTCTGTAATTAGAATATATTTATATTTTATACTTTATATATATATATATATATATATATATATATATATATATATATATATCGTTATTTTGGGTTACTTTTGAGGCTAAATATTTGAAGTTATCCACCTTTTCAAAGTTGTATTTGTCTATAGTTATGTTCTGTCTGTTTTATGATATTCTACTAGCGGTAAAGTAATTTGTTTATCTCCATTTATTTCCAGCCCTGCGTTTCTGGTTATCTTCTCGAACTGAACTAGCGCTTATTTCATAGCTTCACAAGTCCTTTCAATAATGTCGATGTCATCTGCAAACGCCGGAATTTGTGTAGATTTTAAAAATATTTTGTTCTTGAGGTTAACATCAGTATCTTTCATTATCTTCTCCAATACAAGATTTAACATGATGGGAGATAATGCATCTCCTTGCTGCAGTCTTTTCATGACCTCTATTTCTTGAGGTACTTTATTGTTCGCCCTAATTTGACATTTATTTTTACCTAAGGTCATGTTCAGAAGGCTATTTATTTTACTAGGGAGTCAAAATTAGGGAAGGCCGTTATATAATCGGAATCTTTCAACATTATCGTAAGCACTTTTCAGGTCTGCAGACATGTGGTGTATTGTTATATCGAATTCCCGGCATTTCCTTAATATGCTTCTTACTGTAAATATCTGATCGATAGTTGATTTACCTAGCCTAAACTCACATTGATAGTCTCCCAAAATACGTTCTTCTAATAGTTTTATTTTTTCCAACAAGATATATAATAAAATTTTGTATGCTTTGTTCAGGAGAGTGATATTTTTGTATTTTGCACAGTTCAAAGGATCTCCTTTTTGATAGATAAACAGACCAAACTTTTGGTCCATTCTTTTGGCACCTGCTCTTCCGTCTAACTTTTCTTTACCAGTTTTAAGAGTTCAATTTCGATTATGTCGCTTCCTACCTTGAAAAGCTCACTAGGTAGGTCATCAGTTCTAGGTGCCTTGTAGTTCTTAAGTTTTTTTTATTGTATATCTCAGTTCTTCAAGTGAAGATTCGTCCACTATTCCACTCTCTTGAATTTTTGCATTTGTGGCATTAATTTCTTTGTGTACTCATAAAAAATACAGTGCCGCAAATGAACTTCATCAACATTCATAATAAATTTATTTATGATACATAGGAGCATTAAACTTACCTACCTCTTTAGTTTATAAATGAAGTGTTTATGCTAAGACCGAGAAAACGACATTATTTATGGGATTACCTGGTATATTGTATTAATAAATATTTTTTTATAGTTGGATAAAGTTTTCATTATTTTATCAAACTAATATATATATATATATATATATATATATATATATATATATTTATATACATATATAATTAGTTTCTCTTTATCTACTGCTGTATGAAGGCCTGTCTCAAATTTTTCCACCTCTATGGATACAGTGTCTTTCTTTTTCTTCGAATTTTATATATGTATTTATGATTCAATGCGTTATTTTTAAACAATTTTTCTCATATCTCTAACAGTCGAAATTACAAATCAGTTAATTGAGTGGATAATAATTAATTATTTACCACATAAAAATCTTGTATTTATACAAGATTTTTATGTGGTAAATAAAAGAATTATATTTTTTTTAATGTTAAATAACCACCAACTATTTTATAAGTAAATCATTTTTATTTAACATTATTTAACATTAAAAAAAAATATAATTCTTTTATTTTTCAAAATAATTCATCTCTTGTTCTTTAGTCTTATTTTGTCTCATTTTCTTAATTCATATATATATATATATATATATATATATATATAGAGAGAGAGAGAGAGAGAGAGAGAGAATTTAAGCGTGATAGAACTTTAAATTGAATCCCTGTCGAAATTTCTATACAACCTAAAAACACTCTTTATATGTATGTGTATATATATTTATATATATATATATATATATATATATATATATATATATACATATTAATTAAATTATATTCATAATGAAATTGTTTATGTTTCTGAAGTATATGTTTAAACAATTTAAAATTATTTTTATTTTCGTCGTTACTTTTATTTGAGTTATTAGTTATTTTTCGATGAATGACGTCATTCATGTAATATTTTTATATCCAGATGGAATTTCATGAACGAACGACGTATAATAGAGTCCTTCTTGTCATAAAATTGCACTATGGTGAGATAATGGTTGTAAATGAGTCTCGGAGTGTAACGTAAATGGAATCTATTGTTGAATTCACGATGAGTTAGGAACAAGATATGAACACAACCTTTCCAGTTTCGTTAAATCGTATCCATAAACATAATCGTTTATAAAATTATTTATTACGCGACCATTTTATATATGATACATGTCACTAAATTGCATTTCACATCATTGAAATGGCCACTTTGCACGTATATCTAACAAAGTGCTGGCACTGTATTGTTGTATCAAATTATATATCTATCTCTTTTCATTACGTAAGATTGTAAGAATGGAATAAATGAACGTCTATCTGTCATGAAAATTAATTATGCTTTTCTCGTTTCGAGCAAAATAGAGGAAAGTAATGTATAAGATAGCGAGACTGGTTTTCTTGGAAAACGTAGCTTCTGCATGCGAACAGAAATGCGTTGATGGATAACGGTGAAATGACGTGTAAGAAAGTGTTTCATTGTTTCGTTTATTGTACGCAATAATTCCATGACGCTTCCATTGCAAACAATTTTTATGAATTTGTGAACGTTCACTGCGGTGGAAAATTTCCGTAGAAAATTGTAGACATTTAATAAATAACGCAAGTAATTTATATACAACATAACAGATACACGTATTTATAATTTATATATATATATATATATATATATATATATATATATATATAATTGAAAATGAGTGAATCTACAGGATGTACAAAATTAGTCGCCTAACATATATTTCCTCCAAAATCAAACCCTTATAAAAACATAATTACTTATTAAATTTTTTTTGATATATTTGTATTTATTATGATTTTTAAAAAATAATTTAACATCATTTTAATAATTTATTATAAAAAAAGAAAATGTAAATATGAAATTTATATTATTTATATATATATATATATATATATATATATATATATATATATATATATAATATTATCATCATCATGGGCTCCACAGACTATTCTAGTCCCAGGCCTCTCTGATAATGCCAGGTCAATAGAGCCTTTTCTTGTAAATGCTTTTCGACAGTTGTTTTTTTAAAAATGAGGTTATTAACCTCATGCTTAACGTTCGAAAAGGAGGGACCGTCCGACTGAAAATCGAACGTAATCTCTCGCATGACAAGCGATGATGCAAGCCACTATGCTACCCAGTCAAGCATATATATATATATATATATATATATATATATATATATATATATATATATATATTAGGTCATTTAATATGAAATATCAAATTTCTCGTCGATTTCCAATTGAAAAATCTGACATTTGATTTTACACGACCTAATAGATATTACAAAAAAAAAACAAAGTTATGACTGTTATAGCAAAAGTAAAAAGTTTAAAATATAAATAGACCGGTTATACAGCAAGAAGATGAGATCACAAATGGACAAAAAAAAATATTGATTCGAAACTTTATTATACAAGAAAACTCAGGAAAATATCCATAAAAATACACTCAATAGATATTTATTTGTTGTTTTAGGATTGTGGCTGATTCACTTTACACAAATGAATTTAAACCTCAACACCACAATAGTTTAAAGTGTTCACTAATCATTTATTGTTCACTTATTATTTATAATTATATCGGTTAATGCATTTCGATGGCGACACCATCATCGTCAAAGCCTTTCTGTTGAAATCTAGACTAGTTTCGGACTTTATATATATATATATATATATATATATATATATATATATATATACACACTAATTTGTGTTTTGTGTCCTTATTCAATCCATCTACAACTAGGGGTTGAATCTTTCTTTTCATTTCATCATCTGGTCTGCAAGCATGAAGAGCTTAGTGTTATTTATTGTTTTTTACAAGTTCTTTTTCATAGATTTGTGACTTTTTTGGTGACCTAAATTGACTTATTTATTATTTGTGATAGTATTCGAAAATTTTTAACGATTTGTGATGTCTGTTTTAGATGAATTGAATATCATCTAAAACAGGCATGCGTTAATTTCGTGATTTAATTTTTTTTTTGGTGCTGGGGTTTAAATTCATTTGTGCAAACTCAATAGACATTAAATAGATTTAATATTGCCAAATGAAAACTATATCTTAAAAGCAATAAATTTATATCCTTGACTTAAAACTGGAATTTTATATATATATATATATATATATATATATATATATATATATATATGTGTGTGTGTGTGTGTATGTGTGACTGTGTGTATGTATGTGTGTGTGTATGTGTGTATGTATGCATACATGCATGCATGCATGCATGCATGTATGCATGTATGCATGTATGTATGTATGTATGTATGTATGTATGTATGTATGTATGTATGTATGTATGTATGTATGTATGTATGTATGTATGTATGTATGTATGTATGTATGTATGTATGTATGTATGTATGTATGTATGTATGTATGTATGTATGTATGCATGTATGCATGTATGCATGTATGCATGTATGCATGTATGCATGTATGCATGTATGCATGTATGCATGTATGCATGTATGCATGTATGCATGTATGTATGCATGTATGCATGTATGCATGTATGTATGTATGCATGTATGCATGTATGTATGTATGCATGCATGTATATATGTATGCATGTATTTATGTATGTATGCATGTATGCATGTATGCATGTATGTATGAATGTATGTATGTATGTATGTATATAAAAAAATATAGAAAGAGAACCTAATTAATCAGAAAAAAGCAAAAGTTACAAATGTTAAAGTAAAAATGAGAAAATTAAAATGGAAATGGGCCGATCATATAGCACGAAGAGAGTTCTATTGATGGACTAAAAAAATAATTGATTGTGAATCTAGATATATAAGAAAGTCAAGGAAGAGACTTGTGGATAAATTGGGACAGAAACTTAGAAATATTCGTCAAAATAGACTGAAATATAAAGACTATTTTTCATTTGAAGTGTAAAGGTTTAAGAAAATCAATCATCTAGCAGTGAAGAGAAACAGGTTGATGATGATAATGATGGTATATACATACATACATATATAAATACATTAAATAAAATACAAATTTAATAAAACACATAGATATGTGTGTTTTATTAAAAAGAAACATGTGTATACGCTGGTGTATATGAAAACATGTGTATACTTTCTTTTTAATAAAACACAAATCTAGGCATCACATTTGGATGACCTTAATATATAGGATGTTTTTAAGTGTGATAGAATTTTTAATTAAATCCTTGAATCCCTATGGAAAGTTTTATCTAATCTAAAAAAAACACTATATATATATATATATATATATATATATATATATATATATATATATTGTTTTTTAGGTTGAATAGAACTTTTGATAGGGATTCAGTTTATAGTTCTATCACGCTTTAAAAACATTTAATATAATAGTAATATGATAAATTATTTTTAAAAAATTCAAATCTAATGGAAGAAGCACATTGTAAAAATTAATATGTAGCATCTCTTGACTTGACTATTAGGGGATTTTTAGATGCAGACAAATAAACATATGCAGATACGTATTACATATTCTTAATAGATCAGATAGAGTCGACCACTAATTAGAGATGCGTCCAATAGAAATAAGGAAAACACAAAAAATAATGTATAAGTAATTTGATCTCAAAATTAACCTAATTCTTTGTCACCAAGGTTTTTAATTTCCCTAAACAATCTGTCATATCTTTATCATCGTTATATACATTTTTGTCATTATTATTTATAATAAATGTCTCATATAGGTAAGTATCTGTACAAGTAGTCAAAGAATATCTTGAAAGAACAATTTATTTAATTGTAATTAACTTTATATCAATAAATTTGTTTTAAACTTGAACTTTATATTAGCCTAGATTTTATAATACAGCGCTGTGATGATGATGGCATTGCTATCGAAATGTGTATCAGTTTACAAAAAAGAAAGTGAATAATAAATAATTCTTAAACACTTTTTAATATGTAGTTGTGTTGGTGTGATAGTTAATTTGCATGAAAATATTTGTATAGAGAAACATATAAATATTTAATTGAATATATCTTTGAAAAGAAAATTTCATAATTAGAAATAATTTCTTATAATTGATATATTGTTTATAATAAATAAATATGTACATAATTAATTAATATGTACAAAACAATCAATGAAATCACCTAAAATAATAAAATGTTGATTGGCAATAAATAAACGAAATTTTTAATTAAAATCCTATGTTAATATTTTCATATTATTAATGAAACTTATATATTTTCAGATTAAGATAATATGTGGATATACGTTTCCAACATAAACAAAAAAGATTATATATAAGATATGTGCAACTATAATAATTAAGCAGACAGAACTTTGAAAGTTACCCTGGCGCGCTGATATGCAGCTTTGAATATTACTGTGGAGAATATACGTATTATGTATTTTTATACAGATAGTTGTTTGGCACTGAAAGTAATATTACACGTATCTGTACTTTTTAACAATCTGTTTAGCTTCATTATATACCTAAAAATTATATATATTTTTTTAAACATTATTTAAAATATATACTGAACCAATTTTTGATAACTTTTCATTCACGCTACGATTGTACACTTTCCAAGTTTTCGGACCCAATAATTTTATTGAGAAACCAGGGAGCTTTGTCCCCTGACTGGGGGACTACGCTCACATCCCTCGTTGTGTTATGACCTCCATTTACTTTTCTTACTCCCGTTGTGTTACTTACAATCATGAATGATATTTATTTCTACTTGTTAAATTTTGGAGCTAATCGTTCACAATCAGAGTAGTGGCATTGATTTTGCCATGGAATAATTATATATATATATATATATATATATATATATATATATATACGAGGTGTGATCAAAAAGTAAGGTGAATTTTGAAATTTAGCGGGCTACATCCGTTCGATCTTCGATTTTTTTATTTGGTTATGTTGGTACACTCGTCTCGAATATATGTTCCAAATTTCAGCTATGTAGCATGTTTAGTTTGTTGGTGAGAGGCATAAAAGTTAGAAGTGTTTTGCAGGCTCCACGATTTTCCGCTGTCGAAAATCATGGATCAAAGAGTTTGCATTAAATTTTGTGTGAAAAATGGAATCAAGTGCTCCAAAACACTTGAAATGTTAAAAGTGGCATACGATGAGTCTACTTTAAGCCAAAAAAATGTTTATAAGTGGTATAAACTCTTTCAAGAAGGCTGAGAAGACACCAACGACGAACCTCGTTCTGGACGCCCCAGCACGTCAACAACTGATGAGAACGTTGAAGAAGTGAAGAAAATAGTGTTGGGGAATCGTCGAATTACCATTAGAGAAATTGCTGATGATATTGGCATCTCGTTTGGTTCGTGCCAATCAATTTTAACGGGTGTTTTAGAGATGAGACGTGTGTCAGCGAAGTTTGTTCCGAAATTGCTCAATTTCGACCAAAAGAACCATCGCATGAGCATCGCCCAAAAGCTATTGAATGACGTCAACGACGATCCAGATTTACTCGACAGGGTCATAACAGGTGACGAAACATGGGTATACGGTTATGACGTTGAAACTAAGACTCAATCGTCCCAGTGGAGGCATTCCGGATCACCAAGACCAAAAAAAGCACGCCAAGTTCGATCAAATGTGAAGGTTTTGCTTACAGTTTTCTTTGATTGCAGGGGCGTGGTGCATCATGAGTTCTTGCCACAGGGTAGAACAGTAAATAAGGAATATTACCTGCAAGTTATGCGCAATTTGCGCGAAGCAATCCGCCAGAAACGTCCGAATTTGTGGAAGAACAAAAATTGGCTTTTGCACCATGATAACGCCCCTGCTCACACATCGTTGCTTGTGCGCGAATTTTTGGCTAAAACCAACACACTAATGATGCCGCAGGCATCGTATTCCCAGACCTGGCCCCTGTGACTTCTTCTTGTTCCCGAAACTGAAGAGGCCCATGAAAGGACGGCGTTTTGCAACGATTGAGGAAATAAAGACGGCATCGAAAGAGGAGCTGAACAAGATCACAAAAATGATTTTTGAAATGCTTTGAGGATTGGAAAAAGCGTTGGCACAAGTGCATTATATCCGAGGGGATTACTTTGAAGGGGACAAAATAAAAATTGATGAATAAATAAATATTCTTTGAAAAAATAAAAATTCACCTTATTTTTTGATCACACCTCATATATATATATATATATATATATATATATATATATATATATATATATATATATATATATATACATTAAGACTGGAAACAAACTGAAATTTTGAAATAAAACACATAAAAAAATATTTATTTATCAATATTTATTTTGTCGCCTTCAAAGTATTCTCCATTGGAAGCAACACACATATGCCAACGTTTCTTCCAATTCTCGAAAACCCCTGCGAAAGAACTTTGTAGTATAGCCTTTAGTTCACACAGCGAATTTTCTTTTATGACTTTAATCTACTCAAAACGATACTCTCGGAGTGGTAACTTGAGTTTTGGGAATAGGAAAAAGTCGCATGAAGCCATATTAGACGAAAATAGAGCTTACGGAGCGATATTGGTTGAGTTTTTGTCCAAAAACTTTCAGTGGCCTTTTTGCAAAAAATAGTGTCTTGGCACCATGCAAGAAACGACGCGTTGCATACCCAACATTTCAGCCAAAATGACATGGGATTGTGTTTTTGAGATTCCTACCTCAGCTACTAACCCTCTGATGAACATACGATGATTTTAAAGCACCACCAGTGCCTTGACTTGAGCGACGTGTTTGTTGTTAGTTGATGTCGATGGGCGGCCAGATCGTGGTTCATCATCGACGTCTTCACGATTCGCACTAAATGTCTTATGCCATTCAAAAACTATTGTCCGTGATAAAATATATTTGGACTGTACCAATATATATATATATATATATATATATATATATATATATATATATATATATACCATCAAATTATATTATATTAGCTCATTGCTAGGCGAATGAATTATGGAATGTTACCATTTTATGTACTTGATCATACTTATCACACTGATTAAATGGGATGGTGAGGATTTTTTTAATTATAATTTACACCCTTAAGCAAGTTGCTTTCAGCTCTGTTAAAGAGCTCTACTTACACTATTTTTCCTACTAGGTATCGAACACACTATTCTGTATGATATGCGACAATGCTAGTCACTACAAACTGATTGTTCATAAATATATTTATATATATATATATATATATATATATCTTTTATATATATATATATATATATATATATATATATATATATATAAAGATGTTTTTTGTGTGTGATAGAACTTGAATTTAAATCTCTATTGAAAGTTTTATCTAACCTAAAAACATCTTTATCATATCTTTATATATACATTCACACACGCACACACACATACATACATATATATATATATATATATATATATATATACATATATATATATATATATATATATATATATATATATATATATAGTGTTTTTTTAGACAGAAATTTTGATAGAGATTCAATTTAAAGTTCTATCAGGCTTAATAAACACCTTTATATATATATATATATATATATATATATATATATATATATATATATATATATATATATATATATATATATATATATATATATATATATATATATATATATATATATATATATATATATATGTCCATATTATCATCATTGAAACTTTTCAATAATTTTGCTTAATAATAGGTAATGAAATTATAAATTAATTTTGTGTTCTTAATTTACAAGATGTGTTCGAAAAGTTAGCAATGGCTAAGAAGTAATCAAGCAAATGAATTAACCCTCCAAATACTATAAAATGTTATAAATATTTTCAATAATTACTTATTTTTTACCGTATTTATTCGTAACTTAGTGCATATGTCAATGGCTTTGCCACTAGCATTAGATATTTATATTATAAAATCTGTTAAATGATTTTATATTTAATTATTACAACACATAATTGTCATTTAACATTAATTAATTATTTTTAAAATAAAAAAAATGAAAAAGTATGAAATGATTAGTAAAAATATGATATTTATTATTATTATTCACAACATTATATTTAATATCATTTTGAATATTTTTTTAAAAAGTTAACATATATATATATATATATATATATATATATATATATATATATATATATATATATATATATATATATATATATATATATATATATATATATATATATATATATATATATATATATATATATATATATATATATATATAATATATATATATATATATATATAATATATATATATATATATATATATATATATATATATATATATATATATATATATATATATATATATATATATATATATATATATATATATATATATATATATATATATATATATATATATATATATATATATATATATATATATATATATATATATATATATATATATATTAAATTGTTAAGTTGAGCTACAATTTAGTAACGGAATAAACATATTTTATTGCATCTTTGTATTTTGGTATGGGATTCGAGACAATCATTTATTTTGTCTATTATAAGCGGGAAGAAATAAGGGAACTTCAGATGGTTCTGCAAAACAGCACTTGTCATGAGTGATGATTTCTAATTAAATCTGCCTTATTTCATTTTACTTGCGACGGGTTTCTTTGAGAATCATTTATTTTCGAAGAATATAGAAATACATGTTGTTATAAGCTATTTAATTTCATACGATTAATTATTAATGCTACACGAATAGATTATACGTTTTTCTTATGAAGTGTACAGATGTAATGTCACTTTTATACTTATTATACGAATTTTCATATACACGCATGAATTATATATATATATATATATATATATATATATATATATATATATATGTATGAATTGGGGGCGGGGTAGAACAAGAGAAAGAATTTTTATCGCTAGTTAAGTTCACTGAATATTCATAATAAATATAAATATTCCTTTTAAATTTTAAATTATTTTTTCGATATAAATGCATATATGCAATATGTTTTCAATTCTTTATTTCACCTTATATAAAATTGTAAATTTGCGAAATTAGATTTTTTTATGAACAGTGATTATTAATCTTGTGTTTTCTAAATGTATATATTGCTAATTATTACTCGTACTTAATATGATTAGTAGATATTTTAATACTAAAGTCTAAATATAAGCCTTAATAGAGTACTTTTAAGGGTTTTTGAAAATTAATAAATTGAGAAATAATGTTTTTTATATATTATTATTAATTTTCTCTTAAATCATTTATATGTATATATATATATACAATAATTATCTTATCATCTTTCTCCTCGTTAAAGTCCTTGAGAGTCTTGGCTTCTCTGAAAATGCTAAATCTAATATGTGTCAGTTTCATTAAGGCTATGTTTTTTTTTAGAAATCAGCTTATTATTCCTCAAGTAATTTTGGAACTCTTGACCGAGAATCGAACACATTTTCCCACATAACAGGTGTGATGTATTTTACTATGTACCATTTGACTTATATATATATATATATATATATATATATATATATATCATAAAAACGTACATCAACCCACTCTTGGATGAAAATCTCATCGAATATTATTAAATACTCTTAAATCTTGTTTCAAGATTCTTCCATTGTTTCCTATTTCTTTTTTTCCTTTTTCTGCGGCTAATCTCATCCACCCCTCGCCTCCTCAATACTTTACAATATCATCCTTCTACTTTTGATAGAGTCTCTTCCTGGATTTATTTTTGCCTTTTAGTCCACATTCCATAATTATTTTTATCCACTTATAGTCTTCTCTAGCAGCTAGTTAAATTTTTTGCTTCATTTTTGGATTCAGTGCCGAATTTATGATTCAAAAGTACTAGCAGGTAGAACACACTGGTTACATAAGTTTCCTTTTCAGGCTCAATAGTATTTTACTCTTGATTATATTAGGTCTATCAGAAAGTTCTGTCCGACAATATCATCTCAAGTTTCAAAGATGAGCCATTCTATAGAAATGGAATTCACATATTACTATCACGCTGGGAAGAGGTCATTAGTAAAGAAGGAAAAATTATATTGTTCAGTAAATAATAATAAATGTATTGAAAATGTATTATTTTTTTAATTCAAAAACGGACAAAACTTTTCTATAGACCTAATATTGTATAATTAATTTATTCAAATGCTGCCCATGTTTTGCTAATCCTCTATCTAATTTCTTTCTCTCTTTCCTTCTCTCTCTCTCTCTCTCTCTCTCTCTATATATATATATATATATATATATATATAAAATACTTGTATATAGTAGTAACTGAAATAATAAAATAAATAGAATTGATGAAATGGGCATAGGTAGGACACGTAGCAAGAAGAGAAAACAAGAAATAGATAAAAGACATTAAAGAGTGGCGACCAAAACACTAAAATGAGACTCAGGAAGAAACTATCAAAGGTCAAGTGGTAAAATTGTGAACTAGGGTCATTATAATATGACACCTGGATTTGTGTTTTATTAAAAAGAATCAAAAGAAACTATACACATGTTCCATTTTAATAAAATATAAATCTAGGTGTCACATTTGGATGACTCTGTATAGTATAGATAAAGGTTGAATGAGATTACATACAGACAGAAAATAATGGAAGAATCTTGAGCAGAACATTTAAGAAAAGTCATTGACATTTGACGAGATTTTTATTTATTTGCAATCACTATTGTCATACACACATATATTATTTTTTTCAAATAATTTTCTTTTGTGAACAGTTTTAATCCTCAATGAATTTGTAGTCTGTACCATAGTATATTTGCTGCTTGTCTGTATTATTTTTTTGTAGTGTGTACTATTTTTTCAAAATGTAATATATATATAAACTTTTGAAAATTTTAAACTGTTTTTTTAATAATAATAGATTTCTTTATAAACTAACGATTGTTGATTAATGAAATTATAAGATTATTAAGTGATAAGAATAAATAAGCAAATGTTCATTTTTTTTGATGGACAGAATTCGTAAATTACTCATTTTTATGTTTATATATATACGATTTTCTATAAAATAATGAATTCATTTAAAAAATTAATTCGTGTTTTAAAATACAAATTGATAATTATAGTGGAATTCCGTTTAAAAATATTATATATATATATATATATATATATAAATGCATTTACGTAAAAACCTCATGAAAAATAAATATAAATTCAATTTTCTTTTTGGTACAAAACACTGGTAAGTTTAGTTTTAAAATGTGATGTTTTCCGTCTAGACGTCTTATATCGTTTGTAAAGTGTCATTTTATGTGTTCAACTAAATAAAGCTATGTTCACATATATGTTTATATATATATATATATATATATATATATATATATATATATATACACATCTTATATAATAGTTATATTTGTGTTAATAGTACATTAGACCAGGTTTCATGAACTAAGTGTTGGTCTGTAGTAATATATATATATATATATATATATATATATATATATATATATATATATTATATATGTTTATATATAATATTTATTAATAATAATGGAAAATTTACATAAATATTAGTAAATAAAATACATATATGCATATATATATATATATATATATTTAAATATAAATATATGTAATAATAATATATTAGTGTATTATAAATATTGTATTATTTTTAATTCAGCTCTTTTCAGTACAGATACTTGATATTCTTACAAGCTTCCTTAAAACTCGAAGATAATTCTCACTTACATAAGTAGAATTTAAGTATACGTCTACCTACTCATTCGAAATACTCTTCAATTCTACTTTACATGTATATGTTAGCACTTAGAAAACTTGTAAACTTTATATCTATTTTAATCCGTATATCTTGCTCTTTTGTATGGGCTCTGATTGTCAACAAGAAGAATGTCGAATTTGTTTAAAAATACATTGAATCATATATTCATCCAATTTTTACAATTTCGAAAGAAGTTTTTTCTTTTAAACTGATTATTTAATATCTTTGATTAATATTTTGATTTATATTATTTCAAATTAGAAATTCTAATCTTAATTGATTTTTTTATAAAATCTTGATTATTTTTTTTACATATTACAACTAAAAAAAACCTATTTATTCACAGTATTTGTTAAATAGTTTCAAATTGTATAACATATTAAAAAATACTTTTAATCAATTTTATTGATATTCCAAATTAAAATACTTTAATACAAATTAAATTTACATTTATTAACTTTCAAAAAAATCTGGATTTAACGATATATATATATATATATATATATATATATATATATATATATACATAATATTTTATAAATTATTTTTTTTAGGTTTAAATGCTTTTATATTGATTTAAATATATTTTTATTAATAAAAACATTAAAAGTCACTTAAATTAAATAATTAAATTTTAATTATTATTTCTAGTGTAGATAGCAAATTTGTTATTATCTCCAACTAATAAATTATTCTTTTAAAACATATTATATCAAAAATTTGTTTATTTTGAATATTTCATTGAAAGGTTAACGTAAATTTTAAACTTCACAATAGATGTTCATGTAAGTAGCCCAAATGAGACAGAAGGGTAGTAAATGATAGTAAGGAAGTAAATGTGTGTGTAAACCCTTGAGTCTCATTGTGGATACTATCTCTCTCTTTCTCTCTCTCTCTTTCTCTCTTTATATATATATATATATATATATATATATCTATATATATATATGTATATATATATATATATATATATATATATATATATATATATATATATATATATATATATGTATATATATATATATATATACATATATATATCGATTTATTTGACAAAAAAAAATTCTTGCGATAATATATTACAGTAAATTTCTTTTGATTAATTTATGAGAATATTATACACTATTGACTGTGTTATTGTAAATATAAAAAGAGGACGTTTATGTCTCACTAAAACTATCATTAATTCATTTTTTTAAAAAATGGACTTATATCACTTTCAAAAATAACGCCTCATATAAAAATTGCCAATCTTTAACTAAGGTTTTAAAAAAATAATTTCTTAACGATAATGTAATTTGAAAAATTAATTTCAAACTAAGAAGAAAATAGAGATTTAAATCTTAGTATATGAAGAAAAAAGATAATAAAATAAATTTGAATATAAACAGGTGTTTTATATATATATATATATATATATATATATATATATATATATATGTATATATATATATATATATATATATATATATATGTATGTATATATCTATCTATCTATCTATCTATATATATATATATATATATATATATATATATATATATATATATATATTTATATGTATGTATCTATATATATATATATATATATATATATATATATATATATATATATATATATAAATAAGAAGAAGAGGAATAAAATAGAAATAAGCAAAATATACTGCCAAAAGAAAACAAAAACATAGATAGGTACATTTATAGTTTGGAAATTATAATTTATAACATCAGGAAAAAAATATTGAACAGATGGAATATTTGATTTGAATTATGATTTATAAAAAATAAATTTAAGGGGTCGTTCAAGCTCAATGAATATTTATTTTTTTATCCAGTTATAAATAATTAAGAAATTAAGAGTTGAAAATGATATATATATATATATATATATATATATATATATATATATATATATATATATATATATATGATAAATAACTGATGATATAGTGGCAAGTGAAATTGATAGTCCAAATGAGGCCAACCTTCATAAAGTAGTAAACCATAAATGAAAATTCTTTACCACCCTGTCTGGTCGACATGGTAAGTATGACTGAATATGACTAATGAATAGTAATATTCAATGAGGATTTACTAAGTAGCGGACTATTTGAATATATATGTAAATATATATATATATATATATATATATATATATATATAGAGAGAGAGAGAGAGAGAGAGAGAAAGGTTTATTTAATCAATAAAGAATTGTTGACGATATTAAAAAAATCATCGATAAACAAAAGAAATTATAAATTGGAAATCCAGAGATAATAAAAATATAGAGAAAAAATTCTTTTATTTGTGGGGTCGAGGTATAGGAAAATTTATTGAAGAAAAAAACATTGGATAGTTGAAAATTTGGAAGAAAGCTTCAGCAGCATTGGATATAAAAAGTTAATGGCGATGGTGATGGTGATGGCATATATATTGTGTATATACATATATTTATATTTATATATATATATATATACATATATTATATATATATATATATATATATATATATATAAAGTAAACAAAGTTATTTCAATTACTTTGGACTATATTTTTATAAATATATTTTTTCAGTAAGAAACCATTTTTAACACGTTTTTCAAGTAACAAATAAAGTAATTTAACATTTTGATTTTTTTCATAAAAATATATCATTTTTGCATGCAAATGAATATAATCGTACTCAACACCATAAGATGTTATAAAGTATTTATTAATTACTTATTATTCACTTTATTTTTTATAACAATAAGTTAATGCGCATTTCAATGTCGATTTATCATTGTCATAGTATTGTGCAACAAAAAAAAATTTTTTTTGTAACACAATGCCACTGATAGACAAGAAAAATTATTTATTGCGAACCTAGATATGTACAAAATTTAGGGATAAATCCATAAAGCCAGAAAGGTACAAAAAAATTCATCAGAATGAAATGGAAGAAAAAGGTATACAATCGATCGAACTGGAAAATTTTAAGAGAGTTCTTCATCCAGCGTAAGATGGAAAGAGATTGTTAATGATGATGATTATAATTATATATATATATATATTAATCAAAGGGTAGTGTAGTGGTTAGCATATTTCTCTGTTATGCGGAAGAAGTACGAGTACGTTCAATCGTTGATCAAAGATAAGGGGAAACCGGAGCTATTTATCCTTAGTGCAATCTAAAAATTAATTTTTTAGGTAATTTGAATAAAAAGTGTTTACCAACCTGCTTCATCAACTCGGTGAGTTGATATATATATAATTTCTAAATTATTTTTAAATTAACTGTAAGTTACTAGAGATTTTACCACAAATGAGTTAATACCTCAACACCTCAAGATACAATATTATAAATGTATTTAATAATTATTTATTATTCACTTTATTTAATTAAAATCCGATATAAATTTCCGTAGTTATATTATCATCGTCAGAACGCTGCTTATAATATCATATTTTATAATACAACGCTCTAATGATTGTACATAATATGGCCATCGAAGTATACATCAACTTATAAACAAATAAAGTAATCAATAAACTATTATTGAACACTTTGACAATATCTTGTGGTGTTGTGATGATAATTAATATCTGTTAAAGTGAATTCGCTATAGTATTTAATCAAATAATTGATTATAATTATCAAAATTATATAAAAAATAAATTTTGAAATCTTGTACAAAATAAATTTTCGTATAAAATTTAATAAAAAAAAATGGTAGATGTAAATTGAAATTATTTTTCATAAATATATATATATATATATATATATATATATATATATATATATCTGTGTGTGTTTGTGTTAATATAAATATACAGATATATGTATGAATTTGTGTAATTATACACAAATGTCAATGTTTTTCTAGTAAACGATTTTCTAGTAAATGGCAATATTTTGATTACAGTATTGAATTGAAATGTTATTGAACGTAACAACTGAACTAAATAATTATATTTATTCACTGAAAGGATTAACGGTTTTCAATATCGGAACAGGACAATTGAATTGCTTTTATTCATTCCATGGGAGGAGAAATGTTTTGTGTTATTTTTGAATAAATTTTAATATGGGAATCTCCATTAATTTTCCGAAAAATTATTTTGAAAAATAATTCTAAATTAAAATAATTATTTTTTAAATTTTAATTAAAATACTATGAGAAGTTACATTTTTCGACTAAAATATTGATTGTTTAAATATTTTTTTTGATTCTGGAAAATTATTTATATATATATATATATATATATATATATATATATATATATACATATATATATATATATATATGTATATTAAATTGGAAACAATTTAATTTTCTATATGAATCATTTCTTTTATTTTTTTTCAAATTCTATTATTAAATTTATTTACTTTATGAACTTCAAAATAAAATATAGCTATTTTATGTACAGGATTTTAAAGTTCATCGCAGATCAATAGAAAATAATTGTACATAAGTTTAAGTTTAATTTTATACAGTTTTAATAGGAATTCATTTAACAATATTTCAAATCTACAAATTTGAACAAACATATTTTTCTGTTGTATAATCTGTTTATGGATCAACTTTTTTTAAAGCAACTAGTTTCTATAATTTTGTATTATCTAATTATTGAAACAACTTTCTCATATATATATATATATATATATATATATATATATATATATATATATATATATATATACACTTTTAATCCGGAAAATATGGAACTTTTGAATTAAAACAGATAATAAATTATTTATTGATCAATATTTATTTTGTCGCCTTCAAAGTACTCCCTATTAGAAGCAATATTCATATTCTTACGCTTTTTGCAGTCCTCGAACGCCTCCGCAAACGCGCTATGTGAATAGCCTTCAGTTTACGCAGTGATTTTTCTTTTATGGCTTTAATCGACTTAAAGCGATGCCCTTGGAAGGACAATTTGAGTTTTGGTAATAGAAAAAAGTTGTACGGAGTCATATCAGGAAAATACTGAGCTTATGGAACGATATTAGTTGAGTTTTCTGCCAAAAATTTACGAATAGATTTACTATTTTTGGCACCATGTGAGAAGCAATGTGTTTCATGTCCAATATTTCAGCTACAATAACATGGAATTGTGTTTTTAAATTTCCCACCTAAGCTGCTAATTCTCTGACGGACATACGACGATTTTGGAGTAATAATGCCTTGACTTGGACAACGTGTTTGTTGTCAGTTGATGTCGATGGACATCCAAATCGTGGCTCATCATCGACTCTTTTTGAATGGCCCTCTTTGAACGCCTTATGCCACTCATAATCTCTTGTTTGCGATAAACAATCCTCAGGGTATGTCTTTTTTATTATTTCCACCATTTGCGTGAAGTTTATTTGGTTCGCAACACATAATTTAATGCAAATTGTTATAAACTGTATTAAGTGAAAAAAACAACTTTAAATGTTTTTAATGTAAATTGTTTTACATAAGAATCCATAGGTAGTAAGATGTTTAATCATTGAATGTGTACAAAAATTAATTGTATCAAATAAATCAATTATATTGAAACATAGTACATATATTATAGTTAGTGGTGTAATAAGAAAAAAAAATCTATTTAAATTTATATGTATATACAAAAAATGTATTCATATATATATATATATATAAGTATAAATAAAATTGAAAATATTGCAAAAAATGTAATTAATCCTGTCCACGTTGTCACCATACAGAAGAAGTGTTAAGACTGGCACTATTTAGACGACTTTCAGAGCAATGCTTGCGAGAGTCGTAAGCTCGTTTCAGATTAACAGCTACGTTGCAGTGTGCTACAACATACGAGTATAAGTAAGAAACGTAGTGGCAAAATTCACCAATGGCTATGTTTGTCCGCAACATTTTACTCAACATTATATAATTTCTTGGGTTGTTAATGCAAAATAAGTGAAAATAAATGTTCGTACCTTATGAATAATCGACATTAATGTTTGTTAGTAATAAAGTACTAAGACCCTTAAGTCTTTGCTTTGTAAATAATATGAAAGTTTGTTTATATAAATATATATATATATATATATATATATATATATATATATATATATATATATGACAAAAATATTTTTTAACATTATTATTTTTTACTAGTTTTAATTTATAAATAATGATAAAAAGATACAGTGAAAGAAAATTTATTGTATTAAAATGAACATAATTACATATATATATATATATATATATATATATATATATGTGTGTGTGTGTGTGTGTGTGTGTGTGTATGTGTGTACAGTATCGCCAAAATTAGATTAAAGGTTTAGACACACATTCACATATTATATCCTTCAGTTTCATTTGAAACATATATATATATATATATATATATAAAGTGTTTTTTAACGTGATAGAATTTTAAATTGAATCCCTATTAAAAATTCTATCTAACCTAAAATACATCTTTATCATACTTTTATATATACATACACACACACATATTGTAGAGATATATAAAGAATGATTTTAGGTTCGATGGAACTTTTAATGGAGATTCAATTTAAAATTCTATCACACTTAAAAACAGTCTCTCTCTCTCTCTCTCTCTCTCTCTATATATATATATATATATATATATATATATATATATATAATATATATATAGTCATCCAAATGTGACTCCAAGATTTGTGTTTTATTAAAAAGAAACTATAAACAAGCTTTCCTATACACACGTTTTTTTTAACCCTTTGCGGACTAGCGCCGCATATATACGTTCTGCGTAAACCATCAATCTGGCCGATGAACTCATATATGCGTTCGGCGAAAACTACTGATAGAGCCGAAAAACTCTTATATGTGTCCCACGTAAACACACTGCTGTGGCCAATGAAGCTATATATGCGTCCCATATTGGTCAGATATCCTATCTCATATCCTGTAGAGAATCTGTGTGTGTACATATGTCCAGAATTTGGCATCTTGGAGTACTATGAACGATAATAGCGTGTAAGCAGAAATGTGGGCTAGCAATTTTAAACGGCTACCGCGACAGCAGCTCGGTACCACGGTATGGTTGGCTTCGAACCGTCCCGTCCGCAAAGGGTTAACAAAACAAAAATCTAGGTGTTACTTTTGGATGATCCTATATATATATATATATATATATATATATATATAGGGTATATATATATATATATATATAATATCAAGACGCAATTAATAATATTAAAGA
>CP092091.1:38617990-38632990 GCA_029203775.1 Neoneuromus ignobilis | reverse complement strand
ATATGACACCTAGATTTGTGTTTTATTAAAAAAGAAAAAATAATTATACAATGTTTTTCTATACACCACTATATTATATACATATTTCTTTTTAATAAAATACAAATCTAGATGTCACATTTGGATGACCCTATATTATACATATATATATATATATATATATATACGAGGGTCGTTTGATAAGTATGGTAAATTTATTTATTGTTTAAATTAATTAATTAATGAAATTAAATTTTTCAATTTAGTTTTTCTTATTTTTTTACCATACTTATAAAACGACCCTCGTATATGTATATGTAATTTTTTTGAAGTACTTTCAATATAGCATACAATAATAATAAATTCAAAATTATTAACGTATAGTAATTACAAAGAATTAGAAATAAAAAATTGAAGTAATTAACAATAATATGGAGTCATTCTTATTTTAAACAATTTTTTTATTTGAAACCTTAAATATACATTATATTTTTTTAAAGAAAGCAGTTTTTGGAAATATTTAGTATTTCTATACAATTATTTTACGGGTTTAAAAATGCGTTTATTATAATTTTTATTGTGTTTCTCTCTCTCTCTCTCTCTCTCTCTCTCTCTATATATATATATATATATATATATATATATATCGATCAAATGTATTAAATGAAATTTATCAAGTCGTTCCACATGTTAAAATTCTTATTAAAAAAATGATATTGTCTCTTTATAAAATACATAATAACCTGTTTATTGAAACACGCAACAGGAATAACCTAAGTAGTTAAAAAAGATTCAAAATAGAGTAAATTATACGGAACGGGTATGAATAAGTTTGACCGCAAATTAGTACCTTTCATATATTGTTTATTTAGTAGCATCTGCTTAAAAGACATTTAATATTTTTATCGAAATGCTGACAAGATAATTCTATTGATTATTTTCGTTCGAATAAAGAAAACTTTTACTTAAATATGTCTTTAATTATATGTCATTGTGTAATAATTTTTAATATGTTACGGTATTCGAGTTTGATGATACACTTCCTTGTATATGTTTAAATATGTAGTTTAATAGAAGAACCAATATTATAAATTTATATATTTTTCAGGTTTAAACATTTATTTTAAGAAATATATATATATTTGAATTTAATCATATTTATATGAAATATTTGATTAGTAACATTTAAAGAATTTCTAAAATGTTAGATCTACTTGAAAAGTTCTGACTGCTTAGGCACTATTATTTTAAAAGCGTAGAAAATTGATTTAATGAAATGTAAATAACTCATAATTTTTGTTGTTATATTTTATGACTGGTGCACTATAACAAATATTTTATCATCAGTAAGAAGTAGTAGTGAATGAAAGATGTTTATCGATAAGGTCCATTTACAGCTCTGTATATTTTACTAATATTAAACCGAAAAGAATGCTGCAGAAGCAAATAAAAATTTGTTGAAAGTTTTTTGGCCAAATGCAATATATAAGAGAACATGCAGAAGATGATTCTGCTTTTTTGTTAAGAAATTTAAGAATGAAAACCTTAAATTTAAAAATGAATCAAACTCTAGAAAACCTTCTGTAATCAAAGATAATATTCTCTAAAAGTAAGAAATTTGGGTACCATATAAACTAACTGCTGGAAATAGAGATAATTGTGTGCCGTTTACATATTTCTACTTTTATGAAATAAAAATGAATAAATTTTCTAATGTCTTGTAACTGGAGATGAAAAATGAATTATATATAAAAATATACGGAATAAAACACATATTACAAAGCTGGACAACTCGATCTTTCAACATCTAAACTGAGTTTAGGTGTAAATTTTTTTTTTATTTATATTGTGGAATATAGGAGGACCAATTTATTATGAATTTCTAAAACCAAAGGAATGATAATTGTAAAAAAATATCAAAAATTGGACAATTTTAACAATAAATTTTAAAAAAGGTTCCAGTTTTTGTTAATGGAAAGCAAATTATCCAATAACCTGACACATCAAAATTACTTGTTTTTTTAGCATCTCATAATAAGATAGTGGATCTTGGTTAAAAGATTTTTTGTCATCTAGTATATTTTTGGATATATTATTTAATTTTGTTTCTACAACATTTTTTTAATAAAAAAAAATTAATTAAGATGTTGATTTAAAAAATGTACTGGATGAATTTTCATCATACTATTCAAAAATTAACCTTTTTATAATTAAATACATAAATATTATATACTGTAATAATTTTCTATTTCTTCTAAATTTATGATTATTTGGAATATTGTAAAGAGTTATCCAAATGTGATGCCAAGATTTGTGTTTTATTAAAAAGAAACATGTGTATTGTTTCTTTTTTTTAATAAAAACACAAATCTAGGCATCACATTTGGATGACTTTATATAAAGCTACGACAGGTCTCAACATTTACGTTGTCCTCAGACACTAGTAGTAAACTATTAGGTCATGTTATATGAAATATCGGATTTTTATTTTATTTCCGATATAATAATTCGACATTTCATATTACACGACCTAATACTAATTCTTTAATGTTAAAACTTGATAAAAAGATATTTATTTTTCAAATAATTAAAATATACGTGTCTGAATAATGTTTAAGTGAATTCCAAGATTTAATATTTAATATTCATAACTTGGTCGAGAGTAACTGCTTGATTATTATTTGTTGTTTTGGAACTGTGGATGATTCACTTTAACACAAATTAATTTTAACCCCAACACCACAATGGTTTTAAGTGTTCAATAATCATTCATTGTTCACTTATTATTTATAATTATATTAGCTAATGAATTTCGATGGCGACGCCATCATCGTCATAGTCTTTCTGTAAAAATCTAGACTAGTTTTGACTTTATATATGTATATATTAATTTTTATTTTGTATGCTTATTCAATCTATCCACAACTGGGGGATGAATCTTTCTTTTCATTTCGTCATCTGGTCCACAAGCATGAAGTGTTTGCTGTTATTTATTGTTTTTTACAACATGGATCTTTTTCATAGTTTTGTGACCTTTTCGATGACCTAAATTGACTTATTTATTGTTTGTCAAAGTGGTTGAAATTTTTAATGATGTGTGAGGTATGTTCTAGATCAGTGATTCCCAAACTTACTATGCCCATGGACCACTTATATAGCAAAAACCTGACCATAAACCTCCAAGTGAAATAACTCTACATAACTTCATAATAAAAAAATTACAAATTTAACTTTGATGTCTTGAATGGTAAATGGTGACGTAAAAATAAAATATAAATAAAACATTTTGATATATAAAGTAGTATTTATTGAAATTATAACTTTTGTTTTAAAATACAAAAACACATTTTTTCAATGAGATGGGTGAACCTGATGGGATGATATGAGATTATTTATGTTCAGCTCTATGTTTGTGAGTAACATTCGTAAGTCTCCACGAGCACTAATTTCCAGTCGGTTTCTTATTTTTCGTGATGAGGTTCATAAATCCACTAAATCCACGTTCTACTAAATAAGAAGACGGGAAAGCAATCAACAGCTTCTGTACAGTGACCCTTAATGCAGGATACCCACCGTGCTATGCTTGTCATTGCTTGTATTTTATGTACCTATCTATACTTTTATTTTACTCAGAACGTAGAAATCGCTACCAATTTATTTATTGCTATTTATTTTAACTTTCGTAATAATGAAAATTGGTCACAATTATATTGCTTTATATTAAACATTTTGCGGACCCCCAGACGTTGTCCACGCACCCCAAAATTAATCTTAATTTTCCACAGACCCCCTCAGCGGTCACAAGGACCCCTAGGGGTCCGTAGGAACCACTTTGGGAATCTATGTTCTTGATGAATTAAATATCTGCATGCGTTAGTTTTATGATTTAATTTTCTAAAAAATGTTTGATTTTTAGTTAATTTGTGTTTAAGAAAAATTCTCTAATATATATATATATATATATATATATATATATATATATATATATATATATATATATATATATAACTATATATATATATATATATAACTATATATATATATATATATATATATATATATATATATATATATATATATATATATAGTTATATGAATCTTTGTTAATCTATTGCTGGGTAAAATCTTTAATAAATATAACAATTCACTGGCGTCTGATTATACTCATCAGGCTGATCAGACAGGTTTTTGAAATTTTTTTTAGTTAGGGTTTATTTTCTTATATAAGTTGTTTTTACTAAAGCTAAAGAACTCCGTCTGTCATATTTCCGACGAAAAATCGAACGCATTTCTCCCGTATGACTAGACTGTGTAGCTAGCTACTATATCACTTAATGATAATATCATATATCTTATCACATATTACACAAACACATACATATGTACAAATATAAATTTGTATATATGTGTGTATATGTAAGATAGTAAATAAATTAAATTTAAATCCAAAATAATCAAAATAATACAATTTAACTCTTTAAACGAATAAAAAAATCGATAAATTATTATTACAGAGAAAGTTATTTTTTTCAAAATTTAAAGATATAATATTTAAATAAAAGTATAACTTGCATACAAACACATGCCCTACATACAAATATATATATATATATATATATATATATATATATATATATATATGTGTGTGTGTGTGTGTGTGTGTGTGTGTTTGTGTGTATGTATAACTAATTTGTTTGGAATGAAAAGTTTGTTTCTAAATTACTAAAAAATTAAAATTTACCTCTATATTTTCCTTAATGGAAATATATTTTTAAGCATAATTACAGTTTTTACTTTTCTCGTAATCTAATACTGATGTATATATATATATATATATATATATATATATATATATATATATATATATATATATATGTATATAAAAATTTATATTCTAATTAAACAACGTTAAAAAAATAAAGAATTTGATAAAATTGGAAAATATTTGAACACGTTTGTGTGAGTATTTATATTAGTAAAAATGAACTTTCAATTCCATATTCTATTAATAATGGATTGTCAACAAGTAATATATCTTAGAAGAAATGTGATCTTTATTTGACTAGATTGGCCACGCATACAGTTGAAAATATCAAAATATTGACATAAGAAAATTTATTCACAAACAGAAGACATTTTTCTGTCGATCACCTGACAGCTTCCTGTAGATATAACACGAATAGCTCCCGTCGATCGCTCGTCTCTCGCGGCGCTCCTTCTATGCTCGACGCCTTCTTTTGCCTTCTGTTTTGGCGAGCTACTACCACCCTCCATGGTTTACTTAAAAACGAAGAAAGCCGATACGGCGGGACGTCAGAGCACCACCTCTCCTCTCGCTAGAAAGCTCGGACAGCTAGGGAGCTTTTCGTGCGCTTTCGTATAACGCCGCCATTCGTTTTCCGTTCATTCGTTGCTTTTCTCTGAGCGTTATTTGCAAAGATATGGGACGGGATTCTTCATATAAAATATTAAATCAATATTTTTAATTCTTTTCATATATACATATATATATATATATATATATATATATATATATATATATATATATATATATACATTTATATTAAAGTATGTACACTTTTATGAATATTTATTTATATTTTCAACACATTTCATTAATTAATTATAAAATAACTTTCATGTGAAATAAAAGTTTGTAATATGTTTTAAAATAATAATTACTGTTATAAATTCATTTTAAATAATTTCAATGGAAATATTTTTTTAAAATAAGTACTGTATACATAATAGAACCTTAAAAAATCAATATTTTTTATAGAAACTTAACATACACCATCGTCTTCAAACTTATATCGTTATATTAATATTAAAACTTGAAAATTCATTTTGATAAAACATATTTTTCTATGCATTTCTTGATAATTACGAATGGTACTTGTATTTTATTCAAAAGTTGAATATTTTTGGATGAAATTCTATTTATTAAATAGTTTATTTTTCTAGTTATGTACAAAGTATTTTTTGAGGAATATTAAAAAAATATATTTATTTACATAAAATCAATAATAATGGAAATGGAAATACTATTAATTTGTTTATTACTAATCTTTCAATTAAATTTTATTAATTAATCCATATCGTTTTTTTTTGTATGGAAATATATTATTTTTATGTTTCTATCAGTAACTGAAATGGAAAAATATATTAAAAAACAAAAATGTAAATGTAAATATTTTAAACATTTAATATTATAAAAAAATCATACAATATTTGTTTTCAAATATAATTAATAAAATATACCTATTAAATATTATGATTATATTTACCAAAAACTATAGTTATATCATTTTTTATATTCCTCTTTTCTTATCTATTTATATTTAAAGAAATGTTATAAGGTTTATAGGAGGTACATTTTTGTCTTTTCATCCTATTATACCAATGAGATAAAAATACCAAATTCTAATTTGTGTAAATTCTGTAGAATTATGTTACACTTTACTGTCATCTTATAAGTGTATTTACAATATTTTAAACAAAACTAACAAAAATAAACATATTTAAGGACAGCAACTTTAAAATGACAGAAAAATGTTGGAGGAAATATTGTCAATGGGTAGACCGTTATTTATGTAATGTAAGCGTATCTAAATCCCTTATTTGATTGTGAAAACGTGGAAGACAAAACAAATATAAAGGAAAGTCAATTACTTTGTAGTAAATAGATATTTCAGGTTAAAAAGATTGAGTGGAAAGATAGAGTCATTCGTGAGGGGAAGTTTAAAAAGTAGACGATAAGTTCAGTTCATTTTGCATATTTAATATATATATATATATATGTGTGTGTGTGTGTGTGTGTGTGTGTATGTGTGTGTGTGTGTTTAAAATGATAACCATGTGAGTTTTTTAAATAAGAAATATATCATTTCTTATATAAGGAATGACTATAAAATAAAAATTAAATTAATACATAAAAACATATTAGAACTTTATCAGTATTTTAGGGTGGTAGTTTTAATCAGTGATTGTTATTTTATTTTTTTTAACTAATTACTTTCATCAATGATATGTTTTAACTGTGGATTGAAAAGTGAAAATAGAAAAATAATTAATCTTGTTCTATAAATTATGTCATTGATGCTTTAAGCATGTACGTTTCTATTTTTCTTTTATATTCATTTCTCTCTTTCTTTATATATATATATTTATATATATATATATATATATATATATATATAAATAAATATATAAATAATCATCACAAAAATCAATATCAGCTCACCACTGAACAAAAACTTCTTATAATGTCATCGGCTTTTCCATAATGTTATCTCAAGTTTTTTTATTTTCTTCTGTACACGAATAATCTTATCCAATCGTTATTTCCAGTATACTTTACAATTTTATTCTCATATTTTTAGTATGGTCTTTTCATTCGTTTATTTTTCTGTACGAAAAGATACATTAATTACCTTTGATATATTTACCTAAAGAAGTCATGTAATATGATGGTAATTGGTTATACTTACTAGCTGACCATGTGGGTTAGTAAAAAAATTCATTCTAGTTTAACTCCTTTAGGTTGGCTAACTTCATCTTGATTGAGAGCCCTGTCTATCCTATTGAAAATATTTTGAGTTTGATCTCTACACTTCTATCTGTCAAGCTTGACAATTCTACTAGTAGCTAAGCTTTTACTATTAACATAACTTTTAGTGTCCTAGAAATACCCTAATTTCGACACCAAAAACAAAGTATTGTATAGGGTCATCCACATGTGACGCCTGTATTTGTATTTCATTAAAAAGAAACATGTGTATAGTTTATTTTTAGTAAAACACAAATCTAGACGTTACATATGGATGACCCTATACTTTTTAAGTATATATATATATATATATATATATATATATATATATATATATATATATATATATATATATATATTATACATATATATATATATATATATATATATATATATATATATATATATATATATATATATATATATATATAAAAATATATATATATGAATTATTGAATTAACTCAAAAAATTTTAAAAATTTCCTTTCTACATTAAAAAATTAAAAAAGGAATCATTTTACAAAAAATGATTGAATATATTATTATATTTTTATATATTTTTATTAAATTTATTAGTTATTTATAATTAATAAATGATATCGATCAAGTAAGTATAATAAATATCATTTTTAATAATTTTTTTACAGTCACAACAAATCATTGAATATCGAATTTTAATTGAAACTATCACACTTATGTCATTTAGATATAAAAATTACTACAGAATAAAAAAAAATTTTTACTAATATTTTCAGTAATTACATGCATACTAATTTATTCATATGTACTTTCTCAAAAATTTAATTTAAAATATCATGAATGTAATAATAATACGTAATTATAATTGTAATATTATTAATACAATTTTGATATTCGCAAATTTTTTAGAAATATTTTAGTAATGAGTTCATTAAATAAAATATAAGAGTTAAATCTTTTTATATTTTTATATAAATGAGATTGAAAGAAAATAAGAAATAGTAAGAAGTAAATGTGTGTCTAAATTCGTCAGTCTCATTTGAGCCACAGTATATATATATATATATATATATATATATATATATATATATATGTATATATATATATATGTGTGTATATATATATATACACACATACATATATATTTTTTTTCTCACCAACCTACCTAGTCTGCGGTATATAATCAAGTATCAGTGAATGGTAACATTAAATGAGACTTTCGCCTTGCTGCAGGCTGATATATGTAAGCTGATATGATGTATGCCATACATACATACATACATACATATATATATATATATACATACATATATAATAATGCAATATATAGGGTTGCCCAAATCAGACTTAAGGTTAGTAAAGAAAAGTTAATAATAGTAAAGGTACATCTAAATCCTTTAGTCTCATTTGAGTCAAACTATATATACCAGAAAAAAAAGTGTGAGTTAAGTAATTAAGTAACAAATTTAAACTTATATCAAAACAAATTACATTTTGTAAATAATTTTTAATTATTGGTATTAAAAAATATATTTGAGAATATTTTGATGAATGTCTGAATGGATCAAACGATATTTTAAGTATTTTTTCATATTTATTTGGGTCGTCATATATATATATATATATATATATATATATATATATGTATATGTATATATATATATATATATATATATATATATATATATATATATATATATATATATATATATATATATATATATATATATATATATATATATATATATATATATATATATATATATATATATATATATATATATATATATATATATATATATATATATATATATATATATATATATATATATATATATATATATATATATATATATATATATATATATATATATATATATATATATATATATATATATATATATATATATATATATATATATATATATATATATATATATATATATATATATATATATATATATATATATATATATATATATATATATATATATATATATATATATATATATATATATATATATATATATATATATATATATATATATATATATATATATATATATATATATATATATATATATATATAATATATATATATATATATATGTAATATATATATATATATATATATATATAGACCCAAATGAGACTGAAAGAAAGTAAATGCTAGTAAGCAAGTAAATGTATGTCTAAACAATTCAGTTTCATTTGGGTCACCATATTATATTTATTTATAAGTAATTTAATTTTTGTTGGATATTTTTAATACTTCAGATCAATTATACAATTCCAACAAAAATTCTATATCTAAAATGTTTGCATATTTCAAAGTTGATAAGCTAAAATATAGAATATGTTATTTATAAATAACGCGAAAGAAAGGAATTTAGGATAAATATTAAATTGTTTGCTTTGAAAAATCAGTTTATATATATATTTATATATATATATATATATATATATATATATATATATATATATATATATATATATTGAATTATAACTAAAATTATTTCAAACAATCAATGGTTTATAAATAGCATTTTCAAATTATAATTTATAAATAATATATAATTATAAAAATAAAAAATAAGTTTGAAATTATTTTCATATTAATCAACAATAATTTCAATGAAAATAATTTTATAATCAAAGACGTTAGCTAATATTTTTCTTACTGTTTTTATTTTTACTTGGTTCGATGTTTATACTATTGTAATATATATATAATATATATATATATATATATATATATATATATATATATATATAAATGTATATACTTTTATATTTGATTACATTATATTTGATACATTTTTATTAGTAATTAATTTTAAAATTAAAATAAAAACTTTATATCTAATACATACATCTATTTTCCTCGATGAACTAAAGTTATTTATTTATAATTTAAATGAAAGTAATCTGATATAACGGAGGAGTTATATATTATAAAAAAATTATATCTATATACCTATATCAATATTTGTATATTTTATTTTTATATATCTATCTATCTATAGATAGATAGAGACAGAAAGAGAGATTAATATATATATATATATATATATATATATATATATATATATATATAAATAAATATATGTCTCTGTGTGTGTACGCATGTATGAATTAAGTCAAATAATACTTTTCTTTTTAAGGCTAAGAAAATTGTTTTTCCTTTTTTGAAAAATGGATGTAGTTGTTTCAATAAGCATTTAAAATTCTTGGATTTTCTTAATATCATTTCAATATTTTGAAGTAGTGTAATATTAATATTTAAAAATATAATTATTTATATATTGGAAAATAATCGAAATATCTATATTATTTAAATATAAAGAATGAAAATACGTCAAAAATATCCAAATGCAGAAATTTCATTCAAAATAATTTTACTACATTTCTGAATTTATTCTTAAATTGAAAATTAATGAATATATATATATATATATATATATATATATATATATATATATATATATATATATTATATATACATGAATGGATATTTTTTTATTAATATTTTATTATGTTTAAAGTAAAAATAGACTAATTATATTCTCACAAATGTTATATTACTGTATTAGGTGCTTAATTAAAATATAATAATATTTCTAATACATATTATAAAAACAATATAAAGAATTGTTTTTGTTATTAAAATCACCTATTGTATGAATAATCATCTTAAAAATTCATTGGAAACTTATTTTATTATTGATTGAAAATAATGAATTGTTAATTTTTCCTCGACTTGTCTTATGTAATTTATTCGCTAAGACACAAAATAGACACGAACAGGAATGTATAAAAGTCCGATGTAATAATTCGATGTATTGAAAATGTGATTTTGATCAAAACCTACAGTGACGAATACGAAAAGATATCGTATTACCATTACGTATTATAAAGACGCCGTTCTTTTTCGACATGAAAATAACAAAGTGTGGTGTGGAGTCGTAAGATCTGAGTAGGGCAAACGGAGGAGAAACGGTGGACGTCGGGTACAGAGGAACGACGCTCAACATGTCCTCTTCGTCTTTCCCCCTGCGACGGCCATCGCCACGGCGGTTGGAGGCTGCGGCGGCGTGCACGACGTAAAGAAGTATTGAACGGTCTTCCAGCGGCAGGCCACCGCCTGGCGCGCGGCGTCGGCACGGAAAAAGAACAAGAACCTGGCTTCGCTGGTCCCACGGTTGAGGCGGCGGGAGAAATTAAAAGAAGATGAGGGACACGGAACAGAGACATAACGAGCGATGAGCGACGACACGTTTTTCTCGAGATCTCAATGTTGATTTAGTGGAAATGTATTTGGTTTTGTCTATATATTAAAATGTTGCAGAATATATTTTAACTTGCTATAAAATTCTCTTGATCTATCGTTCCATAAAATCCCTATTGTTTTTTTAGGTCTTCAATTTTATAATTTATAATAATTATTTCAGTTATTTAGTCATTTAAGTTATAAATAAGTTTAGAAGAATTTACATTTTCAATTAAAACTTTTTTTTTTAAAAAAAATATTTATTTAGAAAAATTATTCTTTTTAAACGTTATTCATTATTTTTGACAAAAATAATAATCTAAGTTTTAATAAAATAAAAGTTCAAGGTAAATAAAATAAATATGTTTGATGCTTTGAAATTATTTTCTCTATTAATTTTATTAATAATATGATTTGTAGAGTCTAATCGGATTTAAAATAATATTACAGTATTTCAGTGAAAATTTTATTAGTTTAAGTGCAATTGCTATTTTAATTATGATAATAAATTTATATGCACATCCGTTTGTTTATAAGATTTATTTGTATATAAAATCTTTTAATAAATAGTAAAATAAAAAAGGTTTTAATTTTTATTATTTACTTCCATTAATCTGTTCATATTTTTTATGAAATAATTACATGCCTCAAATTTTAAGCAGTTAGTAGTTATATTGTTAACTTAAAGAAATTTTAGATTATCGTTTTATTATCAACAGTGCTTAAATTTATAAAAATCTATATTATTTTCATCACGTGATTCACAATAAATACACATCGCAAATTTTACAAGTATTCAATAAGTTTTTTATTTTATTGAATAATGAAAATTTCTATTATCATATTATTTCAGAACTTAAAATTACAAATATCATAAAAACTCAAAATTATATTTCATTGAGTAGTGATAATAGTACAACTATTTAAATGCACGTTAATGAAAAAAGTGTTCAGTAAATAATTATTAAACACATAAAATTTTATGACCATTAATTCATTTAAATAAACGTGAATTAATTATAATCCCAAATTAATAGTAGTAATTCTTTTTAAGAGTTTTATTAAAAACAATAATTTAAATATTTTCTAATGTAGTGTTCATAAGTTTTTGTATAAAATATAAAATTTCTTCAAATACAATTTGTTGATTTTTTTAAATTAATATTATGTTTACTCATTTACTTTATGCAAATATAATATTTTTTAAATATATTTTTCTAATTAAAATATGATTTTCTATTCTCTCTGATTTTATTTACTTAATCAATTTTAAGTAAAGATTTTAAATAAATCCAAAAATTCAAATAGTTAATAATTATAATACGAGGTTTAAAAAGAAATCAAACTTTTAAATAGGATGCTAACGAACCAACTCACCCAACTCACAACAATAGTGCTGTGTAGAGGAATTTTGAAACTTTAACCTTTTGCTTAGAATATAATGCCATGTTATTCCTCTATTGAATTACGCGTAGTTGAACGAAGATATTAGATGATTTTTTAAAATTTGAAACATAAATCATCTTGAAAAGCAATGTGATTGTTCATAATTTCATTTTAAATTGAGAAAAATTTCACTGAAACATCAAGAAGATAATTTAGATGCATAGAAACAAGATTTGGATGGTGCACTAAGACAAGACTCCTGCCCACGTGTCGTTTCTCATCCGCGAGTTTTCGATAAAACACAAGATAAATTTTATTCTATAATTACCCAATTCTCTAGGTTTAACTCAGTATTTTTTTTATTTGTAAAGTTTAAATCCATCCTGAAATTGCCAATTTCAGATAACAAAGAATATCAAAAAAAATTTTACAGGAATGTTACTCCACCTAACAAAACGTGTTTCAGAGCTGAAGAACGATTTGAAGCAGTGTATGAACAGTGGAGTGGATTACATTGATGGGAACTCTTGAAATGGACTACATTTAAGGTGTTAATTTTTCATATTGTAAGATATTATTAGAAGAATTTGACAGTATATTCCATTTTTATTGATTTCTTGTATTTTTAAACGATCTAATTTATTTATAATTTACGATTTTCTTACAAAATTATTCTTTAACTCCAAATTAACTTTTACGAATGGTTCACTGACTCCAGGTAATGATGAAAATTTTGTAAAATTTTAAATAATATTCATTTGTAAAAATATAACATATTATTATTTTAAGCAAATTCATAAAGTAATATATTGTTATCATTAATAAGAAAATAATTTAAATACAGTTTTTTTTGATGAAATATATAAATTCTAAATAATATTTTGTCATAGAAATACATATATGTACTAAACTTTAAATCCATTATAATTTTAATAAAAATTCGTATTTAAATTAACAATAAATTTTAGTTTTGTATCTTGTTGAATTATTGTTTTTTGTAATAAAATGTTAAACTTTATAAATTTCATAATCTACTTCTAATATTTCTTCTGTGCGAAAAATAAATTTAAATGGGTGATATAAATTTATATTTCATTTCCTAAATATTAATTGGTTTTATCTTTTTTAATATAATAACATTAATTTAATGTATTTCCTATTTATTTGGTCGTTGGAACTAATATTAAGTCTACTGAAAAGTTTTGTTTGTTTGGAGTTAAAAAAAATATTTTTTATATTATTGTATTTGCTAATAAAAATATAATTTCGATCAAGAATGACTTCTTCTTATATTGATGGAAATTTTGAATTTTTCTCTAATAAAATGACTCATCCCTGAAAGGTGAAATATTTATCCATTACGTTCTTCATATCTCAGTCTTCATTAATTTTTCTTCATTTGAAAAATTTCGTAGAGTCAAAAGTAAATGATAGTTGAAATAGATATATCTGGAAAATACTTTGGGTTACGTAAAATCTTCCAATCAAATCCCAATATTTTTTGAGGGTTGCTCTTGTTGCAAAATTGTGTTGTTATGCTATTGCATAACAACAGCATGGTATTTTTTTTCTTAAATTCCTAAAATTGTCTAATTATCTATAATATTCCTTAGGATCAATCATTTTTTTGGGTCTGAAAGTTCATAATAAGTTGTTCCTCTTATATTCTATTATACGAGTATAGAAAACATTTTTTCACACTTAAACTTGATTTTCACAAACCGGGTTCTCCAACTTTGCGGTAAGCTCTTTTTCCACTGTATTTTTATATGTAAACCGTTTTTTATCACCAGTTAATAGATATTCCAAAAAAGCATCATTTCTATTGCCTAAAAAT
>CP092091.1:38585490-38612990 GCA_029203775.1 Neoneuromus ignobilis | reverse complement strand
GATATTCATTAATCACTTTATTTATTTAGGTGGTTTTATGCATTTCGGTGGCAATTCCCATCATCGTCAGAGTACTGCATTATAAAATATATAGATTTTATAATGCAGATTGAATCTTAAATTTTATAATACAATTCAATGACGATAATCGCATTGTCATCGAAATGCATATCAGCATATAAACAAAAAAGTTAACCATAATTATTGATAGGATGATTATAACTCAGCTGTGTGAAAGTAAATTCGCCATAGTTCTAAAACAATTAGTGATAATTAATTTCAATTTTTAGTTTTATTATCAAAATGAATTTGTTTAATTTGATAAAATTATAAAGAACTGTTTTTAAACAATTTTATTTTCAAATATTTCTCAAAAAAAAATATAAAACTTTTTTAAAAAAATTTGTCATAAATTCATTTTTATTATTATTAACTTCTAATGATTCTATTAATTAACTTATATAGTTTATTAAAACTACTCATATATCATTATTTATCTTCAGAATAAAATTATATATTTTTATTCAATTTCTTTTTTAAAAAATATATTATGAAAATATATAAGTATGTTAATTATTAAAAAATAATATACTGTGAAAAAACTGCACTCTAAAATTATATATATTTATATATATATATATAAAACATGTTTACGTATGTATCTACATGAGAGAAATGTAAGACATGTTAGGCTTTGTAAAGCTAATATAATCAAATTTCCGCACTTTACATTGAAACTAACATAATACACATACGCTTTATTATAGAACACCAACAGAATATGTTAGTTTTCAGTTGATATTTAGTTGCAGTTCATTTCTTACGGACGAGAATAAATTGTGCTATATTTTTAATATGTACACATATAAATCTATACATACATCCATTCATAAATATATATATATATATATATATATATATATATATATATATATATATATATATATATATTAGGTGTACCTATAAGTAATGTCGTTTTTTCAAATTTTAAAAACATTGTTGTCTACTTATTAAGGGGCACGACTAGTGTGACACTTTCAAAAAATCGATTTTTTGCATTTTTCGATAATCTAAACCTTCAAAAATAACATACTAAAATTTCAAGTGCGGATCTCAAATAGTTTTTAAGCTACAGCCTTCTAAAGATCGACATATCATCGATCGACATATATCGATTTATAACAATGAAATCAATACTTTTATCTTTAAACGCGTTTTTCTCAAAACTACATTTTTAAAATTTACTGCAGTTCTAACTCAATAACAAATCATCCGATCCATTTGATTTTTATTTTAGCATATTTAGTATTTGTTTCTCCATGCAATCACCCTCCAGTTTTTCGTTTGGATTTGTTATTTCTATAACATTTTAAATTTCGATTACAATTATTATGATTTCATTAGGACAAATTAAATTGAATTTGAACTTATTGAAAAACATAACCTTTCCACTTCATAACATTCCTATTCTGTCCTTGTTTCACCTATCCATAATTCTATCTTAAAGATATTTTTAAATTATTTTTCTATTAAACATTTTTTTACTCGAACTGTATCACCAAATCTATTCATTTTTACTGATTTATATTTAAATAGTTTTGATAACATTTACGATCTTTATTTTTATTAAAAACAATGGAAATACAATCATTATTATTTATTAAATTTTTAATTTTTTGTACAACCAGAATTATTCATAATACTGAAATAACTATTTATTTCAAAACATTTTCATGATTTACAGAAAAACATAATTTCTTATAGTAATTTTTTTTATCAAAAATATGATTATAATTTTTATCAATAGTAAAAAGTAAATTGATTTTAATTATCAATAATAACTTTTGTATTTTTCAGGTTGCTCAAAATTGTGTGTTTTTAATAAATTAAAAATGTATCAAAATAGTGGAAAAGTTCAATTAGAGATGCAACGATTAAAAATTGAAGAAAAGCTTTTCAATCAGTGGATGGATAGGTAAGTACATAAATTTAATATTGTTTTCTTATGGAAATGACTTAAGTTACAAGTTGTATCTCTTCTTTTGTTTTTCTTTCGATTTGTATTTTTGTTTGATTTTTATTTTAGAATGAAACTTTATCTAATATATATGTATAAAAAAAATCTGATAATTGAAAACAAATTAAATGAAAAAATCTTTGGTTTTTAAAATTTGTTTTTAATTTGTTATAATTATTAATAATTGCTGATATTGAATATTCTTTGATGCATTAATGTCAATTTTAGATAATTAAACTTTTATATAAATTTACATTCACGTACAGTCAATGGATTTTTTAAAATTGATTTTAATTCTTGAATTTTTATTCTTCAACACGTTTATATATATTTATACTGATTTTTTCAAAAACAATTTTCTATTAATCGAATATGAGTTTTATTTTTCTTACCTTATAAAAATGAATATGTCATTAGATGGATAATAATACTGTTGATCAGTACATCACCACAAAATAATTATATAGGAAGACTATTAAAAAATTAGACGTATTTTATAAAATAAATACGTGTTTTTAAATAATTAGACGTATTTGATAATATAAAATAAATGATTATATTAAAGAAAACATATAGTCATTTATTAAAATTTCCTTCTCTGTTTATTATTATTGTTTTTTTAATTATTTAACAATTATATTTTATGTTTTGGTTTTATACATAATGGAATTATGTATTGAAAGTACAAGAAAGTACATTTGATGTATTCTGTTTGTTTATATTTTTTACTGAATTGAATATTTCATCAGTTCATTATTAAAAATTATTCTCTTACTTTTGTTGGCTGACAAACAAAATTTTATTTTATTCGTTATGACATATATATATATATATATATATTTGTGTGTGTATGTGTGTGAGATTGAAAACTATGTATATCTAGGACAAATATTAACACCAAAAAAAAATTATAGATAAAGTGAACATAGAGAATAAAAATAGAATGATGTTAATTTAAAAAAAAATTGCATTTCATGAAATCGAATAATTTTCTATGTTTAAAAAGAAAACTTTTTGATCAGTGTATCTTACCTGTTTTCACCATTGGCAGTGAAATATGAATCTTCAATGCCAGAGTAATTCATCAGCTTTATACAAAATAAAAGATCATAAAATATGTCAGGAAAAACACGAAAAGATACAAAGAGAAGTGAATGGATCAGAAAGAAAACAAAAGTAAACCATAAAAAGAGGGAATTATTTATGAATAAGGAAAGTTGTTGGTAAGGAATCTAGATATGCAAGAAGGCTCAAGTTGAAGTACATGGATAGATGAGGTAAAGAAATAAGGAAATTCGTCAAAATGAACTGGAATAAAAAGGCTTTGGTTTTGTCGAAGTGGAATTTTTATTGAAAGCCCATCATTCAGCAGGGAATTGAGAGGACCTGATATTTTATTTGTATTATTAATAGCAGAAACAATTTTTATTGCAAAATTGATTAAGTACTAAAATTAAATCTGGAAATTACGGAAAAAGTTAGTGATATTTCAATTTTTCAGAAATGTACTTAGTGTGGAATGCTCTATATTTTATATTTTCAAAATGATACCTTTCCAGTGAATGTTTCTAAAATCCGATTAAGAATTAGATAATCATTTATATATCTTTATTCAGAGTTTCTATACCTGCCATCGTTTCTCAGTTCCTTTACATCAGGCAAGTCTACCGTTATTAAAAAATATTAGCTTTTAACGAAATAAGGTTTTAATAGAATGGAAAGTGAATCCATAGTTCAACTCTATACTATGACGAACGGGGTAATTTTTAATCCAGATTGTCCTTCTTTATCTTTTAATGAACCAATACCTTTTTGGAATGCAACAAACATTGTTTCCTGTTATGGACATCTTACAAGACGCTAATGGACGAGCCATTTTAACAGTTTTTTTACTAGTTTATTGCTTATTTTCTTTCTCACCTTTATATCCTCACTCAAGACAAAGCTTATAAATATGGATAACATTTAATTTAGTAAAAATTTTTCTAAAATCGGAACTTTTGCGATTAAGCTTATAAGGTCGTGTAATATGAAATGTCGAATTTCTCATCAGTCACAAGTTGATCGTTCGAATAATTAATTATATGTTTAAAAATTAAGTTTTTTTTCTGCTCATTTGATGTACATACGGCTTTCAGGATATAACCGTTATTTTTTGAAAAAAAATCGGATAACTGTAATTTTTGCAGAAATTATATATAATAGTGTCGTCCAATAAATTGAGGGTTATTTTTTGTACGAATTCAAATTGGGTAATAGCGCGGTACATATCGCTTGCAATATAAACACTGTGTTTGGCGATGGTACCGTTAATGAACGAATTGTACAGAGATGTTTCGAAAAATTCCATTGTGGGGAAAAGGACTTCAAAAATAAGCCTTGCGGAAAATCACCTGTCATTGTTGATGATGACATTGTTCGAGCACTAGTGGAAGTTGATTCCTCTCGAACATTGTCTTCCCTCGCAGAAGAACTTGCTGTTTGTTGCTCAACCATCGGTAACCATCTCAAGAATATGGGAAAGGTTAAAAATTATTTGAATTAAAAAATCAATTTTTATTTCTCTTTGAATAATCCGATATTTCATATTACACAGCCTAATATTACTAGCATTATTATTTATAATAGTATTATTATTATTATTCAAAAGATTCTGTTATTGAATCTGTATTAATTTAAAAAAAAAAATAGTTTTATTTATTGTTCGAAAAAGATATCTTATTTTAATATAGAAAAGATTAAATAAAAACATTCAAATATATCGACAGCATACTTTTAAAAAATAATAAATATTTATTCAAAATAGTTATAAAATATTTATAAAACATAATTAAACAAACCGAATGTTAAATTGTGCAGAACTCTACGTGAATATATTTTCGTAATTCGTACAAGTATTTTATACAGTCAATCGACGAAACTCATTACTCGTTGCTAAAACGGGCCGTAATGTTGATTCGGCAGTGGCCCGATCGTGTTGGTGTGGGCGGCGAGAAGCTACGAGACGGACGGGAGTACCTCGGCAAAAACTAAGAGAAGAGAGAATCCTTGCATTCGATGCTTTGGAAGTTTCTGTCGCAAGCTGTAATGTTTTGCAAATGAGTGAAACGGGAAGATATAGTCAGCGAGCAAAAAGAAATGAGCGATATATATATATATATATATATATACACACACACATACACACACACACACACACATAGGCGTAAATGTATATGTGTGTATGTGTAAATAAGAATGGTATGTGTATGTTTGTACAAATACACACAGACACGTGGTATAGATTCTGTCATTTGGGTCCATCCACTTGTCTTCCTCTTGAATGTATAGTAAAAAGCGTACTTAATTTCATGACGAATATTCTTATGTTCGTCGTGAATGAATAAATTACTGCACTATTTTCATCATTTTTTTTATTTATTATATTTATATATATATATATATATATATATATATATAATTTATTAAAAAAAATTATTAATAAATAAAGTGTAAATTTTATGTTCGAGACATAAATAAACTTGTGTATAATATAATTTCTTCTTTACGATTTCATTAAAATTTATCATTTACAAACGCGTTTATAGATATACACAAAAACACAAATACACTCATGTTTATATATGTATATATACATGTGTGTGCACATAGATTCTCTATTAAAGCAACGTTTATGAAAACTGACATGTAGGCAACTAGAAGTAATTGACCTTTGTAAAGTTTACATTAAAGGAAAATATGTTGTTAGTTCTTAACAATTTATTCATTAAAAATATGAATTAGCATTTACAATTTTTTTTCATAATCAATCGAATTTTAATACTATTATTTTTTATCAGCAATCAAAGTGAATACATATTTAATAAATGTTATACAGTTTGGATAAGTTAAAACTGTTGATATTAAAAAAATAGATACATACAATTAAACAAATTTTAAAAATATAAAAATAGTATTTTAACAATATATAAAATTGTTGTGTAGGGTTTTCCAATAAGCACTTCAGAAGTTTAAATGGAAATAAAACAAAAAATTCTCAATTAATTATTTATTTATTTTTAAGAATAATTTATAGTATTAATGATGAAATACAATTTCAATCATATGACCACCATGACTTCACTTGACATACGAGGGTGGTATCAGAAGTACCCGATCCAACAAAGAAAACATAAAAATTTTGGAAAAAATATATTTATTTTTCAACATAATCTCCTTTCAGCTCTATACACTTTTCCCAGCGTTCTCAATAAGTTCGATACCCTTTTTATAATAAGAACTGTCTTGCTTCTCAAAATACCCATTAACTGTCGACATCACTTCTTCATCGTTGGGAAATATTTGACCACTGAGCCATTTGTTCAAGTTTGGGAACAGAAAATAATCCGAGGGGGCTAAATCTGGCGAATAGGGTGCATGAGGTAGCAATTCAAACTTTAATTCATTAATTTTGGCCATTGCAATAACGGATTTGTGAGCTGGTGCATTGTCTTGATGAAACAACACTTTCTTCTTAGCCAAATGCGGCCGTTTTTGCTTGATTTCTTCGCTCAAACGTTGCAATAAGTTCGCATAATACTCGCCGTTGATAGTTTTTCCTTTTTCAAGATAGTCAATGAAAATTATCCCACGCGCATCCCAAAAACCGACGCCATGACCTTGCCTACAGATGAAACGGTCTTCGCCTTCTTTGGAGCCGGTTCTCCCTTTTCAGTTCATTGTCTTGATTGCTCTTTTTTCTTGGGTGTGAAGTGATGGACCCATGTTTCATCCATGGTTATGAAACGGTGCAAAAATTCTGCTTTGTTGCTGTGAAACTTCGCTAAACACTCAATTGAAACATCTTCACGACACTGTTTTTGCTCGAGTGTGAGCAAACGCGGCACCCATCTTGCACACAGCTTTCTCATGTCCAAATTTTCAGATAATATGCGATGTACCGAACTTTTTGAAATGCCTACTATGTCTGCTAGCTCGCGCACTTTCAGTCGACGATCATCCAGTACTGCTTTGTGGATTTTCTTCACCATTTCTGGAGTCGTCACCTCATTTGGTCGACCACTGCGATGCTCGTCTTGGCAGCTTGTACGGCCTCGTTTAAACTCTGCTACCCAATATTTCACTGTCACTCACCCAGAGTAGAATCCAGTTCAGCTTTTATATTGGTTGGGCTGAGGCCTTTCAAATAAAAGTATTGTATCACGTAACGATGACCAATTTTCTCCATTTTCACAAATTTACTGAAAACATTCACTATTGATGGGTGCCAAATAAATACTAAACAACGTAGCGTCCTCAAACTTTAAGCATATGCTTTATAGATTGTGTACTTTCCAATACAGTGATATTTTTTAAACAACTACCGCCATCTCTAGGTCAGGCCGGGTATTTATGGGACTACCCTTGTATTGCTCGTTTAATCCTATTTTTTGTCAATCTTTTACATAATTATGGATGGTCAAATTTCATGAATTAAACGTTTACTGTTTATTTTTAATGCTTCTGTTGTTTGTGGTTTATACATAACCACGCAGAAAATAATCCAATTGAGTTAGATCACATGATTTTGGTGACCAATTGATGGGCTAAGTTCTTGAAATAATGAACTTATTAAACTTTTGTTTTAATAAGTCTATTGAAGTTTTGACAATTTCTAAGCGTTGTTGAAGTGTTGAACTTTCCATGATAATTTGTCAAACTATACTGAGTTGAAATGTTAAAATGAGCTTAAAAAATCACACATGGTTGCCACCAGCTGTCAAATTTCTGACGTTCTTTTTGGAAAACCTTATATAAAACTAATCAGATTACAAAATCTATATGGTAAGATTATATAATTGTTCAATAATCACATATAGATTAATTTTTTATTAATATATATTTTGATATTTTTACACAAATAAAATATTGTAAAAATATTAAATAATTATTTATTACACAATAAAAATTATTAAACATTTTTATAATGTCTTGTAGTGTAGAAGTAGTAATTAATTTATGTGAAAGTAAATTACCCACACTTTCAAAACAAATAGATGTATTTTAATAGCAATTTTATTATTTGTATAGTAAAAATGTTTTTAACTATAAAAGTTATTTGTTATTTTTGGAACATTTATGAAGAATTGTCTCATTTATAGATTAAGATTGTTAATAAAATAAATAACTTAATTAAATTATCTACAATATTAGGCTTTTAAGTTATACGATTATTTTCAATTAACTGTTTTGTAATTATATCTTTTTATTCGGGCTGAAATCTAATGAGGATTTTTTTTTTCAATTAACAAAAGATTATAAATAAAATCGCTGCAAACAAATGAAAAATTGGTTATGTTCCTACAGGTGAAATGCATCTATTATATATTTCAATAAATAACTTAAGCAAAATGAAGAAGGATTACAACTTTATTTTAAAAAATCAATAATTCATTGCTGAAAAAAATATTATTATTAAAATTTTCATGATTGTAAAAAAATATTAAAATTCATAAACATGAAAAATAAAAAATATATAAGAAATTTAGTCTGTCCTCTTAGTATGGTATTTTTGAAAATAAAAAATCACATAATATGGCATCTCCTCAATATCGCGATTCCTTATAAATTCCATTTTTTGAACACATGATACATATTTGTATTGGATTTAATTTTGATGATGTAGGTGGTGTACAATTTGAAAAATGTTTTTCGATGAGACATATAGGCTTGGAATTTGTAGTTGGTCGACCAAGTTTCGAAGTTTCTGTCTGTGAATTGTATGTTCTTCAATAATTTCTCCAACATATTTGAGTAAACATTTTAATTAAATTAATTTTTTATTGCTTTTTTATAATAAATATAAATTCAAACACATGACGTCTATAAGATGAAGAAATATTTTCTTGTATTACTTCTTCATCCTCTTTCTTGCAAGTGTGTATGATGCAATTATACCATTTTCTGTCCACACCATCATAATCAACCAAGTTTGTAAAAAGAAAAGGGATACTACAAGATTTGGCTTTTGCTTGACAACACTTCAAAAATGTTTGAATAAAAATTAAACATGGTCATTAAACGTTAAAATTTTAATAATAATATAGATAAATTATACAACCAAATAAGATTTTTTTTACCTTTTTACTAAAATTATATATCTTCAGAGCAAATGATAATTTTTATCTTCGCATGACGAATATACTCGACGAACACATAAAATTTGGATTTTAAAATGATGTGTATACTCGTCAAACGTAGTTAAATGGTTAAATAGGTTGTCTTCATTAAACACCAGAGTCTCGATTGCTTTGAATGATTTGAATGTGGATCGAATGCACTTCTTGTGAATGACAAACACTGATGCTAGCCACAGTACTAGTTACTTATATATATATATATATATATATATATATATAAATATATATATATACATATGTATAAACACACACACACACACACACATATATATATATATATATATATATATATATATATATATATATATATATATATATATATATATATATATATATATATATATATATATATATATATACATATATATATACATATATGTATATACATACATATACACATTTACATTAATATATATTGAATCTCATTGTTGATTTGTTTTCGTAGCGTAGTCTAAATAATAGTCCAATATAGATGAAAACTTCTAGCTAGCAAACATATTTACATAACGTAATCTTATTTCAGAAGTCATATTCATGCATAAACATGTACATTAAACGTGAAATATTTTTATAGACATGTTAATCATCAAAAACAAAATTTCCTTCTTCAGAAAATAATAATAAATTTCGAACAAAACTTTGTATGCTAAAGGAGTGAAATTTAAACTTTTGTTATGAACAGTTGCAGAAACAAAGTTTCAGGAATAATTTATCTTGATTTAAGAGTTTAAGGTGTACTGTAATTCTCTTTAAAACTTCATCTCCAACTCAGTAAGTTAATAATGTGCGAGCAAGAAAACTAAAATTAAGACTGATCGTTGTAGTCATTTTATGCATATTTAAGTGGAGTCGTAATGGACAAGTTGTTGAGGACCTGTCAACCACACGTATCATATAAAATGGGATCGTTGTTATCGCACATATGTAATTCATTTGACATATTGAGACGGTGATTGCGCGGAAAAATGTTTTGTTTGAAGTCGACTTTTAATCATTTTAATTGATTATGTGGGAAGAATGTTCAGTCGTATCTTTATGAACATGCATTTACGACATATATTATACAATTTATACATTCCTTGCTTATGATATGTTTTCATAATGTGTGATAAACTATATTTTGATGTTAGCTAAATATCATAATAATTCATTTTCAATATTTTGTAATATATTCAAATCCTTTGAAAATCACTTGAAATATTCTAACATATAATTCCATTTTATATCATATTTATTTCAATTTTTTTCTTAAATCAACCTATATTTTATGAATTATACTTATCCAAAGTATTTTTTTATTAAAAATTGTTGTTAAAATTTGTAAAAAATAGTTATATAATTTTCCAATAAGCGTTTCAGAAGTTTAAATGGAAATAAAACAAAAAGTATTTGACCAATTAGTTATTTATTTTTTTATTTTTAAGCATATTCTATGGCATTAATGATGAAACACTATTTCACTACTACTTCGCTTGACATAATGCATTCTTTTAGTCGTTAAGCCATTGTAATTAAATATAAAAATAAATAGCATTCTATTTCTTAAAAGTTTTTGATTTTTAATTAATAATTAAATAACAAATTAGAAAATGTCTTAAATTGAACTAAAAGACTTAAACCTTTTAAAATAAATGGTTTTATAAGTAAAAAAAATATGATTTTAATAATTAGTAAAAAAATCATCCATATTGGCAAATAAAGTTTGTTATATGAATTAAAAAAATAGGAGAAGAAATTATATTTTATTAATTTACTATTTTTATACATCCGTGATGCAAAACCTAACGAATTCGCCAATCACAGATGTATTGTGTTCTAATATTACAATACAAAACCGCCTGTATTTATAGTCGTTTGACAAAAATTATTTCATTTATGTTTAGATTTTTTGCGATGCGATTGTTCTTTCTTATTATTATTCATATCGGTTAATTCAAAATATTCTACATTAAAGAGATTTGATTTGATTGATTGAATAATGAAGTAGACTGAAATGTTTTTTAAAAAGAGGACATACATAAATAAAGTTAGAATAAAAAAAATAAATATTTTTTGGCTGAATTCCATTAATTTTTTTTAAGCGTGATAGAACTTAAATTGAATCCCTATCAAAAGTTCTATCTAATCTAAAAAAACATTCTTTATATGTATGTATGTATATATATATATATATATATATAAAGTGTTTTTTTTGTTAGATAGAATTTTCGATAGAGATTAAATTTAAAGTTCTATCACGCTTAAAAGAACAATATATATTACAAAAACTTCAAGCAACTTTGTTTACTATAAATTGCTATTATATATTCTATTTTTTTCTTTAATAAATCATTAAAAAATATTTATTTTAAGCTTGAAATATTTAAATTAAATTATAACAAGAGTTCTTTCATATAATTGTTATTAAATTTATATAATAACACTTAACAATCAAGTTCACGATTAAATGTTTAATTGAATCATTTCACTTTCATGCGCTTTCGTTTGAATTTTTTATATCATTTTAAATAAATGCGAATATTAAAATGAATTATTTTATAAAAAGAACAAATTTAAAAGATATATGTATAAATCTCTCTCTCTCTCTCTCTCTCTATATATATATATATTTATATACATATATATATATATATATATATATATATATATATATATATATATATATATATATATATATATATATATATATATATATATTTTGTAATATTCTGTTACAAGAATATTCGTACTCTTGTTCTATCAAAGATAAAGGGTTTAATATAAATCCAAAAAAATAACATAGTGGAAACAAATTTCTACTTAAATAGTTCAATTATCTTTAATTTAAAATATAAAAAAATTAGCTAAAATTCTATCTTGCCAGCACATGTAAAATTTATGAACTGAGAAGAGTACAAGTACTTCTGTCCCTGACACTCTCTCTCTCTTTTTCTTTCGTTCTCTCTCTCTCTCTCTCTCTCTCTCTCTCTGTTATTCAATATGTTAATTTATCATTCTTGATTCTAAAGCCTTTAGAGAACTTTGGCTTCTTTTAAAATATTGACTAAGTTAAGATTTTCTGTCTTACAATTATTGACAATTATTTTTTACGAAATGAAGTTATCAACTATATATCTAACCCTCAAATTGAGGAATATTTAACTGGAGATAGAACGAATTTTCCCTATTACAGTAGCTTATACATTTCTCTGTAACATCTGTATTCCTTATATAAATTTAAAATTATTTTTTTTGTTACATCCTATAATTCTGACATCTTTGGTACCAATATCTACTCTAAAAGAATGAACAACATTTTATTACAAAATGTCAAACCAGAATTTTTTTAAAATCCGTAATAAATTAATCAACTCATTATAAATGTATATTAATATTTTATACTGTTTTATATTAACACGAATGAATTTTAACTTCAACATCACAATAGTTATAAAATGTTCAGTAATCACTTATTGTTTATAAATATATCAGCTGATGCATTTCGATGGCGACGCCATCATCGTCAGAGCCTTTCTGTTAAAATCTGTTTTATATTATTTAAATTTAATACAAGATAAAAATATATTACAGTTGATTTGGCTTTGTAAATAATTTCTTTTTAATATCTTATAAATTTGCTGATTTAAGAATCAAAATTTTCGGAAACATTTAGTAAGTGATTACTAATCACACATACGAGTATAATCTTATAATATTGACTTAAGTAATTTATTTATTTATATAAAAATATATTATATTTTTTTAAAATAATTTAAAATGAAAAGTTTTGCATATATAATTATATATATATATATATATATATATATATATATATATATATATATATAATTATAGACAAATTAATTTGCCTTCGTCATAAATTACCCAATTAATAATTTATAAAAAGAAAACTCATTATTTTATAAAGCTTTTTAGTTTCCCAACTTTCAGTATTTCGTAAAGTTGACAACTCTCTTAAGACAACGTTATTAGAACGAAGTAGGTAGTTAGGAAAACTTAAGTATAATCCTAGTATTAATACAAAAAAGTTTAATGGCTTTTAATAAACTGTACTTAACTGAAGGGCAACTATTAATTTTATTACAAGTTTTATCAATAGTTTAATATGTAAGTTTAACATTTTTTGTTATAAATTTAAATATTTTAATATTAGACCTTTGCATACAATTTTTAATTATAAATTAAATAACATTGCACAATTAATATGCACTTAAAAATAAAATAATCTATTAGATATATTTTATTATATGAATTTTTTGTTGCAATTTTTGTGAAAATTACAATTTTAGTCTATATTTCTTACATAATTCCATAGTATATTTATATATATATATATATATATATATATATATATATATATATATATATATATATATATATATATATATATATATATATATATTTATATATATATATACATATAAATTTTATATATAATTAAACAACAGTTTTAAATACAAAATAATTTTTAACACATTTGCTGCTGAGCGAAATTATGTATGTTTGTTCCATACGCCAAAGTGATTTTTTTTTATCGAATATATTTATATTTTATTACTAATAAATATACAAATTTTGAAAACTATTTATATGTTAAATATTATATATTATTATTACCACCTGATGGATTTACACTTAAAATATTTGATAAAAAATATTTAATGCTTTTAATACTAGAGGAAACTTTTAGCCTCCTAAGAAATTCGCTTATCGTGTACTATAGACACCTTTTAGCTTCCAAACAAATATGTAAATATTAGACATTTTTTATAATTTTCTGAGGATGTTATATTTGCATTAAAGTGAATTTTAAACAATATTAAGACAAATAGTCAGTATCTAATAGAATATTCAATAATATTTTGCTATTAAAGGATTCAAAGGAAGAACGACCAGATTTTCTCAACGTCTCTATAAAATGTTTGCAGAATTATTTTAAATACTGACTTATAGTTTGTAACAGTAGATAAATTTTAAAATAAATTTTATACAAATGCATTTTTTAGAATCAAATATTCATTTCTACTCTATAATATTTTTTTGTAAAAGATTAAATAATCAATAATTGTTTATTTATTTTTGTTAATGTAAATTTTCAATAAATGTGCTATCATTTTCAGAATGTTATCATTAATAATTTTTATTGAATATATTTTAAATTTTAATAATCAATAATTATCATTATGATTTTATAAAATCACACTATAAAAATTATATCAGGAGTTTGACAAATGAAGGGAAAATTGAATGATTATTAAAACTGTTTAAAAAGGTAATAATTTTTGATTGATTTTATAAAAGTATATTGATCACAGTGAAAAGCCTGTGATGTCCAAATAAAGGTATTTAAATGAAATTATTATTATATTTGATTAATAAAAATATTAGTTTATTTTTTTTAGACATCATATTTTTATAGTATATAAAATATATAATTATTTAAAAGAACATAAAGATTTAAAAAAAATATTTAAATTAAAAAAATATTTAAACTAAATAGTAGTAAATTGATTTCAACTTAATTCTAAAGTTTGACGTAATTAAAACTTGAATATTTTTCTATATTTTTTTAGTTATAAAAAATTAAATATGTGCTTTTTAATAATAAACGAAATTATTTATATATATATATATATATATATATATATATATAAATAATGATATATAGAAAAAACCAGTACGTTATATATTTATATTGTTTTAATTTAAAAGTAAACAACAAAATAAACATTTGTCTGGAAACAGACTTTTATATAAAACACAATACGTTGTTTGAAAAGTATACATAATAATATACGATTTACTTCACAAATACATTAATAAATATAAAATCTCATTTTCTCTAGCCGCTTATGTACTCTTTTATGAATGCCGTTTTTATAAAGCCGGTAAAAAAGAGTGGAACAAACAAAACATGAGATTTACATGTGTTCGCTGCAGTAATTTTTCAAATAAGTACGAATGAAAATTTATTTTCTACAAGGATGGTTCGTAACGCAATTAGCCGGCATATTAAAACATCATTTAACTGTTTTTTCCCTCGGATTTAGGGAGGACGCCGCGCTCGAGGTGTACATAGCCACAAGAGAAGAGTGAAGTTTCATTTCCTTGAAAATATGTTTTTCGTGATTAAATTTACATGAGATTATTTTCAATTTTTGCGGTTTTCGTTTTAAACCCTGTTCTTGCCATGAAATATGGTAAGCATCTAGTGAAATATATTCATACAACAAGCACTTCGAAGTCCGTTTCGCTACTCTCGAGTAAAAATCATGAACGATAAACACTGTTGGGAAGAGATTTTTATATTAATAAACTGAATTAAGAGTCAGGACATGAATATTTCAGTTAGGTTTTTTTAGAATGTTTCCTGTGTCTTTAATGGGATTTGCATAAAATATAAATACCGGTATTTAAAATAATTTATCAATATGTATATTTAATTTTGTTGCAATTAGGAATTAAATTAATAATTTCTTTCACATAATGTCACTAATATCACTCCCATACCACACGATATTAAAAAAATATTTAATTATTTATTATTCACTTCTTTTTTATAAGATTATATGAATTTAGATAGCATTATCATTATTATTAGATTACTTTAAAATAAAATGAGGATGAAAAAACACAATCAGATTTTAAACAAATAAATTGAACAAAAAATAATTATTAAACACTTTTTTTGATATCTTTCATGTCTAGGTGATAATACATTTGTATGAAAGTAAATTCTCCACATTTCCAAAACAAATAGTGACATAGTTACAGTATTTTTATTTGATATGTGTTTATTATTTATTTATTTTTTAAACTAAATGTATAAATTATTTTACATATGTATAAATACTCTATCAAAATAATTAATATATAGTTTTTAAAGGAACAAAAAATATTTTAGAAATATATAGATATTTTTTTAAACGTGATGGAATTTTAAATTCAATCCCTCTTAAAAGTTCTATCTAACCTAAAAAAACACTTTTTATTTATATATACACCCGTCCCTCAATTTACGCGGAGTATCCGTTCCATGTGGATTTGTTTTACACGAATGAAAATCAGCAGTCAACAGTATACAAATATTGTAAAAAATTAGGTTAAAATAAGACAGTATCTAGTCAATCATTCGAAATGAAATAAAGTTTTGAAAATTTTCGACCCAATGTGTTCCACAACTGTTAAATGCAGATCAGATGTTGAGATTTTTCGACTGTTGAATTGATACGAAGTAGAAGAGAACTCATTGTTGAATTGTATTATCATCTATGATAAGACTTAGGTACATTCTATACCCCAAAGTCAAAGTGGACCAGTATGAAGAAGAGAAAAAAAATGAAGCAAATTCAATGAAGGCCAAAATAAAATTGTTTACGATTAAGGTTCTATCCACTGTATTTTGGGATTAAAAAAAGGTTATATACGACGTTTTTTTCCTTGAATCAAGAACAGTTATTTATAGCTACTAATACGAATTGTTGACCATGGTCAAAATAGCTTATGGTCCAAGAGATGTGACATCCTCATTCTCAGAATGTTATTCCTGTACGAGAATATTAGATTTTATACTGTCATCCTAATTCAAGAGAAATTAATTCAAATGCATTAAACTACTTTCGAGTATCTTCATTACAGTCCTGACTTAATGTCATGTGATTACCTTTGTTTTGGCTACTCAAAAATGAATTTGGATGTCTATGACATAGGAATATAAAAAAAAAACAATCCTATGGAAAAATGTTTAAATGTTAGAATGTTTTATGTATGACATGTGTGACAATTTTAAAAATATTAATTTTGTTAATAAGGAGTACGAAGATAATTCCCTCAGCGAATTTGAATTCCTTAGTAAAATAATAAGCCTTGTGAAAATTACCTCGAATGAAAATAAATGTCAAGACAGGCTGAACAATAAAGTATCTAAGGAAATAGAGGTAATCAAAGGACTGAAGCAAGGAGATGCATTATTCCTTATCTTATTTAATCTGGTAATGGAGAAAGTAATAGGAAATAGTGATGTTAACCTTAGTGGCATTATATTTTTCAAATCCACATAAATTCTAGCGTTCGCACATGGCATCGATATTATTGGAATGACTTGTGAAGCTATGAAAGAAGCGCTTGTTCAGTTTGAGAAGGCAGCAAGAAATGTAGGACTGGAAATGAACGAAGACAAAACAAAGTATCTAACAGTTAGTAGAAGATCACAAAATAGACAGAACATAACTATAGATATATACAATTTGGAAAAAGTAGATCATTTCAAGTATTTAAGTTCGAAAGTAAGCCAAAATAACTATTAAGAAATACAAGTAAAAACAGAATATCAGCAAGATGGAAAGCTACTTTGGATTAAAAGACATAATGAACAACAGAAATGTCTCAACTAGATGCAAACTGATGATTTATAAGACAATAATCAGGCCAGTCGTAAGCTATGGGGGAGAAACTTGGACGCTTATCCCATTACAAATAAAAGAAGTAGATATTTAAAAAAAAATCTCGAGGAAAATATTTGGACCATTCTATGAAAACGGAGTGCGGAGAAAAATATATGATAGAAGTAGAAGAAAGGTATAGAAGTCCACTCCCATTATCTTTTATAAAATGTCAAAGGCTTAAATAGTTGGACTACTTAGAGAGAATTCTAAAAACGAGAACAACCAGAAAAGTGTTTAAAAGAACACCAAAGAGGGAGACTAAGGGCAAAAAAATGATGCAAAAGTGCTCTTTAGGACTAATTGGCGATAGAAAACATCTAATAGGGAAAAATAATGTGGAAAATTTAAGGATACCAGGGCCTGGAATAGTCTTGTGAAGCCGATGATTACGATGAAGTAGTAGGGAAAAAATTCGAATTTTTATATTTGACTGACCTTTGAATTGCAATGAACATACAATATTATGCAATAAATAGATTTTGAAAATTTCTTTACATTTTTTTTCACTCGACTGTTTTTTTTTCTAAACACACCTTGTATTTGAACACATTGAATAAATTTTTAATTGAAAAATGATAACATCAACTTATTTATAATTAAATTATGAGAGACATTAACAAATTTATCTGAAAAAAAACTAACTAAATAGCATTTACTTGGTAGTGCTTTCAGGAAAAAAAACCTATTCAATTAATTTCTATAAAAATGTAATAATATTAATAATTGCTTACGAAATTAGAAAAAAAAACATATACATATGTGTGTATGTGTGTGTTTGCATATAGGTATGTATGTCAATATGTACGTATATAAGAAGGCACAAAATAATACGCGAGTGTGAACGGTTAATTGTTTCTTAAAAAGATATTCACAAACTTCCGTAAACATATGAATGCATATGACTATGAAGTGTTAGTAAACAACGTAAAGGAAACGAGATACTCGTACTTACACCCAACCACACATACAAACATACACTCGTCGCAGACATATCTAAAATGTGGAATCTGAAAGTTTAATATTTCAACTTTACGCGAGAACTTCTTATCGGCCCCGCGTAAGTACACTTTGCAGCTTACTGTTATGATTATGTCATCAAATATGGCTGCGGATATCTCAGAGGAGACCACTGGTGCGATGGTATGAGGATTCACGCGTAATAGGTTCTCGCGTTTTTCGAGACTGCGTCATTGTTTTGTCGAGTTCGTATCTTGACGATGGTAGACAAACAGAAAATGTCGACTCTACTCAACAATTAGTGATTTTTTATCGATAAGATTATTGAAAAAAATCTTGAAATATTTATCTATAAACTTTTTTTTAAAAAAGCACATTCAGTTATATACACATTCAAATTAATAACATTTTGAGATTTATTTTAAAGCAATCTATTTTTTTGATTAATTCAAACTATTAATTTTATTTAGCTTATATAAGGGTTTCCAATAGGAATGTCAAATCTTTGACAGCTAGTGGCAGCCATGTTTAATTTTTTTTAAATATCATTTTGACTTTTTAACTCAATATATTTTGGCAAATTATCATGGAACGTTTGACACTTTAACAACGCTTAGAAATTGTAAGAACTTTACTAGATTTATTGAAACAAAAGTTTAATATGTCCATTATTTCATAAAATGGATCCATGAATTGAATAATAAGATAGTGTGATCTAACTCCATTGGATTCTTTTCTGTGGGGTTATGGGAAAACATTGGTTTATGCTGATAAACCACAAGTAATAGAAGCATTAAAAATAAACATTGAACGCGTAATTCACGAAATTGGGCGATAAATATGTGAAAGAGTGACTAAAAAATGGACTAAATGAATGATGTCAAGCGAAGTTGTGGTGGTCATATAAGTGAAATTGTGTACCATAATTAATGACATAGAAATGCTTTAAAAAATAAGTAATTCATTAAAAACTTTTTATTTTACTTCCATTTAAACTTCAAAAGCGCTTATTGGAAAACCTTTTTTACATTTGAATGAAAATAGTGATTAATTTTTATTTCCTTTTTCAATTTTAATATTTCATAACATGTTTTGATTAAGAAATAAACTTTTATTTAATGTTTTAATCACTCGATCAGAATGATTAAAAAAATTATATTTGTAAAAAATATTTAGACAAAATTAATGCCTACTTTCAAAACAAATAAAAAAATGTACCTTATTTTATTAAAAATACTAATTTATTTTCAATCAAATTTATAATATGATAAATTGTTTAGAAATTTATATAGAGTGGCTCAAATGAGACTGAATGGCTTAGATGTACATTTACTTACTCACTTACTATTATTTACTATCCTTCAGTCTTATTAGGATCACTTTATATGAAAATTTAAAAATTAAATTTGATATTTGATTTTTTCCTGTAATTTATTTGTCCTTAAATATTACATTTTCAAATTTTTATTTCCTTTATTTAATTTAAAAATAAGATCTGGATAAAACAGTTCAATAAAAAATGAAATTTGTAAATAATTTTTATTTTACATACAATAAGTGATATTAACGAAATAATCATTAATATAAAGATTTAATCTGGAATAAAAAATGTGACAGAGTTATTGAACATTTAAAAATTAGTATAAAGTAAAATAAGTGTTTAAATTTCTATTATTTTTAGATTATCAATATAATTATTAGCTAAATTTGATTATTTATTAAAAAAACATTTTTTTTAAAAAAAAAGATTGTGTTTTTATTATTCTATTTATTGTATAAAACAAATTTCAGGATGATTATAATAGAAATTTTAATATGTACTTGAAAAAATTTTAATTCAATTTCATATATTATTTAAATTCAAAAATTATTTCAAAAATATAACATATATATAAAATATTAAAAAAAACATTAATGTCTGACTGTGATTTACGACATCCTGCCTTTCCAACAACTGAACTATATATATCTTTCATAGTAATGAATATCTAAATTCGGTCAATAAACTATCATTGTGGTTATCTTCGAGTTTCAACAATCAAATACCACAAAAAGCTGAAAGCCACAAAAATTCCTCTACAACTTTGTTTATCATGACAATCATTGCTACAAACAAAGAATTTGGATAATTTAAATCATAAACTTCTAGTTGGTGCTCAAAACACTATTTGTCTTTAAGGAGTTCGAATCGTAATAACACATAATCATGTTTAATTTATACATAGTTCAGTAACACATTTTGATTTCAAAATATAAAAACAGATGTTCGATTTATATTTAATCAAGAAAATTTTTCCTAGACTTTCTTTTATATAGGTCATATAAATGCGACATTTAGATTTGTATTTAATTAAAAGGAAATAAAAGAAACTGTACACATGTTTCTTTTTAATAAAACACACATCTAAGCGTCACATTTGGATGGCCATATATTTAATTTTTTTTAATTTTAAATGCGATTTTCATTTTAAATATTAAAATACTTAGAGTTGTAATGAACTACAACACATATATTTATTCGGTTTGTTTGAAATATAAGTTAGTTGCAACAAAACAATAATTCAATGATACACATACAAGAATTATAAATTATATTTCACTAATATTTTCTTTAAAATTGAAATTTGTACAATTATTATATTTTCATAATTAAGATATAAATATATATATATATATATATATATATATATGGTTATAATTTCTTCACTTTTTTTGTATTTGTTAATACTGTACCTATTTCACTAACATTAATTTAATATAAACAAATATCACAGAATCAAATACTGTCAATTCACTTTTAAATGAAATATTTTTAAAAAATCATATATTTAAAATAATCAGTTGCAGGCTTTTTGTGATTTTTCAATATTTTTTTTAATATTCTTGTGCAATATTTTGAATATATATAACATAATATTATCTAAGTTTGACACCTAGATTTATGTTTTATTAAAAAAACAACAGAAACTATACACATATTTATTTTTAATAAAACAAAAATATAGGCGTCACATTTGGATGATCCTATATATGTATATATATATATATATATATATATATATATATATATATATATATATGAGTGTGTATGTGTATGTATGTGTGTGTGTATGTGTATGTAGCGAGAACTTAGAGGTTTTTAAATACCTAAATGTGTTTTAATTGAGTATGTATAATCTGGTTAGAGTAACTGATATTGTCTTCGCAAAGAAAAAAATAATTAAATACTTTTAATTGCCTTATTGATTAACAAAGATTGGTCAATCTATAGGAAATGTATGGAAGAATATACATATATATATATATATATATATATATATATATATATACACACATATATGATCAGCACCAATGATCTCTTTCTATTCATTTCTGGATGAAGACTTTCACAATTTTTTCCATTTTCAGAGATCCAATTTTGTTTTCTTCTACTACTCAACGATTAATTTCCCATATATTTATTTCATCTCTTCGTTCTTCTCTTCTTGGTGTTTTTATATCTCCTAATTCCTAATAAATATTTTTTTCTCATCGATGTTCTATTCTTCTTGCTAAATGATTGACATTCCATTCCATATTTTTTACTTTTGTTATGTAACGTCTATATATTTTATATAAGGCTGAATCTATTCATTTTAATTTATATTTCTACATATTATTTACTAACATTATACAATTTTTTGTGTTTTGTAGGGCTATTGTTTATTTATTATTACATTTATAAGTCATTTTTTGATTCCAAAAGTAGAAATAACTAGAAAGCATTGTTTAAGAATTTTTCTTCATACATAGAAGAATGTTCGTTTTAAATATAAGATCATATATTCGATTCAATTTTAAAATATTTTTTCGAAATTTTAATAACCAATTTTTTTTGTTCATTTCATTATTAACCAGTTGCGCTGGCAGTTAATTAACATGCACGCGTGGCAAATCCGTCCAAAGCAATTCGCAGCGAGTTGGTATTTGAAATCATTTTTTTATAAAGTTTTAGACACACACACACACACATTGACATTAAAGCAAAACTCTTAAATTGATTAACAAATTTATTAATAATCTAAATAATTTTTGAAAAGGAGTATTGCTTGGGTTTGGCACGTTTGTTATTTTACTGAATAAAATAGAGGTATTAAAAAATTCCATATCCATTAGATAAAAGATTATTTTTCTGTAACTTTTTGCAAATTTTCTCATTAAAGGAAAAGATGATAAATAGCTATCTTGCAAGTCTACTTCACCCATACCATCATTGTAATCTAAAATTATATTAGGTTTTGTAATATTTTCATTTTGGTCTGTATAATTTCTACAATTTTTCTTTTTTGTTACAATCATTTCTACTTTGGAATATTTTGAAGAAAATAAATACATATCTTTTTTGTCCTTTCATTTTATAGCTAAGATGCCATTGTAAGATCTTAAAAGAACTTAAAATGTTTTTAATTTTGTCGCTGCGAGATCTTTTAGCATATTCTTTCTATTAGATCTGACTGTTCCGATAGTATTAATTTTTTGCAAACGTAATTTCCGATACAGTTTTGGTGACGAATACCAGTTATCTAAAAAGAGGGTGTGTACAAAATCAACTAAAGGTTTACATAAATCCAGTACAACATTTTCTGCTGCGCTATTATCAGAATAAAATAGTTCTTTGATAAAATAGTTTTTTATAATAATAAAAAAAAATATTGTGTTTTGTATTTACTTGATTATTATTCAATGAAAATATGTAAAATTAATGAAGTTCTACAAAAAAGCACTTGTATGCCTTCAAAACAGAAGTGTGACACTTGCTAACTGAACTACGATGTTATTTGTTAAAGAGATTTTCTAAATGCAATATTTTTTTAATTTTTTTATTTCTATTTTTGTTCTTCTATTTTTATCTAGATCTTATTTTGTGGAAAAGAAATAGTTTTTATATATATATATATATATATATATATATATATATAAAGTTCTATTATTTGGTTCAGATTTTGTTTGTTTCAAATAACTATTTAGTACATAATATTCTTTTTAACTAATTTAAATTTTTAACGCATGTACACCAGACTCGAAAACTAACTATAAAATACACAATTCATTACTGAACTTTATAAGATTTTTTGTTCATTATTCAATCTGTTAACCAACTGTACTTTATCTCGTTATTTTTTATTATCTTTTTCAGTCTTTAATTAATTTTTGATAAGATATTAGGAAAATATAAACCTTACTGTTATTCATAACTATAATAACCATGTTATTTACTTAACGATATTTAATTTTTCTTTATTATTAAAATAAAATCCATTATATAGATATCGATTTTTAGTAAATTAATATCTATGAAATATAATTAACTTTAATATTATATATTTCATAATTGTATATTTATTATTACAATAATGTAGGTAATTAATCGTTAATTTTTAACAAAATAATAAACCTATAATCGTTGTTAAATTAAAATAATATTAATATATACGAAATATACAATTTTGTTATTAATGATCAAATGTAATAATATTATGTTATAAATAATTCGTGTTCTTGTGTACGTATTGTTCAATGCAAATTCAATTTTTTTCCTTTACGACATAATTTTTAAGTTTTCATCATAATATTTCATTATTTAAGATAAATATTCATTGGTGTTTTTAAAACTTGAATTCTAAAATATAATTATAATTAAGTAATAAAAATATACTCAGATACAAAATTTAAATTCAGTTAATATTTTTTCGGTAATGACCTATTATAGAAAATAGAGAGTGTAATAACAAGTAAAAAATTGAAATATAAATTAATGAATTATAAAATATGTTTTCAAGAATATCTTTTATTCAAATATAAATGAAATTGTATATATATATATATATATATATATATATATATATATATATACATACACATACACACATATATACAAACACACATACATACATACATACACACACACATATACTTACATATATACATACATACATACATACATACATACATACATACATACATACATACATACATACACACAAACTTACATACACATACATACATACATACATACATACATACATACATACATACATACATACATACATACATACATACATACATACATACATACATACATACATACATACATACATACATACATACATACATACATACATACATACATACACACACACTTACATACACACATATATATATATATATACATATACACACAAACCTATCATAGAGCCTAAACTAAAATCATGCAACTAATGTGTATTATTGTTTATTTTGGAACTGTGGTGAATTTAGCTGAGAAGAAATGATTTTTTATCTACAACACCACAATAGTTATGAAGTGTTCAATAAACACTTATTGTTCACTTTTTGTTTATAAAAATGGTCGGCTAATGCGCATTTCGATAGCGATTCCATCATCGTCAGAGCATTTTTGTTACTAAAAAAAACTCTAACGATTTTAACAACAAAAAGTTTCTGACGATATGGCCACATGTCGCAAGGATTGTAAAAGATAAGTTATTGAAATTGGTATAGAAAGTCTGACCACACCCCGTGTATTCTTCAAAAATTACATGTTATGATTACCACTTATTCCGTTCGATGCTATATGGGCTTTAAAAACTTTGACGAGATTACTAAATGAGTCAATGAATTGGTTATTTCAAAAAATTACCGTGAAATTCATCCTTTTTTTACCTTTTTTTACCGTGAAATTCATCTTACGCCAGAAAGGTGACAGAAAGTTGTAACAAGTAATTGAAATTATTTTAATAGAAAAAAGTTTACATTTTTTTAAAAATAAATGCATCTTTCAATCAAAAAATCGTCAAAATTATCCAAAATACTTAATATATATATATATATATATATATATATATATATTATAACAGAAGTAAAAAAAATCGAAACTAAAATATACCAATCTAAAAGCAAAAGGATGAGACCACCGATAAACAAAAAATCGATTGGGAAAGGTTAAAAAAACTCATGGATAGATAGAACTGAGACATGAAATAATCGTGAAAAAAAATTTAAAAGAAAGACATTAGATCAGTACAAGAATTAAATTTTAGAAGTATTTATCGAGCAGTGGATGGGAAAAAATGTATACACCGGTGTGTGTGTGTCATCCAAAAGAAAATATTTTTCATATAAAACTGTCGAGTTATATTTTTTTTATAAATGTAATAAAACCCTTTATTCAAATATTTCGAATGCAATTTAATTCTAGAATATTTAATTATAAAATAATTCACATCAGTGATTATTAGGTTTTATAGAATCATAAAATGTATTCTACAAAAACCATTAACTTATCTTCCTGAGCCTCTTCTTGCTTTTATTTCCTCAAATGACAATAGATGATCAGATATAAGACAATCATGAACGAGTCAAATGTAAAATTTTGCAATAACGAACATAAGGCCAGTAATAAAAAGACATAGTTCGCTCGATGCATAACGACCACGGATAAGTAACGAATAATAATACTTTGCCATAAAATAGTTGTAGTTGAAATGTTAAATAAGTCTTTCGAAAAAACATAATTAAAATATACATAGTAAACTTATTCATATATACACACATTGTACAAAATGTGTTACATTGTTTTGAGTAATAATAATTTAGTTTAATGTATCGATATTTATCATCTTGAATTTATATAACAGAGATTTGAAAGAAACATTTTATATATATTTGAAAATATGAAGAAAATAATGTAAATAATTATCAAATGATTAATCTAACAAGGTAGATTTTTTTAATTATAAATAGGTGTTTTTTAAATGTGATAGAACATTAAATTCAATCCCATTCGAAAGTTCTATCTAACCTAAAAAAACAATTTTCCTATGTATGTATGTATATATATATATATATATATATATATATATATATATATATATATATATATATATATATATAAAGATGTTTTTAGGTTAGATAGAATTTTTGATTTAAAATTCTATCATGTTTAAAAAAATACCCCATATAAAAGTGAACACAAAGATTTTCGAATACTTAAAATATGTTTTACTTGAATGTGTATAAACTGATTTAGAGCAGACAAAGCTTTTTTCACAGAGAATAAAATTTTCCATAAAGTCATAGAAGTTATAAAATACGTTTAATTCCTTTAGTGATTAACAAAGAGGAAAATCATTGAAAAAATATATAAAAAAATGAGATATATGTTTATATTGTATATATGTACACACACACACACATGTATATATATATATATATATATATATATATATATATTATATATCTCCCTTCCGCTTTTTTCTTTTTTTTTGTACATAGCCGCGAAATTTCAAAAGACCAGAAGGCGGAAGGGAGATATTTGCCAACCTATATATATATATATATATATATATTTATATATATATATATATATATATATTATATGTGTGTGTATTATATATGTGTTTGAGACAGGGCAACACGATATCACCAAAACTATTAGAAGAAATAGAATAGTATGAGAAGAAATATTTAAGACGTTAAATTAAAAATATGAAGGAATATAAGTAAATGGAAATATGTTTTGCTACGCCAGATTTGCTGATAACATTAATAATTTTAACAAGTGCAAACGAAGTTAAAAAAATAGAAAAATGAGGTAAAGTAAGTCAAACAATTTGATCTTGTGGTAAATCTCAGCTAAAGAAAAGTAGTGTATAATCATTTTCAAATAAAAACGGAATATAAACATTATATTAATAGAAATAGAAAAAAATGAAAACTCTCTCTCTCCCTCCCTCTCTCTCTCTCTCTCTCTCTCTCTATATATATATATATATATATATATATATATATATATATATATATATATATAAATTCATTACAACTAAAGGAATATACAAATTGAAGTAAATATGAAAATAAAAATAA
>CP092091.1:38547990-38580490 GCA_029203775.1 Neoneuromus ignobilis | reverse complement strand
CTTTTCCATTTTACTTACGTCGCTCCTCTTACGTGCATCACTACTCGAACACCGCGTGTACTTGCAATCTGCGTAATGCGGGCATAATACAGCAGCTGCTTGCTTCAACGATTATGTTTTTAGCTATCCACCTATCTATCCATTCATCCATCCATCCGTTCATTCAACCAGCCACACGTCTTTTTATATAACGGTCGGTTATATAACGGACGAATAAACATAGTTGCAATCCGTGTAAATCCTAACATTTTTCTATAAGGAGTCGAGTTAAAACCAATTTTTAATTATGTTGTACATTTAGCAGTGTCAATAATTTTAAATGAATATATTTCATCAATCTTTTATCAATTTTAATGATATTTATTTTTTATATTTTATCATAAATCTAATTTATGATATAAGTTTGTTTGCTTAATGGACATTTATTTTTTAATAAATCAAAAATTATATATATATATATATATAAAGATAGAGAGAGAGAGAGAGAGAGAGAGAGAGAGAGAGAGTCAGACAGAGAGAGAAAAAAAGAATTTTACATTAAAAGCTTCAGAAGTTTAAATGGAAATAAAATAAAAAAAATTAAACTAATTAATATTTTTTTTTATTTTTAAAAATATTCTGTGGCATTAATTATGGATCATAAATTAACTCATGTGACCACCATGATTTTGTTTGACATAGTGCATTCGTTTATTCAATTTTTAGTCACTCTTTCATACAAATGTGCTCCAATTTCATGAATTTCACGTTCAATGTTTATTTTTAATGTTTCTGTTGTTTGTGATTTATCAGTATAAACCAATGATTTCACATAACCCCACAGAAAATAATCCAATATAATTAGATCACATGATCTTGGCGGCCAATTGATGGGTCCATTTCGTAAAATAGTGGATCCATTAAACATTTGCTTAAATAAATCTATTATTTCTGTTGATATATGGCACGTAGCATCGTCCTATTGAAACCACATACCGTGCAAATCATTTTCAATCATTTTTATAAAAAAAAAATATTAATCATGGTACTGTAATGTGATCTTCAGCTTCATTTCAGACAGTTACTTTTTGTGGATGCAGCGGTCTTTGTTCAATGTCTTATGGATTGTTTTCACTTCAAATCCTGCAATTTTCTTTATTTAGTGGTAACCGGAAGTGTCACAAAGCGCTAAATAAGTTTAACGAACCGAACATTAGTTTTTATAATTAATTTTTTTACAATTTCTAAGCGTTGTTGAAGTATTAAATGTTCTATGATAATTTGCCAAACTACACTGAGATGAAATTTGAAAATGAGTTTAAAAAAATTCAAACATGGCTGCCATCAGCTGTCAAAATTTTGATATTCTTATTATCACTCTAATATCACAAGATATTGAAAAATTGTTTATCAATTATTTATTATTGAAGTAGTAACATGCATCACATCCTGTCATGTGGGAAAGTACTTCGATCCTCTATTGAAGAAATAGAGTAAGCGGGGCTCTTAATAAAGGTGAAAACAATTTATCTAAGCGAGTAAATCGTGAATAAAAAATACTCACTAATTCGATTGATCAGTATAGTAAATATTCCCAAGTATCAGTGAATGATAATAATCATTGAGAATTTCATCCATCATTAGGTTGATATAAACTGATGATTATAATGATGAAAGATAGACAAATGTAGATTTATATTACGAGGTATTATATTAGGGATCGGCAACCTTTTTTACTAGGAGGGAAAAATTTCAGAAATGCGGGAGTTCGACGGGCATCGTGGGATAAAGAGAAGGGAGACATAATATTTAAACATTACAATATTAATGCAACATAAATTCATTACATAAATTTTTAATATATAAATTCAAATTTTAATTGAAAAAACATAATCTTAAAATTGATAATTAATGCGATATTTGACATTGCAAATCTGCGGCCGACTCGTTGTAATGTAGCACATAAGTTGAGTTCCTAGTTCTCAGGCATTGGTCTAAATGAGCGTCAGTGAGGCTTGATTTAAGTATTTCATATTAGAAAACAAAGATTCACAAGCATACGTCGACGCGCAAAGAGTAAAGTAGAACTAAAATTATTCATTACAACTACGAGTGTTTGTTGTTCAAATATTAAAAATTTAGAATTTAGATACGAGGGCTGTATGATAAGTACTTGGCATAGGCTAGAGTTGGCGCTGCTAGTATTTAAAAAGTGATATTTTTCGTAAATATAACCCTTCACCACAGTATTATCAAACTGTCAAGTCACTGCGTGATTTAGTTTGTGAATGCCAGCCATTTAAATAGAATCACTTTTGTGATTTTACAATAATGGAAAAAATTGAATATCGAGCAGTGATAAAATACTTGTTTTTGAAAAAGAAGTCAAATGGTGAGATTAAAATGGAGCTCAGGGAAGTTTATAGGGACTCTGCATCTTCGTTATCAACCATAAAATATTAAACAACTGAATTTAAACGTGGCCGTACAAGCATTTTTGATGAAGATCGTCTAGGTCGTCCAAATGAGGTTACCACTTCAGAAATGATTGAAAAAATCCACGATATCGTGATAAACGATCGGAGAGTGAAAGTACGTGAGATTGCTAAGATTATGGGCATCTCAATTGAACAGGTGCAGAATATTTTAACAACTCATTTGAATATGAAAAAGCTTTCCACAAGATGGGTGTCGCGATTGCTCACAATTGACAATAAATACACACGTGTGTCAACTTCAAAAGAATGTTTGGCGATGTTAAAACGCAATCGGAATGATTTTTAGCGTTGGTTCATAACTGTTGACGAAATATGGATTCATAACAGCACATCAAAGACCAAAGAACAGTCCAAACAGTGGGTTTTCCGAGGCGAATTTGCGCCAAAGAAGGCTAAAGTGACTTTATCGGCGAACAAAGTCATGGCTACAGTATTTTGGGATGTATGCGGCATAATTCACGTCGATTACCTTGAAAAGGGCAAAACGATTAATGGAGAGTATTATATCAACTTATTGGACCGTTTCAACCATGCTGTAAAAGAAAAACGTCCACATTTGTCGAAGAAAAAAATCCTCTTCCATCAAGACAATGCACGCGTGCACATTTGCGTCGTCGCCATGGAAAAATTCCATGAGTTAGGATACGAATTGTTTTCGCATCCACCATATTCGCCAGATTTAGCGATTATTTTCTATTTCCAAATATGAAAAAATGGCTCGGCGGAAAAAAAATTGGCTCTAACGATGAGGTCATTGCTGAAACGAACACTTATTTTGAAGGGTTGGAGCAATCGTATTTTTTAGAGAAGATATAAAAAATAGAAAAACGTTGGACTAAGTGTATCGAACTGAAAGGTGGTTACGTTGAAAAATAAAATAAATTTTACACATAAAAATATTTTTTCTTGTCCTGGCCAGGTACTTACATACAACCTTCGTATTTCAATGGCGGGCACTTTAAAATTGCTTCGCGGGCACCGCGTTGCCGACCATTCTATTATAAAAGTTATAAAAATTTGAATATCATATTTTATTACTTTATTATATTATAAACTTATCCTAGTTTGAATTTTCAAATTATTCTACAACCAGAATAGTTACTTATGCCATTTTAATATATCTCTTATGCAATAATCCTTATAACCATTCAATTTAAATTTTTCTACTTCTATATGAATGTTGTAGATAATCCTAGCAATATAAAAATACAAAATAGGGTAATCTAAATGTGATGCCTAGATTTGTGTTTTATTAAAAATAAACATGTGCATAGCGTGGTTTATAGGGAAACATGTGTATACTTTATTTGATTTGTTTTTAATAAAACACAAATTTAAACATCACATTTGAATGACCCAATATAAAATTATTTAGAAATTTCTGTGTATAGTTTTTTCATACAAATCTCATATATAAACACACCTTATAATAAAATTTATTAAATTCATATAAAAATTAATAATCCTAAAATTATAATTAAAAATATGTGTATTATATATAACACTTATAATGATCCTGAAAGGAGAGAAATCTTATTATAAAAAGTTAACTTATATTCTCATAACTTTATTACCATGATAACACACTAAAATATTAATTTAATATAAACCCAAAAATCATAAATTAAGAAGTTTGTAGTTACTTGAACATTTTTCATTAAAATTATCCATTTTGTGACTTGGGTAATTTAATTAAAAATTAATTAAACGATAAATTAATTAAACGAGAAAAATTAAACAAGATTATTTTATGAATAAAAATTGGCTGCTTGTTATAACGGATGAATAATATACTTTTATATTTAATTAAACATATAAACACATTCATTCACTTTTTAACATTTAAAAAATATATTAAATATAATAGAGAAAATTTTAAAAATCGTAATTAATATAATTGTACGAAACAAATTTCCTTGCGAATTAAGTTCAATATTTTTAGTAAGACAATGTTTTAATTTAATAACATTTATTGAATTCATGCAATTGAGAAAATATCAATATTTTGTATGAAAAAAATAAATTATCAATTGTAAAATTAGGTATTTTAATTGATTTTTTTGTATCAAATTATCATACTATTTTAGTTGTCATTAATTATTTCACAACAATATTTATCAAACTTACTTTAGTATATTTTTTTGAAAGAATTTTATTTTATTTTTTAAAAAACGTAATAAATTATCTTTAAAAATTACAACTCTGTGTTGCAGTGATTTAAAAACAAGTTGAAATTTTATTTATGAACCGGTCGTAAGAGTGTTTAGTACGCAAGTTTTTCTTCATATGTATAGTAATTATATATGTGTGTATGTATGTATGTACATATGTATATATATATACACATATGTACGTATATATGTGTGATTATGCTATATAAAAGCGCGCCCGAGAGCGGCGACGACGATGAAAACCGCGAAAATTCGTTACACAACACGAAATTTTCACGCAGAGTTTCAGATGCTTGATGGCGCCGAATATCGTCGCCTTTGTAGCGAAAACGAAAATAATGAGTATAAATTGAACAACGTTGTGGCGGGGTGGATACAGGCAACTGCGAGTTGTGCTGGATGGCTAGGAAAATGAATAATGGAACGCAGCGCGATGGTATGAGAGCAGGTAGACAGAACGGGAACAGCAGGATTGGTGAGTGCGGGTGGTGAACCGGGCAGGACCACCCTATGCCGCTATACACTGCTCGCAAGCGAAGAATAAGCACAGTGAATTATAAGAAGAAATACGGCGCAACCCCGCCACCAAGGATTCTTAAAACTTACTTTTATCTTTATCCCATCGAATCTGTTGAATGAGTGTGGAATATTTAAAGCAATATGTAGCGCTATCACTCTCTATCCTGTATGAGTTATCTTGAGAAACGCATTGTTCAGAGAAATGAATGTTAAGATGTATTATATATATATATATATATATATAAAGTGTATTAAAAACTATATTAATAAATAACTTAATAAACAATTATAAATAAAAAATTCACGATATTATGTACGAATTAAAATATAAATGCAGTCTAATTTAACGCAAAAATTCACTTTCTAAATTAAAAATTAATGTGAAATTTATTTTTTAAAATATTATTATTAAAAATTATTCCTATATTTAAAGAAGTCATTTTTTATTAAACAAATTGCGCGATTCATGACTTAGTTTTATTATTGTCCAAAAAGATTTATAAAATTGAAATTTAATGTAATATATAAATTTGTAGGATAATGGAAAGTTTTCTTGGGCTTACATTGTCAGAGAGGTCAAGGCCCTTTAAGAACCCTGATGCCGGAAAATAGTAATAGTAAAAATTAAGAAAAAAAATGAAATTGATGAATAATTTATCAATTCAAAACATGATTATATAGAGTCATCCGAATGTGATACCAAGATTTGTGTTTTATTAAAAAGAAATAAAAAACTATACACATGATTCCCTATACACAACCCTAGACACATGTTTCTTTTTAATAAAACACCAATCTAGGCATCACATTTAAATGACACTATATTATGGACTTAAATTTGTTTCTATTAAAATATTTTTATATTTCACTTCCAAATTGAAACTTTTTTAGAAACGGATATTTTATTATTATAGTTAAGATGTTTTTTTTAAGTTAGAAAAAATTTTCGATAGGGATTCAATTTAAAGTTTTATCACGCTTAAAAAACATCTACATTTATTTCAATTTTTCTCGTAACATAATTTAGGAACAATTTATATTATCGTTCTTTATACTCGTAATTTTCATTTTTAGATAATAGTCAATATTTGAAAATTTTAATGTAATTTTTTATTCCAATACTTTTAATTAAATTCATACCTTTTTATTTTGATGATAAACCAAATGTTTGGAATGCTATAAAATATTAGTTTTTTTATATTGTGACAAATTCACTTTAACACAAATATAGGGTCATCCAAATGTGACTCCTAGATTTGTGTTTTATTAAAAGGAAACATGTGTATAGTTTCTTTTTAATAAAACAAAAATCTAGGCGTCATATTTGGATGATTCTATATATTGAAACGCTTTGGTAATAATGGCATTGCTAATGAAATATGCGTTAGCAAATAAAGTAAACAATAATTAACTATTGAATTTTTTTTCAATGTTGTGTTGTTAGTATGAGTAATTTATTTGTGTTAAAATAAAAAAAATGTAAATAGTACAAACACTTTTAAATATGATTAAATGGATATTTTTAAAAAAATGAAAAATTGATGATGGTTGAGATACGAGAAATACTTTACCAATACCTCCAAAGATACCGTTAGACATTATATTGTAATATAATGAGAATTTTGTATCAAACTCTTCTAGATTTCATAGATATAGTCATTATTGTGAATTTTGAAAAAATACATAGATATGTGAACGAGTGGACAGAGGAAATAGAAAGATGGAGTATGAAGATAAATGGGAATAAAATCTAAATAATAAGAGTAAAGAAAATGGATGAAGGAAATGTTAAAAAACATTCCATTAATAGCAATCAGGTCGAATACTATTATTATTTGCACACAGCCAATACCTAAATGGAAGAATCGATAGATTTATTTCAAAGAAGGCAAAGAAAACTACATAAAAATATTTCCAAACTAACAACTTCATCTTTAAGAAAAACCAAGTAGAAATCAATGTCATAATCTTCCTCATTCTACTGCATAGTTCTTAGAATTGATGATAAACACTTGAGCAAAATCATAACGGTGGAATAAATTGCTGTAAAAAATTATAAAGAATAAAAAGAGACATAATAAAAAACTTAGTAAGCGAATCAGATAACAGGTCATAGATAAAAATATAGACAATTAAAGTATTTTGGATAAATGCATATAAAAGAATAGAATGTTAAAATTAGTGCTGAAGGAAAAAAGAATTAAAGAAAGTGACAGATAAAGTGTTTGGATAATATAAGGAATTTTAAGAATAGAAGAGGAAAGATAATAACTGAGATGAAAAACATTGCAATGCACAGAAAGAATTACATAAATAGATAAAAGTTCATCAGACGTCCGAAAGAATAATAGAAAAATGAAGACTTTATACTTCTTGCGATAACATTTTCAACTTCTGCATTTGCGTCTGTGCTATCGTACTCTGAATTAATTTGGTTTATCTCAAATACCATTTCCACTAAATTTGTTTTATCTGCCTCTTTTTTCACCAGTAATTCTTAAATATCTTCAGGATTCATATCATCAAAATTCTCAAACCGTGTTGTATGAATGTCGTGTTATATAGGGACTTTTCCCAATTCTCTAATTTTATTAAAGCGAAACCGTGTTGTAGGAATGCCGTGTTATGGATGAGGGTTACTTGTATATATATATAATCAGTAGTAACAGTAACTTCTCTTTAACCACTACTGGATAAAGGACTCTTTCTAAAACTTCCCATTTCGATTTATCTAGTGCTTTTCTCTTCCAGTCCATTCCGAAGAATTTTCTTATGTATCTGTTTATCTATCTATAAGTTTTTTTTGGCCTTCTTATATATCTAGATTTCAAATCAATAAGTTTATTTTCACATCAATGGCCTTCTCTTTTTGCTATATTATTATCCAATTTTCGTTTCAAACTTCTCATTTCTTCTATAACATTCTTTCTGATCGATTAATTTCTCTTTCTATCTTTTTATGTTATTCTTTACATTTATATTTCCATGCTTCTTTGTGTTTTCTGAATCTGCTTCATTATTGTGATACTCAAGATCTATGTTTCATTAAAGTCAATGAAAACAGATAGGATGTATTGATAAAAAACTTTTCAATACATCCTAAAGTTTCTGATCAGTGTATTTCATCTGTCCTCACTTATACGATCGAAGCATGAATGTTGAATTCCAAAATAATTCAGAGACTCTAAATAACACAAGATAGTTTGGAAAGAGATATATTAGGTATAACATAAAGAAATGGAAAGAAGATCGAGTTGATAAGAATGAAAACAAAAGTTATGAATGTTATGGAAAGATGGGAAATTTAAATTGAAAATAGCCTAGTCATATAACAAGATAAGAGGACTACTGGTACACAAGAAAACTTATTGATTGAGAATCAATATATGTAAAAAAGCATAGGAGAAACTCATAGATAGTTGGAACAGAGATATTAGAAAATTTGTTATAATAAACTGGAAGAAAAAGTCATTGGATCGGTTGAAATAGAAAATTTTAGGATAGGTCTTTATCCAAAAGTTGATAAAAAGAGGTTGTTGTTGATGATGATATCATATTTAATAATTAACTCTGTAATAAAATCGATCTGTCAACAAATATATTTGAATTAGTATATTTTTTGGTATAAAAGGAAATTATAAAAAATATGATAAGAAGTATGTAAATATATATAAACTTCATATACATTTCCAATATAATTTTTTTAATATACCAAAATTCTATGTATAAAAAATTAAAATAGTTGTATCATTCAAAATTTTCAATTTTTAAATTTTCTTATGTTTATAGTTAGAGAATATTTGTACATTTAATAAAATTTCGAATAAAAATGAAAAATATAATTTCAGATTTTTATAGAAAAAAAAATAACTTAGAGAAAATCATAAATTGAAAAACTATAATTAGTTTAATTTTAATTAAAAAAATATATAATTACAAATAATTAATTTTTTATCGATTAAAAATGCTTAGATATTATTGAAGCGACATTATGATAAAGTACAAAAACCGCCAATATCGTCGCAAGATAGCAAATCAAGAATCCGTTCGTTGTAAAGAAAACGAATTTTCTCTCTCAGTGGTAGGTGTCTTGCGAGATTTTCTTTACGCGTAAAAGAACCGCCTAGGTTATAGGAGGCGGTTGTGCCCGCTCTACGTGTTAGGTAGGTAGATAGGTATGAGAGAATATTTCTCTTTACGTTTTCCCATTTTCTCGGCGACTGTGCCATTTTCTTCTTATTCTACTGAATTCATTTTCTTCGAGAACTGAGGAAAAGCAATTTTCACAAATTAAATTCATTCTATGAGACACACATATATACACACAACGAGTGAACGGAGTTGAACTTTGAACAAGTAACGTGCGCTTTCAAAAACAAAAAGATGCCTCCTACAATTTGCTGATTCATCGCCGTCACAGATGCATAATCACTACTTATCGACAAAATAACAATTTTATCTACTATTTATATTTATTTACATAAATTTGTATAATATAAAACAAATACAACTATAACTATACTCATATATATATATATATATATATATATATATATATATATATATATATATATATATACTATATATACACTTTCGTTAATACATTTTTCAAAACATTACATTATTTATAAAACATATGTTTCATTAATATAAAACACTATTTTAATTGTGTATATAGATAACTCTCCTATAACACGATAGATAGGTTCCTAGAAAATGCTGTGTTGTGTGAAACCGTGTTATATGATACTAAGAGCTAGTACAAAAGAGGAAGGTTACGTTCTGAAAACTTATTAAAAATAAATATATTTTTTATTTCTTATAGGGAAGTTTATTTTTATTAAAACTATTCAATTTTATTAAAACTATTAACTATTTCTTTACGTTTAATGTATAACACTAAACGTAAAGAAACAAACAATAACTATTTTAATTTAATATAACCTAAATTTAATAATTTTCTTTATCATTACTGCTCAGTAAAATCAAACGAGAACGTTTTTTCAGTTGAACGATATCATCTTGATTTTCTAAACCTTATGTCTATATATATATATATATATATATATATATATATATATATATATATATATATATTGTGCCCATAGTATGTAATGTAATTTTATAATATAAAATATTTAACACAAAATGAATTTTAACCCCAACACCACAATGGTTTAAAGTGTTCAATAATCACTTATTATTTATAAATATATCGGCTGATGCATTTCGATAGCGACGCCATCATCGTCAGAGCCTTTATGGCGTCACCATCGAAATGCATCAGCCGATATATTTATAAATAGTGATTATTGAACACTTTAAACCATTGTGGTGTTGGGGTTGAAATTCATTTGTGTTCAAGTGAATCAGCCACAGTTCCAAAACAACAAATATAAAATATTTTTATTATTTATATTGTTAGGTTGTGTATATTAAATGTCGAATGTTTATATTATTTACAATATAATAATCCGTCATTTCATATTACAGTACCTAATATTTATTATTTTATAATGTATTTTCTATAATAAAAATTGTATTATTTGGTGTTATAGAACGGTTTCCGAATTTTTTCTAACGTGTTACAGTAAGACCGTGTTTAGGGGGTTCACCTGTATATATATATATATATATATATATATATATATCACCTGTATATATGTATATATATATATATATATAAATATATATAAATATATATATATATATAAATGTATATAATTATAAAGTATTTATTTATTATTCTTATAAAAAAATGTATTATTTCCAATTAATATTATTAATAATAAAAAACATTATCTATATAATTATTTTCTTTTAATTATTTCTACGTATTTTTAATTTTCTTCTGGACATTTGAGGTATTTATATTTTTCTTAATGATAATCATAAAGAAATTAGAGTGTAAACTACAATTATAAAATTAATGATCATAAGGTTGTCACTAAGAACATTTAGTTACGTGCACATTTTTTTAATACTAGAATATATGATATATATATATATATATATATAAATTATAGAACTTTCGTACTATGCGGATATAAACTTGATTAGATAGATACATATTAACACTAAACCTACCAGTACCGGTCAATTTGACCGCGCGCGTAGGCATAGGGAATAGGATACAAAAATTGTCGATAGGTTTAGTGTTAAGATAATTACATATATGTATTTTTTCTCTTTTTTTATTTCAATATAGAAAGTATTTCGATAAAATATTTGCTAAATTTTGTATATAATTATCTGTGCAAATTGAAAATATCTGTTAATTTAAATTTAATATCACATTTTTTTCTATCTTGAAATATATAAGACTTTTCATGAATTTATTATATATGTCATTTGTATATTCATCCTTTTTTATTATATTTTTCAATTTTTATTATTAAAATGAAATCTATACAATGAAATATTAATTTTTTATAAAATATATTTGTATTAGAAAAAAAGTGAAACATTCTGTTCTTTACCAACATATTAAAAAATATTTAGTTATATTTATTATCATTCAATATTTATATATACATATATATATATATATATATATATATATATATATATATATATATGTGAATATTTGAGACAATAATTCGTTAAAATGGAATAAAAAAAGAGAACATTGGATCGGTCAAAGTGCAAAATTTTAGAAAAGACTTATCTAATAATGAATAGAAAGGGAATTATGATATATGTTAGATATATATATATATATATATATATATATATATATATATATATATACATATATTGTTTTTTAAAGAGTGATACAATTTTAAATTTAATCCCTAACAAAAATTCCATCTAACCTAAAAAAATATTCTTAATCATAACTTGACATATACAACATGTACGAGGGTCGTTTGATTAGTATAGTAAAGAAATAAGAAAAACTAAATTGAAAAAATTAATTAAATTAAACAATAAATAAATTTACCATACTTATCAAACGACCCTCGTATAATTTTATATATATATATATATATATCTCATTCTTATTATCCTCATCATCATAAAAATAGTCTACATCATTCCAATTCTGTACGAAGTCTCTTCATGGAATGTCATTAAATCTTGTTTATTGTTTTCACAACATTTTTGCATGTTTCATCCAACCATTTTTGAAGTATTTTTTGTTTGTCGTTCGCCATTTCATAATTATTTTTTCGTTCATTGTTTTCTCCTCTTGTGTGTGTTATTTTATATTTCCATTGTACTCGTATCCATTTTAGTGATTTTACTTATTCTATCAGTTATTCCCGTATACGTTTACAGATTTTTTGTTAACGTGCTTCATTTTTGCATTTAATGTTCAAGTTTCTGATCCATAAGTACAAGCAGATATTAGACATTAGTTATGTACTTTCTGTTTCCAGCTCAATGGTATTTTACGTATTCTTTATTATATTATTATTTTTTTCCAATAGAACCAATTTAATTATATATATATATATATATATATATATATATATATATATATATATATGTATGTATATATATATATATATATATATATATATATATATATATATATATATATATATATATATATATATATATATATATATATGTATCTATATGTATGTATGTATATATATATATATATATATATATATATATATATATATATATATATGTATATATATATATATAAAAAGAAAGAAGAGAGATGGTGTTTTTTATGTTAAATAAAATTTTCGATAGGGATTCAATTTAAAATTTTATCACGCTTAAAAAAATGCGCTATATTTCACAAATCGATAAGATATAATGATGATTTATTTTTATAGTTCTATATAATATTTTGCAGTAAATATTCACGAAGTTATAACTATTTATGTGCATTTTTTATAAACTCAGTTTTTTAATAATTTTTAAAAAAATATTTTAAAAAAACAAACAATATTTTCCATCTCTAAGAAGTGAATTATTCGAAATAATTTTCAATTAGTATATTGACATTATTTTAAATTAACATAAGTAATTATAGATATTTTAATAAAATATTATTAAAAATTGTATATTAAGATCATATGTTTTTCAATCAATATTCATTCAAGTTTTATGAGATAATGTATAGGTGTTTCTATAAAGTAAATAAAATTTGTATAGTATAAGTAAAATAAAAAATGTCAGATAAAATGTAGAACCAGTCAATGTCAATAAAAATATATAAATAATATGTTTTATGCTTGTTTTGGTAATTTTTTTTTTTTTTGAACTTGTTAATTGTAACTTCTCTTTACTATCGAGTTTGATAGTTAATGTAATAAATAAATGTATATACACATATAAGGAAATATACACATACATAGATTTATATGGGTGTATGTATAAAATAAGTTCTTTCATATACTTGCAAGCAAAATATGGAAATTGTATATAAATATTATACAGAAATATTGGCCAGAGTTGCGCTTTATGAAACAGATACATTGAACGTTAAGAGCAACAGAAAATAAATTTTACAACTAGAGACAAGAAGTGTATAATTTAAATTAAAGAAGGGGGCGCGTGGGATGGGGTCGGTGTTAGCAGGATGAAATTACAAATAAAATGAAATTAGGGTCGATGCAGCGTTTCTGCTATTGTCTCAACAAACATATCCGTTACGTGCGTTCTTAAGACACTGTACAGACAGCATCAGCGGTGTATGTACACTGTCTGTCCTTGCTGAAACGACGGCTACAGATGAATTTATCGGAGAAAGAAATGTTCAAGACATAGTGTGGAAAGAGCTCTCTACTTCTACAACACACAGAGAAAATAATTAATGTTTGAAAAAGAAGACGAAGAGATGTATAGGGTAGTTGGGATCGTAATGTATAGGGGATGTTTACGAAATGCTTGAATACTTTTTTTTTAGTTCAGCACATGCGTGCAATGGTTCTTACGTTTATGATATTAAATTGTACTCCAAATAATGTTTAACTATCTAATGCAATTACTGACACTGAAATAACTCCGTAATAAGCTTTTATGTATTTCTACCCTAATTTATTATCAAATATTTTCTATTGTATACTAAGAAATAATAAAAATAACATTCTATGGTAATTTTTAATTATCATTTTAGTTAATAATATTAATTATTTTCTCTTTGTAGATTTTTTTTTATAAAAGTATTTATATTAATTTCCTATATTATTTTTAACAGAATTATTTACAACTTTTTTATTTATATATATTTAAATGTGTATGGAGTTATATAAGTAACAGAATGGATTCTATTTTAATTTTGTAATCCTTTTTTTTATATTGAAATAATGATATAATTATCTTTTTAATTTTATTTGTTGTTTTGGAACTGTGGCTGATTCATTTTGACACAAATGAATTTTAACCCCAACACCACAATGGTTTAAAGTGTTCAATAATAACTTATTTGTAAATATATCGGCTGATGCATTTCGATGGCGACGTAGTCGAAATGCTCCAGGCTCTGACGATGTTGGCGTCACCATCGAAATGCATCAGCCGATATATTTATAAATAATAAGTGAACAATAAGTGATTATTGAACACTTTAAACCGTTGTAATGTTGGAGTTAATTTGTCTTTTTAATATTATAATATATTATTGAATAATTTAATCATTTTATATTTTTATAATTAACCTTTATGAATGAAGGCCTCTCCAAAAATTTTCTACTTCGACCATTTTCAACGTCTTCTTCTTCCAGTCTATTTTGATAGTTTCCTATACCTCTATCTCATCTAATCATGAGTTTCTTTCTGATACTTTTTATATATCTGGATTCTCAGTCAATAACTTCCTTTGTCCATCATGGTCCTCTTTTCTTGTTATATTACTAGTCCATTTTCATTTCAAACTTTTCTCTTTTTTAATGACATCTGTAGCTCTTGTTTCTTTATAAATACACTTAAATGTGTTTATATATACATGAATAATAATAATGATTCAAATTTAATTTTGTAATCATTTCTTGATACTCATACAAAGTTCATTTATGTCTGTTATACTTGAAAATGTTATTTGTTTTTTTAAAATATTTTGTATTTACGTAAAACTGATCAATTAAAAATATATTTCAACAAAATGAGTCATTATTATTTATAATAAATGTACAAAAAAATATACAAAAAAAATTATGTTTAATATTAAGAAACATATATTGTATTTATATATAAAAATGCATTTATTTTTTGAAAATAACATTGGAATTTACACAATAATCAAAGAAATAAAGTTAAATTTTGTATAATTTTTTTTTGCAAATATATTTGATTTCTTAAATGCTATTTTTTCTTCGTGATTTAAATTTAATAACTCAATTATTGATTTGTAACTAAATACTCCCGTAAACATCGAAGTTCTATTGATCTTGAAAATTTTGGTATCAATCTGAAAATAAAATAGTATATAAATTAATGCGAAATATAAAATATTATTAAATAAATGAAACTATTTGAAAATTAATAAGGAAAACATGCAATACTAATTTATTGTTTTATATATTATAATGAATTATTATAATATTAATATTTTATAAAGTGCCATCCAAATGTAACGCCTAGATTTGTATTTAATTAAAAAGTAACAAAAGAAATTATACACATGTTTCTTTTTAATAAAACACAAATCTATGCATCATAATTAGGTGATCCTATATTAAGGTTATTCTGCAAGCTAATATTCTATATTAATTTTTTTATAGATTATTATATTAACTGTTTTTTCTAAAAAAAAAAACTATATGTGGCAGCATAAATTTTGAGTGCATATTAAATTAATGATATATATATATATATATATATATATATATATATATATATGTTGCAATATCTCCCTTCTTTTTTTTTTTTGTAACGAAATTCAAAAGATGGCGTAGTATGACCAGTGGCCTGTATTACTGTCTTATGCGTGAGATAACGTTCGACCCCCAATCGAAAAAATAAGTTAAACGAGGTTTTTATCCGAGATGAAGGCAATTTGTCTAAGGGAATAAACTCTTGATGAAAAATCGTCACTAACCCTCTTGGTCAGCGTGGTGATTATAACCAATTACCAGTTAACGGTCACATTCAGTGAGGCAAAGGTTACATTCAAAATATATATGACTTATTATATACTGGTATGATATTAATATATTTGCAGTATTTTAAGTTGTACAGTATTTTTTTTAACGTAATAAAATATTAATAATAATATATTACTTGGTATATGCATTTACTTATTTTTAACTCGATATTTAAACTAATATGATTTTACATAAATAAATCACTCTTTCTAAACTCACTGTCAGTCGCGATCATTTCTGAAAGTTTTCAAAATTACTCGTTGTATATTTTCCCCTAAGTCGTATTTATATGCTCACGTCATCGGCTAAAAAATAATATTAATGATTATTGAAAACTTTTGTAAAATGTTAGATATCGGTGTAAATGAATTAATCAGGTTGCTAAGTCATATTTGGAAAAATACAACTTTGATTTTTAAAAAAATAACACGAATAATAATATAAGAATAATTTGTGTATTTGGATAAACTCAGTATATGAATAATTTATTTAAATATTTTTGAATTAAAATATATAAATTGATACATATTAGTATTTATTTTAAAATTAACACGAGTTTACTTTTATGTAGATAAATTATCGTCTTAACACCACAAGGTATTGTAAAAAATGTCAATAATTATTTATTGTTCATTTTATTTATTTATAATTGGATGCACATTTTATAATGATATATTATAAAATAATATTTTATAATATAGAGCTTTAACGATGATGGAATGGACATTGAAATATGTGTTAGCTTAGAAACAATCCCTTGTGGTGTTGATGTGGTTTATAGACATGTTATGTCTATATTTTTTTACGTTTTTATAAAAAATAATATCAAAAATAAAAAAAATATTAATGTTTTGTTTAATATCAGGTCATAATTTTCATAATATAATATTTTTTTAATAACAATCTAAGTTTTTATACAATCATATTTAATTAAAATTTAAATTATACTTAGGATTATAAATTAGAAATACTAAAAATTGATTAGTTGATTTTTGTGGATAATGAAAAAAAATACTCATAAATTAAAATATCTGAATATATAACGTCGTTTGATAAGTTTGGTAAATTTATTTATTTTTTAATTTAATTAATTAATGAAATTTATTTTTTCAATTTAGTTTTTCTTACTTTTTTACCATACTTATCAAACAACTCTCGTATAAATATATATATATATATATATATATATATATATGTGTGTGTGTGTGTGTGTGTGTGTGTGTACAAATATTTCATTGTTACCATAATCACTATTTTAGCTTCAAAAAATGTAACCGTTCATTCGTATAAATATATATTAAAAAATGAACGATATAACTAATAAAATTGTAATAAATCAAAATCATTGTACAAAAAATTATTACTTTCATTTGCCTAAAGAATAAAAATACTTTTTTTAAATAAACATTGCAGGCTAATTCGGAAATTGTCGAAGAATAAATGTAAATAAAAACATCTTATCAATCAAAAAGAACAAGCATAGCTTAATTATTCTTAAATTTGAATATAATGCAATATAATTAAAAAAGGTATTGAAGTTGTAGTAATATTTGACAAATTTTGTTATAATCGATAGTGAATAGGAAAATATATATGAAATTTCAAAATTCATTTAACATAAAAAGATTCAAAAAAATTAAATTATCAAAATAACCACCTTAAAATTCTAAATTAATATCAAATAAACTTTTGATTAATTCAGATAAATGCACAAAAGTCACATAACATTAAAGTCCAAAATTCTTATGAATAATTAATATATTAACAAATGTTTATTTGTAAAATGTGTTGATAAGAAGTTATTAAAATATATTTTTAAAATCTTATATACAGCGATTTAACTCAGTAAAAGCAAATGTATCTCTCTCTCTCTCTCTCTCTCTCTATATATATATATATATATATATATACACACACACACACACACACACACACAATCGTGCCTCAATTTACGCGGAGTATCCGTTCCACGTGGATTTGTTTTACACGATAAATTGAGATTATCAGTACAATAAAAAAAATATTGGAAATAAAAGTCTGTAAAGTTGAAAAAAAAATATTTCACATAGCTTAACAAAAAAATAATGACGTTTTAGAAAATAAAAGTAGATAAATTTTATTCGTTGTCACTATCGCTACTGTAATTCAAAACAATCAACCTCTTATATATTTATGTCGTGCTTTTATACGTTTAAGTAAGAATTTGCGTCACTTTGATATATAATAAATTCCATGAAAAATTATATAAAATGAAATCTATCTGACCGCGTATAAAAAGTCCCGCGTAAATAGAGGTATAATTTTCCGCGTAAAAAAACTCGCGTAAAAAAAGTACCGCGTAAATTGAGGGACGGGTATGTATATATATATATATACACACATATACATATGTAAACTTTAAAGTACTGAATTAAATAAATAAAAGTAAAAAAATAACAAGTTTATTAACATTTCTTTAGGAACCATTAAAATACAAAGATTAATATGATGAATAAAAATTTTACAGTTCATGTGTTTTAAAATAATATTAAAATAAAAATATTTAGTTTTAATTTGATATAAACAAAAAAGCATTTTTATATTAAAAAAATAACTATTAAAATTTTTAAATAGCTTCAATTATCTCTCTCTCTCTTTCTCTCTCTCTCTCTCTCTCTCTCTCTATATATATATATATATATATATATATATATAACATTTTTGAATAAAAAAATAGTAATACAAGTATTATTATGGATCATGAATCATCATGTCAATTAATTAATTATGTACATATAAGAAGTTTTTAAGAAAATGAGTGTTAAAAATGCTATTATTATTTAACAGTTATTATTTTTAAAAATAATTATTACAATTAAAGATTTAAGAGATCATATATATATATATATATATATATATATATATATATATATATATAATTTGTATAAATAATAAAAATTTAACATGTGATTGATCATATCTACGAATCATTTTGTATTATCTCTACCTCTAATAAGTCAGTTAAATTAACACAGCGTACTGCCCTACGGGTATACGCGTACACATCCTAATTTTACGTACAGAAATACAAGAAGTGTACACAAAACGTGTAAAAATACATGTCCGGTTACCTAGAACTATTACAAGCATATGTTCTTTGTGAATTTTTTTCATTTATGTCAATAAATTAATGAAACTATAAATTATAAAGTTTGGATATATAAAATAACTTACTGCTTATATATATATATATATATATATATATATATATATATATATATATATATATATGGTTGTGTTAAAATTTAAAAATTGTTATTTTGCAATTTATTTTTTATTTTTAATAAAATAAATGTTTTATATATCATTGGAAAAAATGAATAGAATTGATATTCAACTTTAAATTCTTGTAAACATTTCAGTAGCTGTAAACATGAAAACTTATCAACTGATGAGGTCGATGACCAATATACATTTATATATAATTATATATGAATTTGTAGTATACACTGTAATTTGTATAGAATAAAAAAGTTTACTTGAATCTGGAAATAACTTATGAGTTCATATTCAATATTATAAAAAAGATATTTTAGTAAATAACTATAAATAACAATTTAACCTTACACGTCACTTATGAGAAGTGACTAATCTTGTTAAAAATATTTAATTAATTTTTTAATTTTAATTAAACAGTAATAATTTTTTAAAAATAATGAACAAAGTAAGTGAAAAATATGTCGTATTGAGAAATTTTTATTTTAATATAATGTTAGAGAAATTTAGTTTTATACAAATATATTTTAATAATTTTTCAATGAATATATTACTGATAATACTTTTTGAATTTATTATTAATTATTAAAAATTATTATTAGTTAATTCGTAGCTCTTAGGCATAATTTTTGTAAAAAAATATTCTATTAAATATTTAAAATATGAAGTGAAACGAAAATCGGTATTTAAAATAATTGAAATTATTTCTTTCATAATATATATATATATATATATATATATATATATATATATATATATATATATATATATATATATATATAGCCACTAAATTTATTCAAAATTATTTATTAATAAATTTATATATTTATTCAAATAATTATTCGTATTATTTATGCACTAAAATTTATATAATTATTAAGATTAAAAAAATTTAAATAACTTTGTTGACAAAAGATACTTTGATTAAATTTTTACGTCTATTGAAATTACATTTACTTCACTACGTATAAAATAGTATCTTATAATTGTTATTTTCTTTGTTTGTTGTCTCAAATTTGCTTCTTGTATTCGTATATATATATATATATATATATATATATATATATATATATATATATATATATATAAATTTGTATGTTTTCATAATGATTATATTTACAAAGATATTCCATTATATCATACACGAATAAGAAAGTATATCTAAATACAAACTTGATCGATTTTTAAAAATGATAAATGCTATCTTCTAAATTTCATATGAATTTTAGAAATCATATTTATATAAATATTTATTGAGAAATACCCAAATTACGATGAGTAAAAATAAATAATTTATATAGATAAACATATAAAATATTAATAAACTAGTTAATTAAGAATGATCCTAATTATTAAAAAAATATTATTAAATATTGAAATTATATTTATTTTAAAATATGATATTTAATCATTTTTTTTATAATTGTTATTTTTACTGTCAGTACTGAAATGAAATTATATAGAAAAAAAGAGAGATAAATGTTAAATTACATAATGTAATATCGTGAATAAAACAGAATAAAAACCTTCGTTCGAATGTGAAATAAAAAGAAAATAAATGTAATCTTGAAAACGACGTCGTGTCCTATCAAATTCAGATTGTTAAAAACGGAACGTTCACACCGTTCCCGAATGTATAATTATAATTAAAAAAGTTTTTATTCGTTGTTTAATTAAAATTAAATAAACGATATGGAGAAAAATGTATCATTTCATACATCGTGAAATGGAAAAATACGATAAGATTTTCAACGGAACTCTAATGAATGTTTTCACAGTATAGAAAATTGCGAACCGCATATACACCTCCGCTATAGCAGTATCCATTCGGTTAACATAGCTTGCCGTACATTAAAATAGTGGTAGGGGTTGGGATGGCAACAGTGGGTGGTATAAAACTCAGAACGTTAAAAGGGGTCGAAAGAAAACACCCCTCTATTTTAATTTACTTTTGCTTCGAGAGGGGGCCGATGACGACGACGGCCGCGCAGGGAACCGAGGGGGCTGCTGCGGAAAATTAAGATGGCCGCCGCCGCCAAGCCAGAGCCGCCTCACTCGCCTCCTGTTGCAGACAACTGAAGATGAAATTAAAAGTAGCTCGCTTGTACAGTTCGTTGCAAAAGTAGCTCCGTGTGCAGGCGGATGTCCATCATGAAATAATAATTGTCTTCACACGCTACAACACTATACACACAAGGAGAGTATAATTACGTATACGTATATACACATATACATACATATGTTTATGTACATTACATACATACATACATACATACATATATATATATATATATATATATATATATATATATATATATATATATATAAATATTTACTGCGAAGAAGTTTTACGTATGAATGTCTTATATTTATAAATACAAATGTGCGTGTATATATATAAAACATAATTTATAAAATTAATTTAATATAATTATATTGAGATAATTGTTTAAAATATTTTGATAATAATTTAATTTATTACTTTTCATATATCTTTATTTTGATAACTGTCCACAAAAAATGAATAGAAAATTTAATATCATATATGTTAATAGTTTTTGTACCACAAAATTTATTGTTTAAATGGAAAGTTATTAAATTAATTAAAGATTATTTTATTAATTTTCATTATTATTGAGAGAGATGAAAATATACTTTTCAATATTTATTATTAATTTTAATCATAAGATATTTAAGTATTTTCTGTTGAAATATCAAAATACATCTTACCATAAATACCTATTAATTTGTATATTATCATGATCTCAAATAAAATTTGTTATATTTATTAAATTATGTCATATGAAATATCTGGTATTAAGGGCGACAAATAAATAAAAATATAATATATTGATTAATCAAGAAACGTTAAGAACAAAAACATATTTTTATTAAAAAAATCAACCTATTTTGAATGTTTCATTACTCTTAAACATTTAGAAAAAAGTTTTTTTTTTAAACTCAATTTTAATATTTATATAATTAAATAAGAATTTTAGAACTTGTGCAAAATCTAATAATATCTTATAGTACTCTAGCTAAATGCAAAAAATTATTCTAATGTTTGAAATTTTATTTTACTACAGATTAACCTTATTTACAAACTATTAATAAGTACGTTATATTGGATAAAAATTGGCTAATTTACTCTTATACAAATAACTCAAAACGTTTTTGAGTAACAAAATTTATATATATATATATATATATATATATATATATATATATATATATATATATATATGGTTTTCAAATAAGCGCCTTGGAAGTTTAAATGGAAATAAAACAAAAAGTATTTAATTAATCATTTTTTTATTTTTAAAAATATTCTATAGTATTAGTGACGGAATACAATTTCATTCATATAACACGACTTCGCTTGACATAGTGCACTCGTTTAGTCCAATTTAAGTCACTCTTTCACATAATTGAGGTCCAATTGCATGAATTAAACGTCCAATGTTTATTTTTAATGCTTTTACTATTTGCGATTTATCAGCATAAACCAATAATATCACATAACCTCACAGAAAATAATCCAATATACTTAGATCACATGATATTGGTGACCGATTGATGAGTCCATTTCATGAAATAATAGACTCATAAACTCTTTTTTTCAATAAATTTACTGAAGTTTTTACAATTTCTAAGCGTTGTTGAAATATTAAACGTTGTATGTTAATTTGCCAAACTATACTGAGTTAAAATGTCAAAATGAGCTTAAAAAATTAAATATAGCTGCCACAAACTGGCAAAGTTCTTACATTTTTGTTAAAACTATCTCTCTCTCTCCCTCTCTCTCTCTCTCTCTCTCTCTCTCTATATATATATATATATATATATATATATATATATATATATCACTAAAAGAATTGTTTAAATATGTCTTCATTTTCTTTAAATCTTAGTTAAGAATTTTAGACATTTTCCATTTGCTAAAATATTATTTTTTTCTCAGCAAGTTCATTTAAAGTAAAATAAGTAATGGGAGAATTTGCTAAAGTTAGCCAATAATGTATTTTATGATAAACAATAACAGGAAAAAAGTAATATGCATTATATTTATTAATCTGAGAAAAATATATTCAAAAGAAACTAGCGTAGTTGCTGAATACTGTGTACATTATAACTCATTTATCATAGAAAATAATAAAAATAAGAATATTAGAAATAGCATAGACAGGTAAAACAGAAACTAGTATGTTTGAAATAAAGCCAATTTATTATAAAAAAACTTAAAAGTTTTATATTAGAAATGTATCGATTATATATAAAAAAGAGAAAAGAAAAAGGAAAAGAAAATTAATTAATTAGAAACAGAGATATATAAAAAACCTAGAAAGGACACATTAGTAGGTAGGATAGACACATGAGAAAATTTATTATCGTAGAATGGAAGACATAATTAATAATTAATAGATCAAAGAAAATGGACATTTTTAGTAGAGTATTAGAAGAGAATAGAATGAAGCTACTACTAAAAATGATAATGACACTATATAAATGTATGTATATATATATATATATACATATATATATATATTTATATATATATATATATACATACATATATATATATATATATACATATATATATATATATATACATATATATGTGCATAATAATTAAAAAGAAACGTAGTTCACTCCTTACAAAAAATATATTAAATTAAAATTTCATAATTTTGTAATTGTTTTTTAAAATTCATTTAAAATTTCACAATTAATTCTTTACGCACTACTGAATATCTCATACTAGTACAAAATGTTATAGAAATATTTAATAATCTATTACTGACATTTTTTTAGATGACGTATATTTTGGTAAAAAGTTAAATATATTCATTGTTAAGTATTATTAATTAAATTATTACAAAAGTTCAATAAAAAGAGATAAAAAATCATTTTAATATCTGCATACAATATATATATATATATATATATATATATATATATATATATATACACACACATATATATATATATATATATATATATATATATATATATATATATATAAATATATGTATGTATGTATGTATGTGTGTGTGTGTAAACAATAATGTTTATATCCTGTGTACGTATATAACCTATGTGTATGAGTTAACAGTGATGTTTAATTTTTAAACCACTGTTAATTATATACTTGGAACTATCTATTGAAAATGAACAAAATTATAGACTTTAAAATTACTACTACCTTCAAGTTTTACCTCAGGATTTATAACATATAAAATTTGTGTTTGAAATTAGATTATTCTCAGAAAATTATATATATATATATATATATTTATGTGTGTGTGTGTGTGAGAGAGAGAATGAATTCTTTGTCTTTGACATATCTAAAAATACACATGTGATTATGTTCGTTAATTTTTATATTTTCGGATTATATATATATACTTTATTTTTTCACACTTTTTTTAATTTTTACGACGAATATTTGAGTTCTATTGTCTCATATTACACCATTAAACAAATCCAATTATCTAAATAATTTATTCTTTGTGAAGTTTGAGAATGCTTGCTTAATATTTTGATTTTTGGATTATTCTCGTTATTCTTTTTTTAAGTTGTTTCAAATAAATTCAATTTCTTTTTATAATATTAAACTAAATTGGATGTATTTTATTTTCACATATTAATATTTTGAATCCTTTTTGAGAATGATATTTTATAAAGGTTAGCTTTCTTTAAAAAAAATTTTTATATATTTATATAAACGATTTCAAGCAATTGAGTGTATGACCTTATAATTTTTCATGTAATTTACAAAATATATAAAATATGCAAATACTACTTATATCATATGTATTATATTTTTTAAGTTATTTTTTAAACTTATTTTACATTCACTTTCATTTTAAATATTTTCCAAAAGATTAAAATAAAAATTTGTTTCTTTAATAAATAATTATTAGTTTCTATATATGTATATAAATTTGATATATAAAATTGTATTCACGAAAATATATAAATATTAAAAGGCATATTATTATTGATTGTAGTGAATAGTTAGAAATGAATAAAAATTAATAAGATTGATGTACTTGCTATTAAATAAAAAAATATTAATAATAACTTTTATTATGATTGTGAGTATATTATATGTTATTATGAATATAAATAACCTAATTAAATCATAATATACTGAAATTATTATAAAACTGTTCATTTAAATTTTATTATTTAAAGTTTACTTTTGAGATATTTTGGATAATATTTATTTATTTAATTTTATTTTTAATATAAAGTTACGTAAATTAATCATGCACATTATTTTTTAGGTGATTTACATAAAATGTTTATTATATTTATATATAAATATATATATATATATATATATATATATATATGATTATAAAAATTATTTTTCACCTGTTTTAAAAATATAGTGTCATTCAAATATGACGCTTAATTTGTGTTTTATTAAAAAGTAACAAAAGAAACTATACATATGTTTCCCTATACACATGTTTCTTTTTAATAAAACACAAATCTAGGCTTCACATTTGGATAACTCTGTATTAATTATATTATTTTAAATTTTTATTTGATTTATATAAAATAAACGTCTTTAAACAATTTATTTTAAATATTATAAATATATATTTTAACAATTTTATTCATTTTATTATTAAAAAAAGTAATTATAAATTTTTATTTTTTTCAAATGCAGTAAAACTGATGTTATTAAAAATGTATAATTTGTCTTCTTAGAATTCATTAGAATTTTTTTAGTCTTACTTACAAAATAATAATTAAAATTGCTAATCTAATTTTTTCCGTATTGAAATATTTTTTTTGAAAACACAATTATAATTAAATAAATATTTGTTAACGTTAAAATTTTTAATTATGATTTTGAATACAAACAATATTTTATCAAAGTTAGTTATGTTTAATCAAAATTAAGTTTTAGAATAGAAAATTTTTAATTTATGAATAATAATAATTTTTTTATAAACAATTTACTTCATTTAAATATTTTATTAATATTTACTTCTATTAAATAGTTGTTCAATAATGGTATTGGTAATCAATAATTTTATTCAATAATTAGTTATCATTTTTATACAAATGAATTTTTATCTCCAACACCACAATGGTTATGAAGTGTTCAATAATCACTTATTATTCATTGTCAGAGACTTTTTCTTTTAAAAAAATATTTACCAACAATAATTAGTTAACAATTAAAAAAATTAGAGTATTATTCTAGTTATCCATAAAATATTTTAAAATATAACAATAATTTTTGATAGAATCATTGGTATTTATGTGTACTTCATACGGTTTTTTTTTTTATAAATCATATCAGTCAGTCTACAATAACGTTTTTTAAATTGATCATATTTAATAATAAAACTACAATGGTATTAGCACAGTAGACAATTAACTTTTATATGAGTAAATTATTACTCTCAGTTCCAGAAGATTTTATAAAATTGATCAATAGTCATTGATTGTACACTTTATTTTACATAATTCTATTATTGTTCTAATATCATCTGAGTTGTATTATAAAATGTTACAATGATGCACTTGTATAAATATAGCATCGTTACCTAAATCTGTATCACTGAATAAAGTGAACAATAAATGATTAATAAATATTTATATCACATTTTCTGGTATTAGAATAGGTGATTAATTTATATAAAGTTATTTTCATTATATATATTTATACACATTACATAGAGAAAAGATAACAAGAGAAACAAGTTAATAATAGAAACAAGTAAATATTAAAATAGAAATTTAGTAGTAGTATAGCAAGAAGAGAAAACATTAATAGATTAGAGAAATTAATAACTGAAAACGTAGAATTATTAAAATTCCTAGAAAGAGACTATAAATAAATGAGGAAGGAACATAAACAAATTCGTCGAAATGAATGGAAAAGACAGATATTAGATCTTTTGAAATTAAAGGTTTTATGATAAGTATTTATCTAGTGGTGGATAGAAAAATTGATTATAGGAGATTTATGATGGATATATATATATAGGTGTTTTTTTAAACGTGATAGAAATTTAAATTGATTTCAGTGTTAATTTTTACCACGCTTAAAAAACAACATATATATATATATATATATATATATATATCTGTGTGTGTATACATATGTGTATAGGTATGTAGAGTAAACCACATAAGACTAAAGGATAATAAAGAATACTAAATGATAAGTAAATTTATTTCTGAACATTTCAGTCTTATTTGGCCCACCCTATACATATAATCATATATAAACATTCACATATATATATATATATATATATATATATATGTGTGTGTGTGTGTGTGTGTGTGTGTGTGTGTGTATGTGTTTATTAAAACATATTTCAATATATTACAAATAAAGGTTAACACATAAAAAATTACAGTTTCCTATATGTTAACAAAAAATTGTTTTCAACTAACAGAATATGAAACGTAGTTTATAAAATGATTATTTTTTAAAAGAAGTATATATATATATATATATATATATATAAATATATATATATAGTTTTAGTATGTATAACTGTTTTCATCGAAGAATTACAAACCATTTAAATAAAGACTGTATGTAAAATATCACATGTGATGTAGTAAATGTCCCATATGATTGCTACTGACAACGTTGCACAAAGTGGCATAATATGCTGAATACTTGTCCTCGTTTATCGTGTGTGATGTTACGCAGGACCGAACAAATATTGTAATTTCTTTAGATTCATTGAGTTTTTTACTCATCTTTTCGATTTTCTCTATGTAACTTTATATGAAAAATATTTTTTTTAATATCTTTTAGATTTTTTAAATTTGTTCTCGTAATTAAATTATATGATATATATATATATATATATATATATATATATATATATATATATAAAGTGTGTGTGTGTATAATTTCAATTATTAATAATTTTTTCTAAATATTTAACTAGAAAAATAAAATAAACCACAATTTATTATATTTATCCATTTTAGAACTCGATGAAAATATTACATCAACATTGACTACATACAATAAAATTATAAGTACATTTTCAATTTTTTTATTGTTTTAAATTGTTATTTATGAATAAATTTTAAAACAGAAATTAGTATAAGTTATTAATAATATATTTCCAAGTGAAATCAATTACATTTGCTAAATATATATGTAATAAATTTTATGATAATACAGTGATACACATTTTAAATTTACAAAAAAATAATAATTAAAAAATAACATTTTCTTCTGTTTAGAACTAACAGTAATTTATATTTTAGTTATTCTTGTGATATACTTATGTTCTGTTTGTATATGTTAATAATTATATATTTTCAATTTTATATATATATTAGGTCGTGTAATATAAAATATCAAATTTTTCAATTGGAAATTGAAGATAAATCCGACATTATATATTGCACGACCTAATATTTTATATATATATATATATATATATATATATATATATATATATATATATATATATATATAAACATATATTTGAATACATACATATAAAATTATGAAAATGTTACATAGTTCTAAATTTAACTTCATTCCATATTTGTTAATTTAATAAATAATTTATTCTCTAGAGAAATAAACACAATTTATTATTAACATACTTGTAGAATAAAAAAAAAACGAATAAAGAGAAGAAATATTATTTGGTGAATTTTATAAAATATAAATCGTTTTATTTTTGTAAATAAAATAATTTATTTCATGAAAAATAACTCTCAGTTTAAAATTTATAATATAATTAAAATTATTTTTATAATATTTTACTTTTCGTTATACAAATACCTGAATTTTATGTTTTTTTTAAATATATATATATATATATAATCTTAAATTTTTCAAAAAATATTTATATTTAGAGTACAATTAAATAAATAAAATCCTAATAAAAATAATTTCAAAAATAAATTGGAAAAATGCTTAATATAAACAAATTATAAATAGTTCAGAGAGAATTTGAAAAACATCCATACTATGATATTTTAAATTCAATAATTTTCTTCTATATCTCATCGCATGTACTTCTCTGTGTTACAATATATGACTACTGAATTTCAAGTAGTAATGAACGTCTGTTTCTCGTCCTATATTATTTATTTCTATAATAATTTCAATCACAAGGTTATAATTTAGATTAAATCTAACAAAAAAAATATATTTAAACATTAATGAGTTTTCTTTATCAATGTTACTCATTAGTTCTAAATTATTAAATCATTGAATAAACTAACATAAAACTATTTGAGATAAATAACTTAGAGGAAAATTTCTCGATTGTAATAATATCTTTAGGTTCAATGAGTATTTATGTAAAATGACTCCATGAAAACCAAATCAATGCTGGAATATTTTATAATTGTGACTTAATTTAAAATATATGTTATTTATGGTGACCAAGATAAGACTAAAGGATATTAAAGAATAGTAAATTATAGTAAACAAATAAATGTTCGTCTAAATTGTTTAGTCTCATTTGGGTCATAAGTCAAAAACATTTGTAGAAGCCTCCGTCTAGTAGTGATAGATAATAAAAAGACATACGATTAAATAACGATCTCTCTCTCTCTCTCTCTCTCTCTCTCTATATATATATATATATATATATATATATATTAAATAATTTTACCTTAATATATTTTTTTAGCCTGATATTAAGGCTAAAAATCATACATAAAAGAAATTAGATATTTATATATATATGTATATATATATATATATATATATATATATATTTATATATATATATATATATATATATATATATATATATATATATATATATATATATATATATATATATATATATATATATATATATATATATATATTATATATATATATATTTATATATATATATATATATATATATATATATATATATATATATATATGTATATATATATATATATATATATATATATATATATATATATATATGGAGAGAGAGAGAAGGAATGTTATAAACTGTTACTAAGGTAATTGAGTTTCTAAAAAGAAGTCCTTCATTGCAACTTTTTACAAATATCACAATTTTCTATTTTCGTTTATTAATCACTTATTTTTCATTCTTTTTTGCTTATATACATTTCAGAAACAATTCCATTATCTACAAAACGTAGGTAAAAAATCTATTTTAACGTGTAAATTTATTTTATTAAAATTAATATAATGTTTATTTGGTAATTTTCTTTCCTATAATCCCTTTTCTTTATTGCTTTGAAATTATTCATCATTATATTTTTTCCTATTTCTTTTCGGTTGTATCTTCATACATTTTTATAGTGGGGATAATTTTCAACTCATGAACTTTTTTTCAAATATTTTATTATATTTCAGAGATACAGACACATAAGTACTGATTCTTTAAAAGCAATGTAATATAATGACATTATTATCGAACTTTATATAGAATGTTTTTTTTTAAAATGATAGAACTTTAAATTCAATCTCTACTGAAATTTCAACCTTATTTAAAAAAAACAATCTATATTTATATATATATATATATATATATATATATATATATATATGCATACTTACATACATACATACATGCATACATACACATACACACACACATACATATATACATACATACATATATACACATACGCACACACATACATACATACATACACATACACACACACACATACATACATACATATATACATACAAATGATGTTTTTTTAGATGAATAGAACTTTCGATAGGGATTCAATTTAAAGTTCTATCACCTTTAAAAAACACCTATAAAATAACAAAATATAGGGTTTTTCAAGTGCAACGCCTAGATTTGAGTTTTATTAAAAAGAAACAAAAGAAACTATACACATGTTTCCCTATACACCACCTTATATATGTGTATTTTTAATAAAACACAAATCTAGGCGACACATTTGGATGACCCTATATAGTAAATAATTATTAGGATTAAATAAGTAATTATTAGATATAATTATTAGATTTTCACATGAATGAACTGTTATTCCAATATCATAAAATAAAAAAAGTGTTAAATAATTATTTATTGTTTACAAGTTGATGTGTTTTTCAATAGAAATGCTATGATCATCAAACAGCCGCGTTATAAAATCTTGGGAATAAAGTAAAAAATAAATCAACACTTTTTTAATATTCAGTTTATTTATCAATAATAAGAATAAAAATGTACATTGGCAAATAAAATGAACTGTAAACATTTTTCCATGCATATTTTTTTGATACTTACATAAGTGAATTATTTTTGCAAGAAAAAAATTAATGAACTGACAAGATTTTTTTCATATTTGAAAATGTCCACTATTGTTACTTGTATAAAATAAATTCAAATAGAAATGTTTTATGATATTTTGAAATTCGTTTTTTTTCCTTAATTAGCTTAGTGGTAAAACTTGTAAATAGGGAAAATGTAAATTGACGCAGTACGTAAGTGAAACGTGCACTCGTGTACAGTGAAATATAATCGAAATAAAATGTTTTCGAGAGGCTTTTTATTCATCCGAATGTACACAGAATGCTAAGCAAATACACCGAAGTAAAACTTCTTTGTCGTTCGTTTAAAGTTTAGAATGAATTCTCGCGATATTTTCGGTGCACTGAGACGACTGACACTGAAGAAGGACGGTCGCCTGCGTACATTTAACAATCGTCTCGTCCGTCTCTCTCGTATTGGTCACTTGGCGAACCAATTGAAAAGACTTCACGTTGGCAGTCTTTCGTTTTATTCAGACAGAAGCGGTTGCCGTGGAAACATGACGTCATTGTGTGCTATTTTATTTTATTCGTCGAGGGAAGTTATTCGTTTCAACTTTCTATAGTCGTCGGCAGGTGGAGGTGGCGACTCCTGTTAAGAAAACGGGAAGGGTGGCCGTAACGATGTTAACGAAGAATTGATACGTGTTCGTACAGACGTACAATTGTACACAGTCGATACCTTTTTGGCTTCTGCCAACAAAACTAATTTACATAACCACTGTAATGTGTATTATTGTTACTGGGTTTTTTTTCAAAAAAATT
>CP092091.1:38487990-38542990 GCA_029203775.1 Neoneuromus ignobilis | reverse complement strand
TTATCTTTATATAATATTTTTATTAATTAAAATAGTAAAATTTTATAAATATCTTGACAATCAATTTTTTTTACAACAAATCAAATTATATTTTGAAAATTTAATCGAATTGAGGAAACAATAATGAATTAAAATCATTGAATTCTAGGGTGAAATTTCTTGTACTAATTGAATTATAGGATAATTGGTACCAATCATCTAGAATTTTTTTGTGATTTAAATTATTGTTATGTTAAACAAGGAAGTTATTCCCCAAAATTCTTAATTCGTATAACTAGAAAATGTTTTATACAAGTTGTAATTTTTTGAAGTGAAATTTCTTTTGTGGCGTTTTTCGGAGACGGAAAGCTGCATTGCATCAGATCATTGCCGCGTTATTTAAAAATGTTTCCTTGGTCTATATCAAAATACAAACACCTACCTTCACTGGATACTGGTAAAATATCTTAACAGATAACAGACCACATCAACTAATTATCTCATTTACTGTAAAATTTATGTATATATATATATTATGTATATATATATATATATATATATATATATGTAATTTAGATTAAAAATTTTATTTGAATTTAAATTTGTATTGAATGCTTACAGTAGAGAGAGAAAAATGTGCACTCTTTTAACATGTGATTAGATAGCTAAGCTATTTTGATGCAAGCAATACATTGTATTTTTACTATTTGAATGATTTCATTATTCTGTTTAGTAATTTTTATATACAATTATTTATTGTTAATTGTGTTTAAATAAGAGAGTTATTTGAATTTGCATAGGAATGCATTTACATAGACGATAGAAAGAGACGTAATAAAGCCGCATGCGCGTTGGTTTATATCATAGGCAACGACGCGCTAAGTAAAATCACTTGACAACCAATCTGTGAATTGTGTTTAAATAAGAGTGTTATTTAATGTAATAACATTGATATTTTTGGTAAGTATATTAATTTATATAATCTCATATTATAATAATAAGCTTAAAATACATCCACATGGTATTTAAAAATTGATCAAATCAACGTGAAATTGAGGTTATGTACATGTATACCAACACATAGATATAGTATTTTATAACATTATGTATATACATTTAATCTATTTATCAAATAAAAGAAATACTATTGAAAACATATGGTATTTAAAAATTATCGAAACCTATAACGGTATTTGTAACAAATTCTCACAATAATTATGAATTCTTTGTTCTCAGGTGTCATTTTGAAGATTTATAGAATTTTATGTGGTGTTATAAAATTATCAATTATCTATAAATAGTATCTAAATAGATGTTGTTCATTGCAGTTATATATTATTTGTGAGTATTTCCGTTAGTTGTTTAATTTTTAAAACACTGATCTAATTGTATATTATATATTATACAATAGTAATATAATAGTAATTAAAAAAAATGTTTTTTACAGGTTTTAAGATGGTAATGTCTATTGCGCAAAAATTTTTCTCATCAAAAACCAATTGTATCGTTTATACCTACTCAGTCACTACCGGAGAAAGCAATGGAAATCGAAGAAATTCCAAACAAAAACGAATAAATTTTCATAATTTTATAAAAATTTTAATTTAAAAATGAATATTAATCATGTGTATAGGGAAACATGTGTATAGTTTCTTTTGTTTATTTTAAAACACAAATCTAGACGTTACATTTGGATGACTCTATATATTAAACTGATGTTAAACAGATTGTAAATAATTTGACAATAGTGTCTAAAGAACACAATCGAGTTCAATGTTTTTATTAGAGAAGTTCAAGTAATCAAACCTTAGTTCTCTAATATCAAACTGTTGAACAAAATAAAACAATGTCAATATTAGATTCTAAGACGACTTTACACAAATGAGTGTGATCAAACATTGTTTATTGACATATTCCTTCATTACTTGATATTTACTTGAAGACAGTAATTACAATTCGTTTTATTATAAATCCTACGATAACAAATCAATCAAGTTCTATAAGTAGTTGTGAATTGCTTTTGAAATGAAACTCTTTAGCGGCGTTGTGGTAACATTTTACATACAACGGAAATTACGTACTGAATCTACACAGCTGAAATCTAATATACATAGATCATATGGCTATTTATTGCAGTTATATATTATTTGTGAGTATTTCCTTTAATTGTTTTATTTTCAAAACATTGATCTAATTGCATATTACATATTATACAATAGTAATATGACAGTAATTTAAAAAAATGTTTTTTACAAGCTTTAAGATAGTAAAGTCTATTGCGCAAAAATTTTATTTATCAAAAACCAATTGTATCGTTTATATCTACTCAATCACCACTGGAGGAAGTAATGGAAAACGAAGAAATTCCAAACGAAAACGAATAAATTTTTAATTGAAAATAAATATTGTTTTAATTTGAAAATAAATATTAATCTTACTTAATATGAAATAATTGTAAAAATTTAATTTATTTAAAAAATTAATCATTTTCTATTTAAATTTTCATCCCGTGTATTTACCACCTCTCTCCCTACTACATTTCTTCATTTTGTTACTTGCTTTATTCTGACGAATTTGTTTACTTACGAGTTTCAGGCATGCGCTTGACAATTTACCTTTTTATTACTTTACGAAAAAGAAGCTCCACTTCTAGCGTGCGTACATAAGTACACACACCCTTTTTTTAATTCTTTATACTTTTGTTCTCTCTCTCTCTATCTTTTACTCTCTATGTATATATACTAGGGTCGTTTCATAAGTATGGTAAATTTATTTATTGTTTAATTTAATTAAATTTTTCAATTTAGTTTTTCTTACTTTTTTACCATACTTATCAAACGATGTATATATATATATATATATATATATATATATATATATATATATATATATATATATTAGGTGTACTCATAAGTAATGTCGAAATTTTTTCAGTGTCAAAATTCCACTAGAAGAATATTTTATATATATATAAATCAGCCTCATTTTATAAAAGAGAATTTTGTAAAATGACATGTCGTTTTTTTATGGGTACACCTTCAAAATATATATATATATATATATATATATATATATATATATATATATATATACGTATTTTATAAAAGATATTAGTTTATTAAAATAATTTGTGATATCCATTCCCTAGAAGTTCTCTTCATAAAGTCAAGTTTTCATTGTATGAATGAAGTAATATTATTTTTGATGTTCTCTTATAGAAAAGGAACATCGTTCAACTACTTTTGATTACTGTTATGCTAATTTGTTCTTACTGCATTAGTTTTTCCCAACTGTGATATTGAGGAAAACTTTACATCTATCTATCTAAATTGTAATTATTTGGACAAACTTTTATTATTTTTTTTCTAGGTCAACTGTCTAGTTTACTTTTAAAAATGTTGATTTTTTATATTTGTTAAGATTAATATTGTTATTTATGTTTTTAGTACATATAATTTTTTTTTTGATAAAATATATGATGAGAAATTAAATTAAATATTTTTCTAATAATCATACAGATAAATATATAAAAATATAGAGAGAGTTGAAAAATACAATTATCGAATTGAAAAAAATAATATATTTACGTAAAACTGTAAATGATATACGACGTCTTTATAATGTCTCTTCTTCTTATCGATAATTACATTATATTATTTCGCCAGGCACCTAGAATGTGGATTATGAGAACACTTCCCATTTAGATAAAAGCAATTCTGAAGGTATCTAATAATTCTTCTGCAAATCAAGATAAAATTCATGCCTTACAATAATAATATCTGAGTCGGAGAGCGTGGGGAATGTGTTTTTAGAGGCGATTGGTAAGTGGTGCGGCGGCGTACGGCAAAGTTTTATCTTTTCGCCCGAAGCGATCATACTTCGCAGCTCTGCACTCAAATGTTCGAAGATAGCACAAAACTCTTATAACGTAAAATTTACATCGTTCCAACTCAATTTCAGTTTCTTTACATACTTTTTGTTTGATTTGCCGTTCTCTTCTCGAATGTTTAATAAGATGTGTATTTAAGAAGAGTGAATGTATACATTTGTTGCCATAAGAAACGCAAACGTCTCGAACGAACTGTAATGAAAACTCAACTTTAAACTTCGTTTCTCTCAGATCGATATGTGATTTTTTTCAATTTTGACATATATTTACACTTTGATTACATTAATATAAAAAGATCTTCTCTGCGAATTTTACTCGAAACAAATAATATTTTCGAATGAAAAAATTAAAAGGAAGAAAAATATTATTAACAATGGAATGAACAGAAAGAAAATTTGTTGATAATTATTTCATTTAAGACTTAAATGTATAGGATTATCCAAAAGTAATGCCTAGATTTGAGTTTTATTAAAAATAAACATGTGTACAGTTTCTTTTTAATAAAATAGAAATCTAGGAGTGATATTTGGATGATCATATACATTGAAAAAAATTAAAAAAATATATTTAAAATAAGTTCTACTAAATGTTCGTTTAGTAAATAAAATAATGTATTTTTTAACTATAAAAATTATATGAGAATATATATATATATATATATATATATTAGGTTGGCAAGTATCTCCCTTCCGCTTTTTTTTTGTACATAGCTGCGAAATTCAAAAGACCAGAAGGCGGAAGGGAGATATTTGCCAACCTAATATATATATATATATATATATATATATATATATATATCAATTGATGGATACCAATTTAATTTATTCGTATGAAATGATAAAAAAAGAGTTAAACATTAAAATAAATTATTTAAGTAAAATACAGTACATAAATCGTTACAAAATTGTTTTGAATGGCTATTTTGTAAGAATATTCACTTAAATATTTTTTTTTTCAAAAAAATCATAGGTGTAAAAATAGTAGATAGTTCTGAAATGAATAAATTCATCCATTTATTTTGTAGAAGTTCAAAAGAGCAAGATCGATAAGTTCTTTTTGTGAGATATAAAAATATTTTTTTTGTTCTATTTTTGTCGATATTTTTCAATACAATTTTGATTATTAATAACAGATTTTTGTAATATTTAATTAAAATATTAGTAAATTAAATACAATAGTTGACAATATATAGGATCATTCAAATGTGACGCCTAGATTAGTTTTATTAAAAAGAAAAATGTATATAGGGTGGTGTATAGGGAAACATATGTATAGTTTCTTACAGTAAAACACAAATCTAGGGGTTACATTTAGATGACCTTTTATATAAACCAACAAACTGCAATAGCGTCTTTAGGAATATTGCATAACCTCTCTACAAGTATGACTGACGTTTTGTTTTATTGTTTTATCCAATTTCACTGATGTTTGAGCAAATATTTTATTTTTTTTCCAAAAAAAATATATTATTTAATTCCTCCTCTATCTTGTAAATTATCGTCTTTGCACTTTCAGAAAAATAATTTCTTTTAAGTATGAAAAATTATTGATTTTGATCATTTACATTTCATATTTTTTTCCGATTAATTTTCACAGCAGTTAACCCAAATATAATCTATAAAAATAATTTATTAACAGTACTTACTAGACCTATAGAAAACTAAAAAAATTAATGGTGTAAAAGAAAATTATAGTTAAACGATGTTAATGGTCCTTGTACCCATCTTATACTCACTTGGGTGATATTAATAAATAACCCATTTATCGTGATATAGAAAGGAAAAAAAACATTCAATCATTGGAAGTGAAATATTTTAGGAGAATTTTTCATCCAGCATATGAAAGAAAAAAGTACTAATGTCATATATATATATATATATATATATATATATATATATATATATATATATATATATATATATATATATATATATATATATATATATATAGTGTTTTTTTAAGAGTGATAGAAATTTATATTAAATTCATATTGAAATTTCTATGTAACCTAAAAAAACACTCCTTATAAATATACATGTGTATGTTTGCACAATATATATATATATATATATAAATATCATAAAGAATGTTTTTTTAGGTTTAATAGAACTTTTGATAGAGATTCAATTTAAAGTTCTATTATGTTTAAAAGAATCCCATATAAACAAATAAATATATATATAACAACTGTTAGCGCAAAATGGTATGCATCATCTCTTATCATGTGAGAAAAGAGCGTTCGATTCCAAGTCGGAGAATCCCTTATTTTCGAGGGTTAAGCATGAGGTTAAAAACCTCATCTTGTAAAAACAGTAGCCACGATACTTTGACAAAAAAGGGTTTATAAAGCTGTCATTTTCAGAGAGGTCATGGCTCTACATAAGAGCTGTAGTGTAATCTCTCTCTCTTTCTTATATAAATATATATATATATATATATATATATATATATAAAGAAAATATTGTTAAAATTATAACAAAAGTGAAGAATTTGCAGTGGAAATTGGTTTGTTATATATCAAAAAGAGAAGATCATCGATGAATATGAAGAAATAATGATTGATAACCTAAACATATAAAAATATCCAAAAAGAGACCCATGGATAGATGGGAGAGACATAAAAAAATTCATTAGAATTGATTGGAAAAGAAAGGCATTGATCGATCACAGTAGAAAGTTGTGGAAGAGGCTTTCATCCAACAATGGATAGATAGAAGATGATGATACTATTTATACTATACTCTCTCTCTCTCTCTCTCTCTCTCTCTCTCTCTCTCTCTCTATATATATATATATATATATATATATATATATATATACATATACACCCGTCCCTTAATTTACGCGTATTAACCGTTCCACGTGGATTTGTTTCACGCGAATGAAAATCGCGTAAATTGAATCTGTTAGTACATAGAAAAAATATTGAAAATAAAAGCTAGTAAAGTTGTAGAAACACATATTTATTTCACATAGCTTAACAAAAAAATAATGACGTTTTAGAAAACAAAAGTAGATAAATTTTATTCGGTGTCACTATCGCTATTGTAATTTAAAACAATCAACCTTTTATATTTTTATATCATCCTTATATGTTCAAGTAAGAATTTCACTCCGATACATAATAAATTCCATGAAAAATTATATAAAATGAAATCTATCTGACCGTGTATAAAAAGTGCTGCGTAAATCAATACCGCGTAAAAAAAGTCCCGCGTAATTAAAAGTATAATTTGCCGCGTAAAAAAAAGCTCGCATAAAAAATGTCCAGCATAAATTGAGGTACGGATATATATATATATATATATATATATATATATATATAAAGTAATTATTGAAGAGTAATAATAGAACATTAAATTGTGTTACGTATGTTTTACAAATAGTTGTAAAATATGCGAACAAAACAAATATTTTTATAAATATGGAAATTGAAAAGAAATGATGACAACTGCATACAACATACAGATAAATCAGTTTTCATCTCTCTATTGGAAACATTTCATTGGGATACTAAAATAAATCAGTGGATTCACCGCTTTACACCTATGAAATATCTATATTGTACTATCATTATTGATTCAAAATTAAAATGAAATTTCAAACATAAACAAGCTCATCAATCACACTATAAATGTCAATATACTGATTTACTGATAAACATTACTTAAAAAAGTTGTATTCATCTACACAAAAACACACATATACATTACGATTTACACATATACCCACACACATATATATATATATATATATATATATATATATATATATATATATATATAATTTTAACAATGTCAGCAAGTAATTCAGTTTTTTAAATATTAAAAATTTTATTTAATAATTTTGATTGGCATTTTTGAAACATTATCAATCAAATGTAAATGGACGTTGTTATAAATTTTAGATAAAAATAAAGCAATTTTGTTTTGAATTAAAAAATGATTTTAAATTGAAACTATAATTAAAATAAAATTAATGGACAAAAATATTTTTTTTATATTAAAGATAATTGTAATAACACTTTTTTAAAAATGAAGTTACAGATCGTAAAGACTAGAAAAATTAATGCTTTGTGTTTAATATTTTATGCTTAGTGAAGTTAGAAGTGTTAAAAACTGAAATATGTTAAAAAAATAATTTGCTTAACTTGTTTTTGTAAATAATTCATTGAGTATTCAGCTTGAATGAATTTTCATCTAAGGTTGACTGCTTCATTCAGAGGTAAAAACGATCACAAGTATGAAATTAAATCTGATATTAATAGAAAGAGATATAAGTTGAAACATTGCTTTTGAACTAAGATAAAATGCCGTTTTATATTCTTAATAATTATTGTTTTCTTTATCAACCTTCATCAAAAGTCTTAAAAAGAAATATAAGTTATAGCTTTGATTTTAAAAAAAAAATTAGGAATAAGTTATTTTAAATAGAAATATATTTTATTATTATACAGTTATGTATAATAATAAAATATATGCGAGCTGCTTTACTAAAATTTACAAATGTATAAATAAAGAAAAATAATAACAAATTTAGCATGATTTAAATTTTGAATAATTTTACTATTTTTTTAGATATATTATTATAATTATTTCTGTAATCATCATATAAATTAATCATATATATAAATATGTGTGTGTGTATTTATTAAAATAAAATTTTGTTTAAATAATCACTTAAAAACTTGAAGTACTCACTGATTTAAAAGTTGAAGTAATTGTTCAACATATTAAAATTATAATAATTTTTCTCCAGTTATTCGAATAGCTCTAAAATCAATTCAGACAACGTTTTTCTAATTTTCTTAATTTATTTTGAAATATCACCGTTAAGTGTAATGAGATATACTTTGATCATCACTAATTTAGTATACACAGTCATTCATTATGTACGGATGAAAGACCATACAAGTATACACATACACGTGTACATCTTACGTACACATAAATGTGAGATATGTATTTATATTATGTACACACGCAGATAAACATACATATATACATACATATAAATATATATATATATATATATATATATATATATATGTGTGTGTGTGTGTGTGTGTCTGTGTGTGTATGTTTTTACATAACAATTAAAAAATAAAATTAATATTAATGTGGAACTAGAAAACGAAAAATAATTCAATTCCAGAAAGGTTATATTAGATTACTATGTTTAATTATCATGATTTTTTTAACATATATACATATATATATATATATATATATATATATATATATACATTTACATATATATATATATATATATATATATATATATATATATATATATATACATACACTAAAACTTAGAAAAATATGAGCGAATGTAAGATGAAAATAATAAAAAAAATAAAAATGTACACCGACTTGAAAAAAATAAACAGAAATCATTGATATGAAAGTGAAATATGTTTTTAAACAATTTATTGGAAGTCAAAAAAAAAAAAATTAAAAATTTGGTGTAACGATATTATCGATTTTTTAGAATTTTTAATAACGTAGGGTAATTGATTGTTTAAATTTAACGGAATTTGAAAAAGCTTTTATTTAGCTGTATATAAAAAGATATATATACACCCGTCCCTCAATTTACACGGGACTTTTTTAGGCGAGTTTTTTTTACGCGGCAAATTATACTTCTATTTACGCGGAACTTTTTTTACGCGGTATTAATTTACGCGGAACTTTTTTTACGCGGTATTAATTTACGCGGCACTTTTTATACGCGGTCAGATAGATTTCATTTTATATAATTTTTCATGGAATTTTTTATATATCAGAGTGACGCAGATTCTTACTTGAACGTATAAAAGCACGATATAAATATATAAAAGTTTTGATTGTTTTGAATTACAGTAGCGATAGTGACACCGAATAAAATATATCTACTTTTGTTTTCCAAAACGTCATTATTTGTATGTTAAGCTATGTGAAATAAATATGTGTTTCTACAACTTTACTAGCTTTTATTTCCAATATCTTTTCTATTGTACTGACAGATTCAATTTACGCGATTTTCATTCGCGTAAAACAGATTCACGTGGAACGGATACTCCGCGTAAATTGAGGGTCGGGTGTGTGTGTGTGTATATATATATATATATATATATATATATATATATATATATATATATAGGGTTTTTCAATAAATGCTTCAAATGGTTAAATAAAAATAAAACTAAAATTATTCAATTAATTAGTTCTTCATTTTTAAGAATAGTCTATGACAGCGTTTTCTAAATTGTGGTCCGCGGCTCAGTACCGGTCCACAGAAAAAAATACTATAATATGATATATGTTTTTTACATAAAAGAGGGCCGCGTAAAAAATTCACAAAAAAAATATTGATCCGCGACCGAAAAAGTTTGGAAAACGCTGGTGGCATTAATGATGAAACACAATTTTCTCATATGACCACTACGACTTCGCTTGAAATAGTGCATTTGTTTAATCCAATTTTATTCACTCTTTCACATAATTGTGGTTCAGTTTCATGAATTACAGGTTCAATGTTTATTATTAATACTTCTGTTGTTTGTGGTTTATCAACATAAACCAACTTATAAAAGAAATCTAAGAAGCAGTACTGATTTCACGTTAAACTTTTTAAAATAGACTGTTGTATTGAACTGACTCGATGGATACGTTTAAAAAATATATAAATGCTTGATATTTTGATCTTTACATGTTTAAAACTTAATATTCGGTTTGGAAAAATTTAATCAAAAAATAGTTTGTGCATTTCTATAACAGAAAATAAATACTCGCACGATAAAAATTAAGTTGTAAATTTAAAAAACACAAGTTAAAAAAATTCAATATTTCATAATAGATTTTTACTTCAAACACTTTTTTCCAATATTTTTAGAATAATGCTTTTTTATTTAACAACTTTGAAAATCATGTAAAGGTGAATAAAATTTATTAGTGACGTTCCAAAACTGGGACCCATATTACGAGACTTAATATTCTAAATAGGCTTTTATGTGCGCGTGATTTACGTAATAATTTTGAAATAAAAATAATATCAATGCATGCTTAGTAAATGAAAAGAATTCAATTCCAAAATTATTGTTAGATCCAATTATGAGACGAAGTTGTTTTTATTTTCGTTACAATTTGTTTTGGTACTAAAAAAATCACTTCATGCATATGTATTATTTGCACTAATTTTATGACGTACTTCATTTGTGCTAAAAACAGTTTTAATAAGCATAGAAAAGGCTTGAAATTCCAATTACAAACATTCATCATCATCGACTCCACAGTCTATTCCAGTCTCAGGCCTCTCTGACAATGCCAGCTCAATAGAACCTTTTTTGTCAAAGTTTATCGACAGTTATTTCTTACAAGATGAGTTTGTTAGCCTCATACTCAATCCTTGAAAATGAGCAATAATGACAAACTTTATAAACATATGTGATTATAATATACTCAGATAAATAACAATAATGTAAATTAAAACAATTCATCTAAAAAATAAATAAATTGAACTAAATACAAAATAATAAAATATATAAATATTTTAAATATATAAATATGTAAATAAAATCTATAAATATTCAACGAAAAAAAATAATGAAATATAACTATGAGGATATATAAAAATTAAAACATATTGATATTTTTTTTAATGTGGTATTATTGAAATGTAATCACCGAATATGAAAATTAAATAGTAAAAATAAAAAACATAGTGAAAAATACAGAATGATTATAAATGATTTGAATAATTTCAAAAATTTATTTCGCTGGAAATGAATGACATGTATGTACATATGTATGCTATATAGGTTATTTTGAATAGTAATTCAAATATTTTTTTTACAATATTGGTAATAGTGATAATAAATTTTTAAGTATGACATTTTATTATTAACACGTGAAAGAATGTTGTATTCTTGCATTTCATTATACAGAATCTATAATTATGTTCGATAAGTTTTTTAGAAAATATCAAAAAAATCGTCCAAATGAAAATTCTGTTCATGAGCTGTACAAACAATTCAAGGAAAGTGGTTGTTTGTGCAAGAGAAAGAGTTCGAGTAGATCTTTAAATAATTGACAAAGTACACTTAATATTTTTTCAGAGATCCTAACACTTCTCACCTCTTCCTCAGAAAAAAAAGAAAAAATCAACTCACAAAAACATCGAGAACTGAATTTTATATAATCAACTGTCTAAAAAATTCTCAAAAAAATCTTTCCATTTGACCAAACCTACAGCTACTATATGGACATAATTTTATATGGACGTAAAGTAAATGAAATAACAGTACGTCACGAGTTCAATTCCCTTTCAATGGACGCAATTTCTGAAGATGGCAGCTTCTTATCTAGAATCTGTTTTTTTTTTGATGAAAGAGTTTTTAATTTTATTTTCTGGAAAATTGACAAACAATATGCGTATATATAAGGGGTAGTGAACGACTTTATAAAATAATTGAATTTTTTTTTATTTCAAATTGTATACAGGATTGACGTATACACAGAGCTTATTATATTTATTTATTACCATATTTTTTTTGACATCTTAAGATAATTTATAAACAGCTAGTGTATTAAACACAAGTTTATCTTTATAAATTTATATGCGTAAGAAACGTTGGAATAATATAGTTTCATCCAAATGTGACGCCTAGATTTGTGTTTTATTAAAATAAAACAAATAAAATTACAGATAACCCTCCTATAACACGGTAGATACGTTCCTACACAATTCCGTGTTGTGTGAAACCGTGTTATATGAGACTAGGAGCCAGTACTTAATTTTTATAATTATTTTATAATTTTCTAATATATTTTCTATAATAAAAATCGTGTTATCTAGTGTTGTAGAAGGATTTCCGCAATTTTCTTAACATATTTGAACAAAATTGTTGTAGGTTGCTGTATTAAACGAGAGTTTCCGCAATTTATTTTATCGTATTAGAGTGAAACCGTGTTATAGGAGAATTACCTTTATACACACACATGTTTCCCTAAATACAGTTTCTTTTTAATAAAACACAAATCTATGCATCACATTTGTATGACCCAAGATAATCGAAAAATTTATAAAATATATTTTACAATCAAAGATACATACTAAAAAAACTGTACCTTCATATGTTGTTAAAGATGCATCGTACATTAACGAAATTATTAAAAGAATGCAAATAAAACAAGAATTCAATTCGATAAAATGGTACTTCAAAATTCAATGTTATCAAATAATAAGTATAAAATGAAATAATAATATGAATAATGAAAAGAGATAAAACCGATTAAAATAAATGCGAAAACAAACAGAAGATATTATCTTAAAAGATAAAGAATGAATTTGCATGGAAATGTGTAGGGTATCATTTAAATAGAAATGATAACAAATAAGAAAAAGGAATTAATTATGAGAAACTAAGAAATTTAATCAGAAAAGACATTAACAGAATAGTATAACAATATCAGCCAATTAATTGATTCACCTAATTTGTTAAATTATTGATAAGTGATGAAATTAAAAAAAAAAATTTAGTACTGTATCTGTAAATATATATATATATATATATATATATATATATATATATATATATATGTGTGTGTGTGTGTGTGTGTGTGTGTGTGTGTCTGTATATGTGTGTGAGTGACTATAATAAATTTTATTCAAAAAATAAATTCATACAAAATGCTAAAACAACATAAAATGGAACATAACTAATATTTAAAATGTTCATTAGTAAATATAGAAGAAAAATATTAAAAATATATATGTATATACGTATGTATGTACGTCTATATACAGTATATATAAAAATCAAAAGTAATTTATATGCATCGAAAACAAAATGAAAAATCATAACAAAATGCATTGATGACGGTCGCCATTACAAAACAACAGTGTTGTGTGTTCATAGCATCGGCGCATCGCTTGTGCATCGTTGCATCCCCTACGGGCGTAGACGATTCGGCATGACACATTTTTGCACCCTCGCTACGATTTAACGTTCAACCCTACATATCGTATGAACTACCACATTGAGTACACACGCAACTATGTGTGTGTGTGTGGGAATACACATACGCACACAACGGTGTATATTTAACATCTATACATAGAGCTAGACATACATTGGCATACACAAACACCAACATATAATGGATTATAGTGCAGTCACACAAATAACACCATCTAATGAAACAGATGTGTCTTCAGGAATTTTATTAGGTTTGATTAATTTAGTGTTTTTGGCTCGATATTAAATTTCAGAGAATAAAAATATTTCATTATTTGTTTTGGAATTGTGGCGATTCATTTGCGCTTTCATACAAACGAATTATCACTCCAACATTACAAAATATTGAAAACATGTTCAGTAATTATTTATTATTCACTTTCTTTGTATATAACACAGCACTTTAAGGATGATGTCATTACCATCGAAATAAACAAAGAAAATAAACAATTATTAAACATGTTTTCAATATTTTGTGGCACTGGAGTGATAATTAATTTTTATGAAAAAATATTTAAATAATATCCATTTTTGAAATATCATTTTATAATACCTTATAAATAATTCGAATATTTTGAATAAAAAATATCTAACTAAAAATTAATTTTATTTTTTAATATATTTCTTAAAAAAATATTCAGATCAGATTTTACCTCAAGTACAATTTAATAATATAATACAATTTACACAAATATAATATTTACTTTAAAAATACAAAATTTTTTCAATGTGTTCAATAATCATTTATATTTACTTTTTTTTATTAAAATGTAATAATAAAGATAGCATTATAAAATTGAAGATATATTAATGACCTGGCAATAGAAATTAATATTAGCAAAAATAGTCAACTATAAGTGAATACTGAACATTTTTATAAAATCTTATGTTGTTTAGAATAAGTATTAATTTGCATGATAATGATTTATTAAGATTCAAAACTGAATTCGAAAAAAAAAGATAATAATAATTCTAAAATTATTAATTAGCTTCAAACTAGATTTCTTTTATCAATTCTTTATGTTTAAACAATATTTAATATACTTTAAAAAATTGGTTAATTATGAAAAATATTAAGGTTTGTTAAAATTCTATTTCTAGTTAAAAATTTTTACAGTGATTAAAATATTGTAGTTATTATTTTAAAATGTACTCGAATTCTAGTCAATTTCAGAAGAAAAGTATTTATTTTTATAATATACGATCAGAATAAAATGTAAAAAATATGATAATGACTAATTAATTATGAAACAATAACGAAAAAATGATTCAATCTTGCTTTTTGAAAGATAACAAATATATAGATGTTTTTTAAGCGTGATAGAACTTTAAATTGAATCTCTATTGAAAGTTCTATCTAACCTAAAAAACACTTCATCATACTTTTATATATACATACATACACATGTATATATATAAAGAATGTTTTTTAGGTTGGATAGAACTTTCTATAGGGATTCAATTTAATGTTGTATCACCCTTAAAAAACATCTATATTTTCTTCATAATTGAGTACATTAATATAAACACTCGTAAGTGTTTTAAAAAAATTATTATAAATATTATGTTATAATTTATTTTGAATAATTTATATTATGTTTTATTTGAATTTTTCTTTGATTTTTTAGTTTACTATTTTAAAATTGACATATTTAATTACTTTTTTTACACATAATAAACCATACTAGATGTTTTTTTATATTTCTTTGTAAAAATATATTATTTTTATAGCTATTAACCCACTTATCAGCAAACTAAACTTTAATAACTTAAAAATTTCAAAATAAAATATAAGAACTTGATATAATTTCTAATTTAATTACAAAAGGAATATATTGAAACATTAGAATACTTTTTATTTTCATTTAATGAATTATTAGTAAGTAAATTAGTTATAAATAATAAAAATAAAAATTATCTTTTTATGAAAATATTTATTTTAGCAAAAAGATAAATATTAAATTAAACATTTCATATGAAATTGTTTAAAGTTATTGAAATTGTCGAAAAGAGATAAAAATGTACTTTTATTTTATATCAATAGTATCTATTCCAACTAGGGTAAAAAGTGTTATATCTATTAATAGATTATAGCCACAAATGATTTATATATACAGCGAAAAATGAAAAAGGAGTACAAAGTTCTAAATATTATATAAAACTATTTTTTCCAAGATTTTTCTACTTTAGAGGCTTATTTTCCTATCAGTTTTCTATTTTTTGATTTTATATAATTATTCTAATTAATATTAAACAAGATTTATTACGACACATAAATATTAATTTACATGAAAACAGTTTTAAAAAATTAAAAGCATATATTAAAAAGTACTACAAGTTGAGTTCCTAATCGAAAAGATATTAAATTATGTATTGTAATCATTGCACCACTATTGATTTAATTTTTATCCATACTTTTTAAATAGTTATTAACTAATTCAAATTACATTTTCACTACTTTTTGTTTTTATTTATCGTTTATTATATTTATATCAAGTAAAAGTTTGAAAATTAATATTAATTGTTAACTTTGAATACTACAAAATTTATTCCTAGAGTTCAATAAATATACATTATTAAATAATTTTTAACAAATATATTTATTATTACATTAATTTTATTTAAAAAAAATATTGGCAAAAGAATGTAAAATTCTAACTCCAATTGATATATATATATATATATATATATATATATATATATATATATATATATATATATATATATATATATATGTATCATATATATACATATATATATATATATATATATATATATATATATATTAATCAAGTAGAAAAATGGAAGTTAGGAAGGGTTACAATGATGAAGATTCTTTCCTGTTTTTTATGGAATTATCATTACATAAAGGTAAAAAAGTAACGTGAAGAAAATAATCAAATAATATAGGATATAAATATTGGTAAAAAGACAGTTGCCCCAGAAACGACAAACTAATAAGAGAATATTAAAAAATAATCATCATTGTAAAATTGATTACAAAGTTTAGTTTTTATTTGTATTGGGTATTTTTTAAGCGTATCGAAAGTTCTATCTAACCTATAAAACACCCCTTATCTATGTGTATATATATATATATATATATATATATATATATATATATATATAAATATAAAATCTATAATAAAGGGTTTTTTAGATAAAATAGAACTTTCGATAGAGATTCAATTTAAAGTTCTATCACTCTTGAAAAAACAATCTGTATATTGAAAATTAAACTAATATATATATATATATATATATATATATATATATATATATATATAACTGTACTATTAAAATCAACAAGAATTAATTTATTGATGATTAAATTTTGGCAAATTTCATCAAATATCCTAAATACGTCGAAAAAAAAAGTATTTTTGGTTTCATTATTAAGAACATCTAACAAATCCTGAACTAGACTTTCTAAAATTTCCATAGGTACTAAAATCTAAATACGTGTTAATTTTTATATAAAATATTATTCGAATTGCAATGTAGTCTTAAAGAAACACTAATTTCATCTCTCATTACTTTAGATATATATATATATATATATATATATATATATATATATATACCTGCCCCTCAATTTACGCGTACTATCCGTTGCACGTGGATTTGCTTTACGCGAATGAAAATCGCGTAAATTGAGTCTATCAGTACAATAGAAAAAATATTGGAAATAAAAGCTATAGTAAAGTTGTAGAAACACAATTTAACAAAAAAATAATATGACGTTTTAGAAAACAAAAGTATATAAATTTTATTCGTTGTCACTATCGCTACTGTAATTCAAAACAATCAATCTTTTATATATTTATATCGTGCTTTTATACGTTCAAGTAAGAATTTGCGTCACTCTGATATATAATAAATTCCGTGAAAAATTATATAAAATGAAATCTATCTGACCGCGTATAAAAAGTACCACGTAAATCAATACCGCGTAAAAAAAGTCCCATGTAAATAGAGGTATAATTTGCCGCGTAAAAAAAACTTGCATAAAAAAAGTCCTGCGTAAATTAAGGGACGGGTGTATATATGTGTGTGTTTGTGTATGTACTATTTTTAAGTGAAAATCAAAAACATCTTAAAATATCATTTGACTCGCTTTTATAGTAAAGTACAAGAGTTTGATTAGAATAAATATGAAAATTAATTAAAATTTTACTTAAAATTTTGTTAAAAAATAATTATAGAGCTCCAATGCATCAACACTGTGATGAAATAAAGTACCTGGAAAAAATTATATAGTATGATGGTAGCATATGGTCACAGATTAGATCAAGAATTAGAGTAACATAGATATTTGTAAGAATCCATAATAAAATTAAAAGTAAAATAACATTAAGTCTAAAACGGAGAGAATACACCAATGTGTACTTACGGGTCATAAATTTGGACACTTAATTAAAAATTAAACAAAAATTCCAAAGACTCAGCAAAGCACAGAAAGAATAATGTTAGAAGTTTTTAAACGTGATGTGAAAATCGAAAACATATAAAAGTAACTTATATAATAGACCAAAAAACAATAAAATCGGTATCGGCATGTCATATAGCAAAAAAAGACCGTAGATGGACAAAAATCCTTATAGAATGGCGATTAGAAACAAAAAGAGACCCAGAAATATATCTATTAAAAAGATAGAGGGATAATTTTGTAAGCTGTTGTGTATGTACGGTGAGGATAGGATGAGATTAGCTGAGGACAGGAAATAATGAAAAATCTGACTAAAACTAGGCTTTTATGATGATGATAATTATATACGAGGGTCGTTTGATAAGTATGGTAAATTTAAAAATTTATGAAAAATTAAAAAATTTATTAAATTATTAAAATTTTAAATTTTATGGTAATTTTTTTTACCATACTTATCAAACGACCCTCGTATATATATATATATATATATATATATATATATATATATATATATATATATATATATATTGCTTTTTAAGCGTGATAAAAATTTAAATTGAATCCTTATGGAAAATTCTATCAAACCTAAAAAAAACACTTTATACATACATATATATATATATATATATATATATATATATATATATATATATATATATATATATATATATATATATATATATATATACACACACATGTGTCTGTATGTATATATAAAGATATAATAAAGGACTTTTTAATAAAGGTGTTGTTTTTAGGATTGATAGAACTTTCAATAGGGATTTAATTTATAATTCTATCACGCTTAAAAAACTTTCTCTCTCTCTCTCTGTCTATATATATATTATATATTATGTATTTTCGAATTTTGAATTGAAATTGAAATTTAATAACGTAATTCAGCATGAAATTTAAAATTTAAATTCTTTCTTTACTAATATTACTTTTTTGTATTTACTCTATTTTTTCAATTTTTCTATTTAGTTTATTTATAGGTACGTATCGTTTTTCCCTAGCACCCTAGGTATATATAAAGATTAATATTGATGCAGGTAAAAATATGGTGGAAAAACTGATCAACTTAATGACTTCACTGATAACCATTATAATTAACGTATACTACCCCTGACTATTTTAAAATTGATATTGAACTCACTTTTATTCGACCATATATGTCACATTCATGACTATTTTGTGATATCATAAATTGATTCGGAAATAACACGCCCTTTCGAAATAAATAATCATTTTTTTTTGAATTATGTGAATTCCTGTATGATAGCCTAGTTGTAATTGAAATTGTGTAGCTCAGTACAATAAAAAATTCTACGCACTAAAAATATTTCTGGTTAATTTATGATCTTTTATGAATGTCGTGTACAGAAGGATTTTTTTTAATAAACTCGTATTATGTTTATGAATTTATGTTCTTGGTCATATTATTCAAACAGAAAAAATTTAATTATGATGAAATAGCTGGTGTTTTTATCAGAGAAAAATTGAGTGTATGTGCTATGAAGTATAATACATATTTCTCGCTTTTGATTTTTATACGCTTTTTCTACTTTAATAAAGTAACATATTATTTTTAATAATTATCTTTGTTTTTTAATTAAAAATTTGATAATTATTAAATTTCATTATTTTATTATAATTAATGTACAAATATTCAATTTATATTTATTATTAAATCAATACCAAATCAAATATAAAGACTGTTTGTTTTAACGTGATAGAATCTTAAATAGAATCCCTATAGAAAGTTCTATCAAACCTAAAACTCTCTCTCTCTCTCTCTCTCTCTCTCTCTCTCTCTCTCTCTCTATATATATATATATATATATATATATATATACCAATTGATTATAAATAACTCAATTCAAAAAAAACATGAAACGACTTTTTGAAATTAAAAAAATGCTATCAAATAGATTTCTTTTCTATTACAAAATCAAATTCTAAATAATGATTATTTTAAATCATCACGAAATCTTTGAAGCATTGAACTCGTTTAATTTTATATAACGAGTATTTCAATGATCATGCCTTTATCCTTAGAGGGTAATAATGTAAAATCATATATGATAACAGTATACTTTAATGTTGGCTTGAATATTGATATTCGAATTAACTAAAAATATAAAACAAATATTAAAAAAAATTGTAATGCTAAAAAGTGATTTTATTTACAAAAAGTTACCATGATTAATATAAAATTTATAGAAATTACAGAAACTATATTTATTGTTAAAAACAGAACTAATATTAATAAATTTGTTGAATACTTATCAAATTTTTAAAAACAATCATATACGTTTAATTTTTAACCTGAACTTTAAAAATATTTTTCAAATATGGTGGCCCAAATAAAATTGAACGATATAATATGTAAATATGTGTCTAAATATTTAGTCTTATTTAGATCCTTATATATTAAAACAAGAAATTCTAAAAATATTTACATTATATAGGGTCATCCAAATATAACGTCTAGATTTGTGTTTTACTAAAACGAAATAAAAGAAACTATAGTCATGTTTCCCTATATACCATTTTATACCACATTTTTTTTTAATAAAACAAAAATTTAAGCATCACTTTTGGATTTGGATGACCCTATATTATTAACGTTATTTTTTTATTTAAAACATAAAATGTGTGAATATTCAAGTAGATTGACAATAAATTTAATATTAAAAAAATAAGCAATATATATATAGATAGAGATGGAGGGAGAGAGAGAAAGAAAAAGAAAGAAAGAGAGAATTAAAATTTATTAGTAAGTTAATATTATTCATAATACTAAAATTTACTTTAATTAAAAAAAATAGAATATTTTTAATTACAGTGACTAAGTAATTTTTTGTAAGGTAAAATAAATATACATTAAATACATGGATAAAAAGTAATAATTAAATAAAATGTGTAATATGTTGATATAATATATACATATAAATTTGTATGTGTATGCTTGTGTACTAAGATACTTAGTCACTTAAGATATCCTGACGATATTATTATTTTTTCAAGTCCAATTGAATTTCAAAAAAGAATGAATGATTTAGACAAAACATGTCAAAAATTATTCTTACGATTAATCTTAATAAAGAAAATGTAATGTACAATATTTTTTTCAATTAGAAAAATTCTTTGTCACCCTTTTAGTCACTCTTTGTTTTAGAATTGTGGTGAATTTATTTTTACATACATGAACTCTTACTCCAACACTACAAGACATCAAAGAAATATTCAATAGTTATTTATTATTAATTTTCTTTATTATAAACTGAGTAGGAAGAGAGAGAGATAGAGAGAAATAAATAGTGTATGCATGTGATATTGGTTATTTACTTTTTAAAATTAATTTACTGAAAAACATAGAACTAACTTATTTGTATTTTATTTTATTATATTTTAAAATATTTTTTCAATATGTTTTAGTGTTTATTGGTCTATGTGTTAATAATCTAACAAAAATGTTTGAAAAAATGTAACTTCAATTCTAATTTCAAATCTGTTTAGGTTGAAACCTTAGTTTATAAATTTAGTCCAGATATTTATAAATCTAATAATTGGATTTTATGCACAATTTTTCATTTATCTTCAATTTTTCTGAAAAAATATATTTTTTATTAAATATTTATAATATTTTTTTATATAATATGAATATATATATATATATATATATATATATATATATATATATATTAATTACTATTACTGCTAAAAAGTTGTTGTATTTATTTCAAACATGAAAACAAAAATCGATTTGAATTCATGTTTACAAAAAAAAAACACAAAAAAATAAACACCATTTGGTGTAAGTTTTTCAAACTGAATTTCAAACGCAAATTATAAATCATCATTTTGGAACGTTAGTTCGAAAATAAAAATGTTTGAATGATATGTCATTGAAACGCAGTGTTAATTACAACTGTGCTTTATCAATGTCAATGCATCCCGAAATAACTGTTATTGACTGACTAGAAAAACTGTTTAGTTTGGTAACCACGTATAATATGCACCCTAAATTTTTGTCATTTTTTTGTTAAAAAAATGTCACATCATGTATGGGAAATTACGGTAATAACAACATCACTAATGTTTTCACTTTTAAGTATTTCAATAATATAGATCGATTATACCTGGTTAAAATAATTTTCAAGATCTATTAAATACACACGTATGCAGTTTATTATATATATATATATATATATATATATATATATATATATATACATACAAAAAATATATTCTAATATTAAAAATGTAATTCAACTTTTAGTACATTTAAAATATTTTTTTTTGTATTTTAAACTTATTTAAAATTTTAATTTAATTTATTATTATTGTTGTTATTTGTATAAAATCAGATATATTATATAAGTCACGTATATGTAAATATATATATATATATATATATATATATATATAATTTATTTCATTACCGATATTATCATTTTAAATTTTTTATATATACATTTCGAATTATCAAAAAATTTCAATAATTTATTATTTTCGTATAACATAATATTATCTTTTATAATGGGTATTACATGATACATATATATATATATATATATATATATATATATGTGTGTGTGTGTTTGTGTGTGTGTGTGAGAGAGAGAGAGAGACTGTAAATATATTAATTTCAATTATTTAGTTAAAAAAATTCAGTTCTGTTATGTACAAATTCAATAATTTTTATTTAGGACTATGTACTAAGACTATACAGTATAAGTAGGAGTATATAGTATAAGAGAGAGAAAGAGAGTTAGAATAAATATGTAATAAAAATATAGTAAAGTTATCATTTAATTTCTGAATTTTTGAAAGAAAAAGTTTTATCTTCATATGAATTAATATCGAGTATATACGAGTAATATTATATGTACGTATATATGTATATATATATATATATATATATATATATATATATGTGTGTGTGTGTGTGTGTGTGTATGTGTTTGTGTGTGTGTCTGTGCTTGTGTGTGTGTAACTGTAAATATATTAATTTCAATTATTTTGTTAAAAAAATTCAGTTCTGTTATGTACAAATTCAATAATTTTTATTAAGACTATATACTAAGACTATACAGTATAAGTAAGAGTATATAATATAAAAGAAAGAAAGAGAGATAGAATAAATATGTAATAAAAAATATAGTAAAATTATCATTTAATTTCTGATTTTTTGGAAGAAAAAGTTTTATCTTCATGTGAATTAATATCGAGTATATAATATTATATGTATATATATATATATATATATATATATATATATATATATATATATTATATATATATATATATAATATATAGTTTCTTTTAAAAATAGCAATATTTCAATAAATTAAAATTTTGTAGATTGAATAAAAAATATAAATATATACTTCTAATCTACAAAAATGTTTATTTATAAATGTTATGATATTAGATATATAAAGTTTATTAATCGAATAAAAAAACCGTTGATTTTTTATCAAATCGAATCAATAGATAAAAACCACAATAAATCAATTTCGTATGAATTTCACACGATGTTGAAGGTAAACTAGTAAAAAAAACTTGTTGAAAAACATAGTTAAATATCTTCACGCCGAACTTTTCACTTAAAACGATCAAGAAAAAAGATACAGTGTACTAAAGTCACGTGGTCATAAGTGAGATGACACCAGCCACAGAGTCTACCACTCGGGGAAACCTTGATTAAATCAGACAAACCGCTAACTAACCCAAAGTGTGCACCGCACCACCGCTGCCGCCAGAAGCGTCTCTACGTATTTATTTCTCTTTGTGTGTGTGTATGTATATATAACTGTACGTGTGTGTGTGTTCATGTAAATGTATATACATATATTTGCAATACATACATTCATATGTATGAGAGTTACATACGTATGTTCTATGCATGAGATTCACGTGTGAGTTTCGTGTAGGGATGTGTGAGTTGTATGTCTGTGTGTGTATGTGGAGTGTGTACACTTCCATTTACGTGTGACGCGGCGTCGGTCTTTACTACGACGCTACGGAGTTGGTGTAGAGTTGGTAGAATTCGCGGTGGCGACGCCGTCACGCTGTCTTGGGAATTTACCAAATACACACGACATGTGTACGTACATGGATTTCGGCATGTATATGTTAGAATGCGTGTTATGATACTCGATGGCGTGCCGTTGGGAGAATATTTTGACGTTATAAACGACGAATGCGTACCGAAACGATACGTGTTCTGATTGTTTTGTGCAACTCTACAATAAGTGTAACGGATATAAAGTTTCATATTCAGATAATTCAAACCACTTTATACTTTTTGCAATAACTTTATTCGTGTTATCAAAAAATTGTATTTTCGTGTATTAGTATTCGTAAAAAATATCTGTAATAAAAATGTTCCTTTTTAATTTTAAAAAAAATATATTAAAATATAATCAATATTTAATTACCTTTCATTAAAAAAGTATAATTTTTTTTAAATCGATATTTTAGTTTAAATATATCTTTAATATTCTTTTCAACAACAACAACAAAAACAAATATTATTATTTTGTGAAATTTTTGCAATTGTATAAAAGTTCAGCACAATGGCCAGTTTAAGTTTTATGTGTTTCGGAACTGCAGCGCATTCATTTTCACACAAATGATCTATCATTACATGATTTTGACAAAGTGTTTAATAATTATTTATTGTTCACTTTTTTTATTCGTAAGCTGTTGTGTATTTCGATGTCAATGCATCATCATCATCATAGCGCTGTATTACAAAATCTACATTTTATAATGTAGCGTTCTAATATAGACACACACACACACACTTATATACACCCGTCTCTCAATTTACGCGGAGTATCCGTTCCACGTGGCTTTGTTTTACGTGAATGAAAATCGCGTAAATAGAGTCTGTTAGTACAATAGAAAAAGTTTTGTAAATAAAAGCTAGTAAAATTGTAGAAACACATATTTATTTCACATAGCTTAACAAAAAAATAATGACATTTTAGAAAAGAAAAAGTAGATAAATTTTATTCGGTGTCACTATCGTTACTGCAATTCAAAACAATCAACCTTGTATATATTTATATCGTCATTTTATACGTTCAACTAAGAATTTACGTCACTCTGATATATAATAAATTCCATGAAAAATTATATAAAATGAAATCTATCTGACCGCGTAAAAAAAGTCCCGCGTAAATAGAGGTATAATTTGCCGCGTAAAAAAAGTCCCGCGTAAATTGAGGGACGGGTGTATATATATAAATTATAATAAATATTTACGTATCGTGCAAGAACTATTAGTTGTGGAATTCAATACATATTTTCTCTATGAACTTTCCAAAAATATTGTAAAATAATCACTCATATACAATAACTTTGGTTGGAAATTGGCTTTTGAAAATGTTTTATACTAATCATAAATAAAAAAATATAATATATATATATATATATATATATATATATATATATTCCCGACTGTGTAGCATAGTGGTTTGGATCACCGCTTATCATGTGAGAGATTACGTTCGAATCTCAGTCAGAGAACCCCTAATTTTCGATGGTTGAGCATGAGGTAAAAAAAGCAATTGTTAAAAAGCTTTGACAAGAAAGGCTCTCTGTTGAGCTGTAATTGTCAGAGAGATTTGGGACTGGAATAGTCAGTGAAGCCAATGATTTAAAAATATTTTTATTCATGTTCTAAGAAAAGTGAAAAGGCCAAAAAAGTTTAATTAACAATTGAAATAATGACATTAGAATTTTTGTTGATATTTTATGAAGAACAAAGGCATAAGATTATTCAAAATGTAAGAAATTCATAAAAGAGTTTATTCAATAGTAGGTGCATATGCTGAGAAACATGATTATATATATATATATATATATATATATATATATAAACGTTAGAAAAAATTCAATAAATATTTTCAAACCATACATAGAATTTTAATGATATAAAATAAAATTTATGCAATACACAAATTTTCTAAAAAGAATATTTTTTTTAAAAAAACTGTTTCAAATATATATTATTTTTAAATTGTAAGTAATCAATTTTGACAGATAGGATATTTTCAGTAATTTGAATTGTGTGTTTATTAATATACAGTATATTTTATTTAACATAAACAATTAAAAATTATTTTGAAAATCATTGTATTGTATTTTATAGACTGTGGTTTTCTAATTCTTGTTTAATTCGTATATTTTTTTTATTAAAAAAATTTTATTATTGATTGAATAATTTTTTAACTTTCCATATAAAATGTTTGATTTATATTAATAAATTTATATATACATTATAAATATAAAATATTGTTTTCCCTGCGAATTATTTTTTTCAAAATACTTGAATTTTTTTAAAACATTATTAACATACAGAATCATAGATGATATGTTTTTTATAAAGTTGTATATATATATATATATATATATATATATATATATATATATATATATATACCATCATCATCTTCATAAAAACTTATATCAGTCCATTCGATTCTTCTTTATTATTATGTGTGCACACACACGTGATTAGATAGAGTTGAAATATAAATAAAAATATTTTTTGAATATACTTTGTGTATATTTTAACTTTAATTTATAATTCAAAATTTATTAAGCAAAAGATTAAAATATAAAAAAATATTTTATATATATATATATATATATATATATATATATATATATATATATATATATAAATCATTGCATTTAAATTTAAAGCATTTATATTGGAGCTTAAAAATTATGATTTAATAATAAAATATTACAAAATGAAACAATAACTATGTTAGTAGAATATAAGTGAATATAATTAAAATATAATTATAATATACAATAATTTTATTAATTACTGAATATCACATTGCATAAATAGTAGTTAATCTCTATTTATATAATTGTAAAATACATTATGAGATTAATTATATATGTGCGCCTCAGTAGAGAAAAATATATTAAAAATATATTTATAAATTTATGATAAATAACTTACATCTTAGGAAAATAAAAATAATAAAATATAACTTTCAATAACTATTATTTATTTTCACATTAAAGCACAATTTTGATTTGATTTCTTAATTAGAGGCATTTGAATTGTTTGTCACGTTTATGCATAAAATTTATTTCAATATGATTATTATTTTTAATTTATTTCTGTACACTTCATTCACTTCACGCTTTGTTTATTTATGTATTTTTTATAACTTTATAAATTTCAATAATTTATACACTTTTTTTCACTTCACCATTTTTAAGAAATTTAGTTATATCTAATATTTTATTTTGAATATTTTTTTCTTATAATTATATAATATTTTATTATCAAATAATTACATTTTTATAATTTACGCCATTAAACTTTTTATATTTTTTTAAAAACATGTTATAATTGTTAGATATTTTGTATTTTTTTATTAAAGATTTGAAAATTAAATTTCAAAATTAAACTAGAAAATAAAAAAAGTGTATTTATAGTATTTTTTATTTATTATTCTTTTTATGCCTTTTTAATTTTTTTGTAAACAAATATGTTATTGCTATATAAATACTATTAAAATTATTTAATGTTTCTGGACGATGTCACATCAAATACTATTAAAACATACAAATCAAACAAACTGATCAAAGATCTATCCTATACTAAATCAACAATCAAACTGACCGTTATCTAATACATAAAATAGTTGTAACTGTAGTGACCCTTCTAAGTTCGAATAGGTGTCCCGTCAGAAAGGGTACACGTTTTGATAAAAAAAAGAAAACAAAATATGTAAAAATGTCAATTCTTTAAAAGCTGTTCAACTAACCCTTTTAAATCCTCTAAATTAAAAACTTAGCCAGTTTGACCGGTTCTCAGTGAAAAATCTGACCGGAATTAATTTCAAAAAGGTTATTTAAAACTGGCCAGGGGTCATTACGTTACGTTACGTTTAATATATGCTTTTATAATGTACCTTCTTATAGTATTACCGTACGCTACACATTGGTATTTTTATATGAGAGCACGTTGACACTTTCGAAGCATACAGTACGTACGTCTGTATGCTTATATGTTAATCACTCTTACGAATTTTGACCCTTACTTTTCAATTGTATGGAAGTATTATTGTCATGTAAGTTCAATTACGTGCACATATTTATATATTCGTATAAATGTATAAATATATCCAATAATTGAAATCTATTTGTAATACGAGAATAAAAATTTATTAAAATATTCACTCAGTTATTAATTCATGATAAAATTATCATTTATTAAAAATTAATAAAATCATATTTATTATATATTCAGGATTTTTAAGTTTAATAATACTTAAACCATTTGTTAATTTTTTTGTTATAAAAAAATTATACGGTTTGATAAATAAAATATGTAATTGTAGATATTTAAATCATTTGAATACAATTTAAATTAAAATAGTTTCCTATTTTTTTTTGTTAAAAATACATACTTAATTAGTTGATATGTATATTAGAAAATTGTTTAAAATATTTTTATAACTACACATAAATGAACTGTCACTCCAACCTTATAAGATATTTAAAAAGTGATCAATAACTATTTATTGTTCACTTTCTTTGTTCATAAGCTGATGTGAATTTCGATAGCATTGCAATCACCATCAGAGTGCTATGCTATAAAATATGAAGAAATAAACCTCAGACAATAGACAGTGAATAATTATTGAACACTTTTCCAAGTGAAGTGATAGTTTATTAGTGTCAAAGAATATGGTCCTAAGTTTCATCTCCCTCTTATACAGTCTTCTGTTTTAATAATTAATTTATATTAAAATTGTTGTGATTTAATTTTGTATTTTTCATTGTCTTTTTACATAATTATTGTTTAAAAAATCAATAAAAAATAAATCATCTATACCTTGTTTTTTCAATTAAATACAATTCAAGAAATGATAAAGAATTTCACAATTATTTCCTAGTTTATAAATCAGAAACAACACACATATAGTTAAATTTTAGATTCAATAAATACTTTATTACTTTTATCATATTTGTTACGTATATGTGTGTGTATGTATATATATAGAAAGAAAGAGAGAGAGACAGAGACAAAGAGAGAATTTGAAATAAAATTGAAAGATGTAAACCAAGATTGAAAGTTATACCCTTCAGTCTCATTTGGGTAATACTAATATATATATATATATATATATATATATATATATATATATATGTGTATGTGTGTGTGTTTGTATGTATGTATGTATGTATAATAAAATGATTATTATTAGTAAGATCATAAATAAAACAGTTATGGTCAACTGAAAAATGTATTAAATCAATTATTTAAAATGAAATATAACATTCTACTTCAATTTAAGAAATTAATTCATTGCTATTTTATTATGTATAAATAAATAAATAATGACCATTGTCAGTTACAAGATTCAATTGTAATGGCCGAATTATATTTAATCGTTTCAACTCCTTAGTTTTTTAAAAATATAATATTTATTTGATTAAAATAATATAAAAGCCCGCATGTATAAAAATTTATGTTTGATTTGTAATGTCTGTAAATTTTAATATATATATATATATATATATATATATATATATATATATATATATATAATATGTTCAATTGAGGATATAAATACATAAAAAGACTGAAAAAAACATGAATAAATAGAACAAATTTTCTAATATCTATGTCAAATTTATTCATCATAAGTCTTTTATATATCTAAATTTACTGTTAATCATATATATATATATATATATATATATATATATATATATATATATATATATATATATGGAGAGAGAGAGAGAGAGAGAGAGTAGTAGTGTACATAAAATAACAATGTATTAATACTTTTTGTCGAATGAAATTTTTACATGTTTTTCTGTGTGCCTTTATAATATTAAATGTTTTATTTACCTTATATTTAAAATCTGTCAAAATATATTGAACCAGTTACTTCAATGTGAATTTTTTAGACGCCAGTAACAAAAATTTTGTTAATTCCTAATAATTAGATATACTTGTTATGTTTGCAATATTAAAATATTGGTAATTTTTTTTAAAAATAAAAAGTATTTCTCTTATCATAATTCAAATATTATTTTCTAAGTTTAAACTAAAAGGTTAGAGATTAATTTTATTTATAAAAAAATTGTGATTAAAAATTATTATTAAATAGATAAAATAATTAATTGCAGATAAATCTTATTTTATCACTTTAATTAGTAAAAAACATAAATCTATTCAAATACTATTGGGTAAGAAAAAAAAATAATAAAAACAATAAAATTGAAAAAGAAGCCAAAAGAGTGTAGATTAGATCAAAAATGTACTGGTAAATCGAAATATTGATAATAAAAATTCGACTGATTAAAACTGATTTAATAAGTTTTAACCTAATGCTATTTTTGTTATATATCAAAAAAATTGTTCAACATGGAAATCGTATACGAAATTATAATAGTTCCTAAAGAGATTTTTTTACAGTTTTTTTAATAACTGCTACTTTAATGTGCTGTTGTTGACATACAAAATTGTATTAATTCACATTTTTAATTGTTAATGAATTTGATTTATTTTTCTATTATTATAAATTAAATCGATAATATTGTTTATAAAAAAAATAAAACATCTTTTTTATTATTAATACTTATTTTTTTTTAAAAAAAATAGATTTTAATTATTACTGTTCTTTTCTTTCATGTACACCATTGTAAATATATATATATATATATATATATATATATATATATATATATATATATATGTATGTATGTATGTATACTTATAAATTTACATAAAATATACACAAAATGTAAACCCCAAAAATTAACTAGACTTTTTTGTATTTTGAGTTGGTCACATATATGTAGTTACTTAATAATAATTATTGAGTGATACTATGGGGTCAAATGAAAAATGAGTATATGACTAAACCTACTAAATTATTGCACATAAAATATTGGAATTTGGAAATTGGTAATTTATTTGATTTATGGAAACCAAATTATTGAAAATGTAATTTTTCATTGATAAATAATAGTAGTTTTGAACTTAGAATATTTTATTTGAAATATTCTTCCAATATAATTTAAAATGATTTAAATATTTGTGTAAATTATCCAGTTTAATATAATTACTATATGATAATTACTCTTTACATCTCCTTAATTTCAAATAAATATAAATACATCATAATAAAAAATATAATAGTGATTTAATGATTAATAATTTAATCTAATATACTTAAAATAATTCGTATTATTCCAATACTTTGCTCGGATTTTAAACACTGATATATGCAATGGAGACAATGGAATTTATTAGTGAAAATATACACTTATATCATCTTTAAAACTTTGTTGAAAAATTTTCTTCAATAAAGTATTTAAAAATTATTCTGCTTTTTGAACTCAGATTTTTGTTTCAAGAATTTAATAAAAAAAATATACAGTATAAATTCAGTTACATAATCAGTAATTTTAAAATTATTTTTTACTTATTAATAATAAATTGTTTTTGTCTTACTGAAAATTTAATAAATTTCTTTGGTTATAAATATTCAAAACTTTTCACTGATTACTTAAAAATCGTAGACAATTTTTGCTGCGACCTTTTATATACTGATTAAATAAAACTAAATTTTCATTCAGACGTTATTTAAATATTTTCCACAATATTACCAATTTTTTTTTAAATATACATATATATATATATATATATATATACATGCATATATATATAAATTCATTAATCACATAATAATATAATTGATTTCTTATATTGAATATTTACTTAAATAACACCGATTAATCAATAATTATAAGAACAGTTTTTTAATAGTAATTTTGCTGTCAAATGCAATTTTATTTTAAGTTTTAATTTTATTTAAACTTCTTTTTTTTAAAGGAAGATATGCTGGTATTGTCTTTTATCGTCTTTAAATAAAGGAAGAAACATATAAAATTAACATTTCATAACATATATAGGGTTTTCCAATAAACGTTTCAGAAATTAAATGTAAATAAAACAAAAAATTATTATTTAATTAGTTATTTTATTTTTATTTTTAAGCATATTCTATGGCATTAATGATGGAATACAATTCTACTCATTTAACCACCACGATTTTTCTTGACATAGTGCATTTGCTTAGTACAAATTTTAGTCACTTTTTCACATAATTGTGGACCAATTTCATGAATTAGACGTTCAATGTTTATTTTCAATGTTTCTGTTGTTTGTAGTTTATCAACATAAACCAATGATTTCACACAGTTCCAAAGAAAATAATCTAATGAAGTTAAATCACATGATCTTGGTGGCCAATTGATGAGTCCATTTTGTGAAATAATTAACTCATTAAACTTTTGTTTCAATAAGTCTGTTGAAGTTTTTACAATTTCTAAGCGTCGTTGAAGTATATTAAACGTTCCATGATAATTCGTCAAACTATACTGTATTAAAATGTCAAAATGACCTTAATAAAATTCTAACATGGCTATCACCAGCTGTCAAAATTTTGACTTTCTTATCAGAAAATCCTGTATAAAAGAAAAAATATTGTAAATATAAATCGTATTAAAAAAATTAAAAAAAAAATTTAGCCAATAAATATGGATTTCAATCTCCATATATGTTAAAATTCAAGTTTAAACTTTTTAACATTATATATATATATAAATATATATATATATATATATATATATATATTAAAATATTTATTGATATAATTTTATTTGGCTATTGTTATCATTGATAGAATATACTAATTTTTATAATTAGAATAAATATTTTATATGAATGATTTAGTGAAATATAAAATTGTATGAATTATATTGTCAAAATAAAATTCATAATTAAATATTAAAGATAAATATATTTTGTTTTAAAATAAATTATAACATTTTATTAAAAATTAAAAATATTAATACTCATTTACCTCATATAATTATAAAATAATTATCTTATTGACAAACTATTAATAATAAAAAACTATTATATATTTGCAACATTTAATGGAAGTTTTATAATTAATTTAAAATAGTTTACTTTGAATTTTGCCTGTACACAACTTGATAATTTATTGTGTAAATAAGATATTTAAAATAAAATAATTATAATAACTTTTTAAGTCATTAAATAATGATAAAAATCTCACATTTTCATTAAAATAATTATATATATATATATATATTATATGCGCGCATAAAACTTTATGTAGACGACTGAACACTTTACATGAAACAAGCGATATTCAAGTAAGTATTTGAATTTCAGAGCTATTCGTTTAGTAGACAAGTAAAGTGGTAGTGAGACGACCTTATGCAAATATAAAAGTTTTTTTCCCCCAGTCGAACCTTCTTTAGAACGTCTGTTCCGTACTCACCCTTCCTGCAAATTTTAGAATTATTATAACTCAGTTCCGTTACATTTTCAACCCTTGGATTCAGTTTAAGGGTGAGAAAACCAGTTTGACCAGTGGCCAGTTGAATATTGTCCGCGTTGTGATTCGAAATATAATGAATAGGGGCTTACTATTATGGTCAACAAGGGAGTAAAAATTTCGATGTGCGTTTGCAACAAATTACATGCGATGAATTTATAAATTTTTGATACGTTTCATCATAGTACATTCAATAAACGTTGTTGCTAACATAAATTCCAAATCCAGTACAAAATTATATACATATATATATATATATATATATATATATATATATATATATATATATATATATATATATATATAATTTTATATATAGCATTCGTCATGGAAATACAAATATGATATTTTAAAAGCTTCCTTTTTTGTTTCAACATACATTAAAATATTAATTGTTAAATATGAACTCTAACAAACTATACATTTATTATATATTTTTGTAATTATTTTACAAATTTATTATTACACAGAAAAAAGACAAAATTTGATTAATGAAATAAACAGAATTTATTTCTTTATATGACACAAAGATATTATTTACCTAAATTTTAAATAAATATATATTTCGTTTTTAATTAATTTTAAAATATTGACAATTTCACTTTTAAACATAGGATAATATTTTAAAAATATTTCAGATGTTATATCTACATTAGGCTGTATATGTCTAGCCAGTGACTTTTCGTTACAAATCTATGTTTATTGGTTCTGAGAAAAATATTCATTTAATTATCTGTTCCGTATTTTGTGATACCAATATTCTTTTAAAAAAATTTCGTTTATTATTTTTGTATCTTCTGTTCATTTATGTTCTTTACGTCCACATTTCTTTACTTATTAGGTTATCAGAAAAATCATGACGCATTTTGACTATGTTTTTCAAATATTATTTGTTTATATAAAGTACAAAGTTTATTTAATAATAAATTAATATATTTACAATTTTGTTCGATGAAATTTTACCATCTTTCGTAGAGCTTCATAATTCCACGTTCGTAGAAAGACCTGTCTGGACAAAGTGCTGTTTTATAGCCTTCTCGAAATTGAACGATTTACCACACAAAGAGTTTTGCAAAGACTGAAAGATGAGGAAGTCTGATGGCGCAAGGTCGAGCGAGTACGCTGGATCCGGTAACTTATCCCATCCAAGGTCCAAAAGTTTTTGACGGGTGACCAAACTTGTGGGTAGTCTCGCGTTGTCATGTTGGAACACAACTCCTTTACGATTAACGAGTTCTGGACGCTTCTGGATTCATTTAACTTATCTAATTGGCAACAGTACACATTATAATTGATTGTTTCATTTTTTGGGTAGAGCTCGAAATACACGACACCCTTATAATCCCACCAAACTGAGAGCATGATTTTCTTTTGATGAATATTTGCTTTTGATGTCGTTTGAACTGACTCGTCAGGCCTCGACCAAGACCATTTGCGTTCCACGTTGTTGTATACGATCCATTGTCTTCACCAGTTATCATACGCTTCAAAAGTGGATCGCTTTCTTCACGTTTAATGAGCATATCGCAGAAGTTTATATGTGCAATCAAAAGAACTTTTTCGTGTTCATGAGAAATCTAAACGTCGAGCTTGCTTATGTATTCCAGCTTCTTTAAATGGCCTTGAACGCTAGAATCATTAATATTTAATGTTTCTGTAATCTCACGTGTCGTGTAACGCGAGTTTGACTCGATCAATGCGTTTATTTTGTCATCATCAATCTCGATTTACCTTCCTGAGCGAGGAACGTCGTTAACATCAAAATCAACAGCACGGAATTTCGCGAACTATCGTTAGCACTGATGTTCTTGTAGGGCATGGTCACCATAAACTTTACCCAATTTATCACAAGCTTGCCATGCGTTCTTCATTTTACGGAAATAAAACAGTAAAATATGGCAAAAATACACAGTTTTATCTACCTTCTTCAACTTTTTATAAAATCTATAAAACTCGATGAAATTGCTCAAACTTTTCATCTGAAAAAAACAAAAGTGTCAACTGTCAAACGATATAATAATTATATGGATGTAAATGACGCTTCTACTATAAAAATAGACTAGCGATATCTATTGCAAAAATCCGACATACCTTTTCTGACAACCCAATATTTTTAAATCTCACGTTCAACTTCTTCTATAATATCCTTATATGTCTTAACTTCTTCATTTCGTCATTAATAATTCTATTCTTTTAGCAAACATGAATTTCCAGTTAGATTTTATCTATTTAAATTAGTATCTACAACTCATTGAATTTTGAATAAATTTATTAACAAAAATTATTGGATAGATGTCCACTTCACTAAATTTATTTGAAGTCAACGATTATTGTTCTTTGGTGAATTAAATTATTGTTGTTTGGTGTTATTCGTAGTTCTTTTTCCTCCAATCCACTTTTATAAACTACATACTTTAAGTTCTCGAAACATTTCATTTTATATTACCTGAAACTTAATATTATTATTAATTATTGAACATCCGTTACAGTAATCAAGTTTTTTTTCAAAAAAGTTGATATTTAAACCTTCTTTCTTGATTTTGAAAATATACGACGGTCGTTTGATAAATATGGTAATTGTTTAATTATTGTTTAATTTAATTATTCAATTAATTTAATAAAATTTTTCAATTTAGTTTTTTTACTTGTCTACCACACTTATCAAACGACCCTCGTATTTTTCTAATATATAAATTCTAAATTAATTCATATTTGTTTTGAAAATTCGTTTGTAAGAAAAATTAAAGTAAAAGATTTCTTCTTGCTTCACAGATCTCCATATATATATATATATATATATATATATATATATATATATATATATATATATATATATATATATATATATATATATATATATATATATAGATAGATTGATTTTAAGCATAATAGAATTTTAAATTGAATCCCTATCGGAAGTTCTTTCTAACCTAAAAAAATCCTCTTTATATGTATGTATGTATGTGTGTGTGTGTGTGGGTTTTGTGTGTGCATGTATATATATATATAATGAATGTTTTTTAGGTTAGATAGAACTATTGATAGGGATTGAATTTAAAGTTCTATCAAGCTTAAGTAACAATTTCTCTCTCTCTCTCTAAATATATATATATATATATATATATATATATATATATATATATATATATATATATATATATATATATATATATATATATATATATATATATATATATATATATATACATATACATTAGGGGTTGCATTGAACGTAAAGAACACATATTATAAGCAATAATATGCATTAATTTATTTTTCTTTCAATAATTGATTCAGTTTTTTCTCTATTGGCTATTCTGTACATTAAAAATAAATTTGGTGTTTTTTTTTATGGAATTAACGTCATTTTAATGTAATATAAATGGAACATAGTAAAAAACATATTCGATAATTTTTACTTTTTATATTTAATTAAAATATAAGTGCTATAGAAGAGAAAAAGCACTTTTTGAAACTAATGAAAAGAGTTATACGACTGAAAAGAGTTATACACTCGTATTTAGTAATTACCATTCGATTTTTTGTTCACAATATTCTCTAAAGCGATAACTAATGTGAAAGGTGAGAAATGACATGGACAAAAAGACATTCGAATATGATAAATTTCAACCATTGTTGATATTATTAAACTAACTGATTTTTACAAAATCATTAGAAAATAATCAATATAATATTTTTCAACGTATACATGCCATAGGAAAGATATACAAAGAAGATTAATGGATCCTACACGAACTGAAGAATAAAATATTGATATATAATTAACTTATTTTTATTTTAAATCACACTTACAAAAACAACTTTTCTATATATTATAATATAAAAATTAAAAATTGAAGCGAATATAAAAATTGAGAGAAAAAAAATATTAGGACCTTGGACAAAATAATAGGTACAGTAATTGAAACTTACGAAAACTTTTTTCCTTCAGTAATAGGTAGAGGAAGCTGACAATGATGATAATATATATATATATATATATATATATATATATATATATATATATATATATATTATATATATATATATATATATATATATATATATATATATATATATATATATGTTATTTTCCGCTTCGCTTTTTTTGTAAGCGTGATAGAACGGAAGGGAGATATTTACCTAATATATATATATATATATATTGAATATATAATATATATAAATTCTATCTGAACCTAAAAAACATAACCTAAAAACATCTTTATAAAACTTTATATATACATACACACACATACATACACACATGTATTTATATTTGTTTTTTAGGTTAGATAGAACTTTCAATAGGGATTCAGTTTAAAGTTCTATCACGATTAAAAAACATCATATATATATCATGGACATCGTCAGCAATAGCCTTATTCTATATATTGCTGGATGAAGACCTCTTCCAAAACTTTCTATTTAGAACGATGAAATGATTTTGTTTCCCATTCTACTATAAAGAACTATTCATTTCTCTATTCTCGCCTATTTATGGCTCTTTTTCTTGACCTTTTTATATCTCTGAGTTCAAAATTATATACAGTATATATATATATATATATATATAAAATATATAATATATGAATATATTACAAACAACATTATATAATTTTATATTTTACAAAAATGAAATGAATTCAATGACTGCTCGTGCAGTGAACATAAAGTTATTGTATATTAGTTTTGAATAAAAAAAAATATAAATGTTAGTAAATATAAAAAAAATAATAAATCAATTTAATTCTTGTAAAATTTCAAATGGATATGGTAAAGTAATATTTGTCATATATTTATTTTAGTTTTAAATCGACTTTCATTTTTAAAGATAATCAATAATATTTTTAATTTATAATTTTTTAAAAATTTACGTAAAAATAATAGAACAGTATTTTAATTAATTTTCGAGTAAAGGATATAATTATTTTTTTTCACTAAAAATAACTGAATTCTACTAATGAGAAGAATATTAATTATTTTGAAACTTTAATTTTTATGTTTAGTAATAAAAATGAAATTTCTCTCAGATAAAATCTAAATATTAAAATATAACGAAAATCTGTTTTCATACATTGAAACAAAAATGTTCGGTGGATGTGATTAAACATAATTAAGTTCATACAACGTCACATCATATTATAACATCCATACATATCAGTGTAACATATTGGTGGAACATAAATTATTAAAATCTTAAATTAACTTACCTATATTACTGCTATGCAGTTATGAGGGTTTGTTCCAGTTAATTACGAATTCGATTCCATTTTATGATATTATCAAAGCATATACATTACATCCCTATTTTGTACAGTATTGGAAGTTTTAAAAAGTCGTTTTGACTTTATTTACAAAAAAAATAATTAAAAAAAATCCGGAAAAAATTCAACAAAATTAACAGTTGGCATTTGAATAAAAGACAATTAAAATGACATTAATTTCGTGTCAATTTAGCTTCATGACAACTAAATTGAAATGTATTTAGATTGAATCATCATATAGTACACTTTCAAACATTTACTTACGTGTTATTTATTTTCATTGAAATATTTTTAATGCACTGTTTTATAAAATTATGATTTTTTCAGGATTTTAATATAAAATACTAATAATAATATATATATATATATATATAATCAATCATAATCATCATCGATCAATCTTAAAAGTCCATATCAGTCCCCTATTGTACGAAAATTCCATTGAATATCATTAGATCTTCTTAATGTTTTTCTAAGATTTTTCCATTATGTTCTGTCCACGTCTAATCTTATTCAACCCTCGCCTTCACAATGCAATATAATCTCTCCATCGTTAATAAAGTCTCTTCCTGGGTTTCTTTCTGTCTCTTATTCGTCGCTTCATATCGATTTTTGTCCATCTTTTATCTTCTCTTCTTGCTATATGTCCTGCATATGTATATTTCATTGACTTGTTTCTTTTGTTATATCAGTTATTCCTTATGTACAAATCATGTTTAGAAATTTCTAACATTATCCTTTCCATATTTTGGAGGATGTTTATTTTTGCATTCAGTATCCAAGTTTGTGACTTATAAATAAAAATAGGTAGTATATATTGGTTAATTTTTTTCCGTTTCAAGCTCAGTGGTATTTAACTCTTCATTGTATTACTCATACTTCTAATGCAGCTTATATTATATATATATATATATATATATATATATATATATATATAAGGTTTTCCAATAAGCGTTTCAGAACTTTAAATGGAAATAAAACAGAAGTATTTATTTAATTAGTTATTTATTTTTAAGCATATTCTATCGTATTAATGATGGAACACAATTTCATTCTTGCAACCACCATGACTTCACTTGACATAAAACTACATTCGTTCAGTCTAATTTTTAGTCATTATTTCATATAATTATGGTCTAATTTTATGAATTACAAGTTCAATGTTTATTTTTAATGTTTGGTTGTTTGTGGTTTATCAGCATAAACCAATGATTTCACATAACCCCACAGAAAATAATCCAATGGAGTTAGATCACATGCTCTTGGTGGCCAATTCATGGGTCCATTTCGTGAAATAATGGACACATTAAACTTTTGTCTTAATTAGTCTATTGAAGTTTTTACAATTTATAGGTATTTTGAAGTGTTAAATGTTCTATGATAATTTGTCAAACTATACTGAGTTGAAATGTCAAAATGAGCATAACGAAATTTAAATATAGCTGCCACTAACTGTCAAAATTCTGACATTTTTATTGGAAAACCCTAACATATTGATTGATAATTGATTGGAAATCTAGATATATAAAAAGGACAAGGAAATGATTTATGGATAGATGGGAGATAAATATATGAAATTTCATTGGAATGAACTTATAAAATTGGTATTGAATCAATTGAAGTAGAATGTTTTGGGATAAGGCTCCATCCAGCAATTGATAGAAGAGATTAGTTATAGAATACACTTAGAGTATTTTTAATGCATACAGATAAAACTAGTTTTAAAATATAAAATTTGTAATAAAATTAAAATGAGATATACGAGGGTCGTTTGATAAGTATGGTAAATTTATTTATTGTTTAATTTAATTAATTAATTAAATTTTTCAATTTAATTTTTCTTATCTTTTTACTATACTTATCAAATGACCCTCGTATATATATATATATATATATATATATATATATATATATATTTATTAGAAAATTTGATAATTTAATAAGGACAAATCTTTGCAACTATTTAACTGATATTAAAAATAAAAATTTTATGTGGTAACAATAAAAAACAGATATAAAATCTTAATTATTAACATTAATAACAGCTATATAATTTTAAAATAGAATTACATAATTATTAAGGGGTTATACGCACTTGCGAGGCGCAAAAACGACGTTTTTTTAGGAATTTTTTTTTAGAAACAGTATTTATTTTGCAATTACAAATTATGGTTATTTGAATAGATCCTACTTTCAAGAATAAAATAACATGTCGATCATAAAAAAATATTGAAGTGCACCGCTCCTGCAGACGATGTCCCGAACGACCTCCAAAAAAATGCGCTTGGCGGTGATCTCCATATCGGCGGTTTGGATTATTTGAAATCAAAAAATATGGTCAATTCTTTTAAAGGATAGATTAGTGCAGGTATTGAACGAAGGAATAATAAAAATTTTCATTTTTGACAAAATGGCGTCTACTTGAAAAAAATTTTTCGTTTTTGACTAAAATTTTCGCTCCAAATTGTTTAAAAAAAATAGTAATAATTTTTGTAAATCTTATTTCTTCGTTCAATACCTGAGGAATATATTTGAGAAGATTGTGTGAAAATTGGAGACCGATCGGTTCAGCCATTTCTGAGATATCGAGATCACCGACTATGAAAACACCGTTTTGAGATAAACGCGTTTGAAGTTTTGGAAGTAGTTTACACATAGTTAAATTTTTTTTACAAATTCAGGTGTATGTCCGAAAATATTTATCGGATTTACTTCAAATTTTCAGAGAATATACTCAAATATATGTGCATTCCGAAAATGCAAAAAAAATCGATTTTTTGAAATTTCTAATTGCGTATAATCCCTTAAATATGAAAAGGCCTCTTTATATCAACCTACTTTTTAATGAAAAACTGTTATGGTTTTTCATTAAACTCTTTAATGATTTTAGTAGATCTATTGGATGATTTCAGATTTTGAATTTTATTCGTCATATTTAATTTCAACTGTAACTGACTTATTTTCGACTAAAATAGTTGTTCTAAACCATTTTTCAAATTTTTTTTAACATCTGTGCTAGTTTTTTTAATGATATACCATACTGTAAATCCCGGTATTTTAAAAATAATTGAAATTTATTTTTATGTTTTTATTTCTCTATGAATAGTGCAAAAAGTTTTTTTTTTAATTAATATATCAAATTTTTGGAATTTAGAAAAAAATTTTGAGCAAATCTTTACAACTATAGTAGCACTAGTATTTTCTTTAAATTATTACATACTAGTATATTCTTTAAATTATTATTTTTTATACTCAATTGATACAAATAAAAATAATATAAAAATGTAAATAAGAATTTAACAATTTTAATAAGCTAGATATATACATTTTAAAAAAATTACATCCATCTACAAAAACTAAAATTGCACTGTTTAAGAGTTTTCCAAAATTTCTTACTTTAAAAAACGAATTATAAATTTAATTATAAGATGGTAAATGTAAATAATATTATAAATGTGAATATCATACAATATGTTCATAACAATTATATTAAAAAAGAGTTTTATTGTATGTCCTAATAATTTTGAATGAATAGCAAACATTAAATAATAATATGTATATGAATTATATATGTATTTTGACTCATTTATTATTTAATTATTGTTTTTAATATACATATATATATATATATATATATATATATATATATATATATATATAGGGTAGCTCAAATGAGACTGAAGTATCTAGACATACTTTTGTTTTTATTACAATTAACTGTAAAGCTAATGTAAGTCTAAATCCTTCAGTCTCATTAGCGCTTATATCTATAAAATATTTTTTTGCTATGTATTATACAATTTTTAAAAAGAAGTTAATGCTGTAAATGCAATTAAATTTAACATGAATTATTAATAATTGCTATTATTTTAAATATTGATTTAATATTTCTTATTTTAAGTTTGAATAAATTTAGTTATATATATATATATATATATATATATATATATATATATATTATACACATATACTTACACACACACATATATACACACACACACACACACATATATATATATATAATACATGAAATAGTAAAAAGACAAGGATATTTTTTATTAAGTTTTTATTTTAGATTCCATTATTTCACAATGAAGTAGTTATTACTTGCTTGATTTGTTACTTTTCTATAAATTCACTAGAATTAAAAGCAAGTTCTTCAGTTGAAACCAGAATACTTGTTTATTTCCTCTTGAAAAGTTAAGGAAATCTGTTTTTGAATAGAGTGCTATTATGTGCCACGCGTCTAGCATTATAACATAAAAGGGTACTTTTAAAAGGGGAAGATGTATCTAATAACCTTTAAGTTGGAATTTTTGCAATTAAAAAAGATTAATGGGAAATAAAAATTTTTTTAGTGTCAATATAAATTATAAAATACGAAATTTTTATTTAATTGGACTTTTAATTACAATAGATAAACAGAGAAAATAACATTCGAATAAAAATTAAAAAAATTGAAAATTTATAATGATCATAAATTTTATAACAACAATTTTAAAGAAACTAGGCCTCATTTTTTAATATATAGGGTTATCCAAATGTAACGCATAGATTTGTGTTTTATTAAAAAGAAACATGTGTATAGTTTATTTTGTTTTTTTTTTTAATAAAACACAAATCGTCGCATTTAGATGACCCTCTATATTAATACTTCATAATTACCTGTAACCGACAAAAAACTTACAAAATTGTTAGAATTTTGAATAACAGATAAAAATTTATATGTATCGTATAGTGATAAATTTCACAAACTGAAATGAAAGAGGTAAAATAGAGAAAAAAATTACTCAAAACAGATCTACTACGACAACACTTCACTTATATTTGTTGCAAATCTTCAAACAAATATTTTAATTTGACTGGGATATCTTACCCAATCCATCATATTCACCTATCTTTACATCCTGAAATTACCACTTAATATGCTTTTTATAATTTTTTTCAAAAAATTTAATTCTTTAGAATATTCTAGTTATCACATTAGGAAGTATTTAAGAGAAAAGACGAGAACTTTTGATGAATGAAATCAAAAAAATATTCCAACTTGGTTGGGATATCTTACTCGATCTATTGTCTTCACCCTAACTTGCACGTTAGAATTATCGTTCATTTTGCTCTCTATAGAATTATTTCTAATAGTGAGAATTTCAACTATTTGAAATTCCATAAAAATCACTTTGAAAATTTTTAAGCAAAAAAGGAATGTATTTAAAATTCTTAAAAACATAGTAGAATATTTAGAATTGCATTTCTTAGTCTTACAGGTACTGATGTATCATGTAGAGTGAAATTATTTTCAAATTTTTCAACAATTTCATAAATGGCGCTTTTTCTTAGACGATTGTGTTAAGTTTTATGAAGCGCACGATAAGTTTTACAAACTAAACATTGATTTTTATAATAAGTTTTTACAGTTTCTAAACGCTGTTTGAATGTTAAACGTTCCATGATAATTTTCCAAACTATACTGAGTTGAAATGTCAAAATGAACTTATAAAAAATCAAACATGGCTGTCAACAGCTTCTAAAGTTCTAAAATCATTGGAAAAATCTATATAAACAAATTAATAATGAAATAAAAATTGCATATATAATCAATTATTTCTGTATAAAAAAATTATTAGTTATTTATTACCAAATTTGGTATGAAATTTGCAAATTTCTATACATTAATTCATTAATACACATTTTTTTTCAATACTGAATTGTTACTAGCATATAAATGAAAAAGTTATTTTAAGGAAAGATAACATGTGTTTAAATTTTTGAAAATTGAAAAATGTAAATAACTTACTGTTAAATTAAATTTTTGACATAACAAATAAACAATCACCTTAAGATCACAATATATTGAAAAAGTGTTCAAAACTTATTTATTGTTCACTTTCTTTGTTTATAAACTGACACGCATTTCATTGACAATACCATCATCATCAAAGCTCTGCGTTATGACATTGCCACCGAAATGTGTATCAGTTTATAAACAGTGAATAATTATTAATTTTTTTTTCTATATCTTATGATTTTGGGCTGATAACTCATTTACGTGAAATTATAAAAAACTTAACCTAATGATCCAAATCCCTTTATCAAAAAGAGAAATAACAATTAATTGTTGAATTATCTAATTACAAATATTTTCCAGTATCCTGTTTTGTTTGTTTCATAAAGGGTTGACAATTTCATGTACATAAATTACGTACTTAATTACATATTATTTGATGTTACATTATGCTTGTTACTCATATTTATTAATTACGAGTTAATTCACAATTCATTGTATTTTTATTAAAACAACAATTAATATCTGATAAATAGAATTACTTGGACATAAATATATAAATTTTTATTCTAAAAAAAAATAACGTGAATTTAGTCGTAGATAATGCTATCCTTGTAATAAATTTCACATTTTTATATGTAATGACCTAGGTGAAAATGTAACAACACACGTAATCAATACTAGGGTAAAATATAAAATATCTGTACAGTCCTGATGGACACATGACCATCTGTTAACTTAGCGAAACGTGCACAACCCTTTTTCGCTTGACCCGAGGGTGAGTTTTGGACAGTGGTCAAACCAGTTTGGTGAAAAATGCATCACAAATTTGAATGAAGCTTAATAAATACAGGGGTCAGTTTTTTAGATATCACGAGCAGATTGTATACATTTTGTGCTGTACTCGAATGTGTATGTACTGTATATCTGCCGTGTCAATATAAATATACACGTGACTATTTACAAATTTACTTATATACATATACATATATATATATATATATATATATATATATATATATATATATATATATATCATTATTATTAATAATAATGTAAATAGTAGAAAATAATGGCATTTATCGAACATATCAATTGAATGAGAGAACATATATGAATCCATCACATTTTCAAGCGAAATATTCAACATCATTATTGATGACAATGAATTATTTAATGTATTTCGACTACTCACTAATTATTGTTCGAATAAAAGTTCATTGAATGAATGGAACATAAAAACGAGTTTAACAGTTGATGGATTGACAGTTTTCAGTTTAAATATTCAAATGATATTTTAGACAGTAAGTTTTATTGTAATGATTGAATCAAATAATTTGTAAGTAATCAATATTAAAAATTTAAGTGAATTAAATGTAATTCTATAAGAGTAGATAATAAATTTGTAAGTTTTTAATAGTCTTGCTGGATTTCGAATGATAATTTTAAAAAAAAAAATTTAATATCTATACAAAGAAATAATTTTTAAAAATTAAGTAATTGTCATTGTTGAAAAATTATTTTCAGTACATTTTTTTTCTGTTTTAATCCATTAATGTCTATAGTAAAACTACAAAAATATTTTATTATTATTTTTTAGTTTTACAAATATAATAAACAAAATAAATTATATATAAACGTTCAATACTATTGCAAATAAACAATTACATTTAATATTAGGTCGTGTAATATGAAATGTTGGATTTCTCATGTCACAAGTTGATAGTTCAAGTAATTAGTTATGGTAAGTCCGGGGCAGATAGTTGTACGAGAGAGATGGTCAATAGAAATAATTCGTACAATAATAACTACATGGTATAAAAATTATGATAGTTAGATTCGCGCTTTATTTGTTATCATATATTAGTACGAGTTTGTGTGAAAAAATAATAAAAAGGTAAGTTAAACCGCTATTTTTTAAACAGATATCCCTAGAAATTAATTACTCGTAATACTATTTTCATGATTTCAATATTTTCTCTTCATCATCTTAAGTTTTTTTTATTTTTCAATGTGATTGAATAACGTTGAATATCCTAATCTCAAAATTGACTACAAATTTATTTTGGTACTTTTTAAAATTGATATGGCCATCTCACCCGGACGATAGGGAGAGATAGCCATACATTCAACTTAAAGATTTGAAGACCGCATAAAAAAGCGAAACACCAAAGAAGATGAAAAAAATTCCAAAGAAAAAAAGAGTCTAGATAGAAAAAATAAAAATATTGTGCTTAAACAACAGAAAAAGACTAATAGTACTACGATTACTATAAGAAAGAGGAAATCTGTTCGAAGGATCTTAGACATCGACGGTGATGTCACTTGTGGTCAAAATAAACGCGAGGAAGAAAAAGGGGAAAAAATTAAGGCATAGATAAGGGAAAACAAAATAAAAAATAATTTAGACACTAACTATCTCTTCCTGTTATCTATAGCAATCTCCCCTGGGCACTCTGGGAGAGATGGCCAAACTAAACTTTTCAAAAAATTTTATTTTTTTATGTTTTTGTAATTTGAGTTCTATTTTGTGTATAATTTTTAAAGAATATATTAATAATGCTTTTATTTTTATTTATTTGGAAGTCTTAATCCCATTAGTTTCAATTTTGTGCAGGTTTAAAAAAAACTACGGTCATCTCCCCCGGACTTACCATATATGTTTAAAAGTTATATTTTTTTTGTGTTCATTAAAAGTTCATATAATTCTCAATAAGTTTCCGTTATTTTTATTATAAAAATTTGTATAACTGTAATTTTTACAGAAATTTTGTATAATGGTGTCGACCAAGGAATTAAGGGTTTTTTTTGGGTAATAGCGTGGCACATGCCGCTTGCGATATCAACACTTTGTTTGGTGATGGTACCATTAATGAACTAACTATACAGAGATGATTCGAAAAATTCCGTTATAGAATAAACTTCATGGAAAATCACTTGTTCTTGTTGATGATAAAATTTTTCGAGCTCTGGTGAAAGCTGTAAATTATATTTTTAAATAAATATTAGTAAATAGTATAAAAATGTATTATAGCTTTTACTTAAAAGAGAATAGAATTTTTCGTCACACCTAATGTATTACACACACACACACACACACATATATATATATATGCCTACATGTATGCATGTATATACATATTGTATTTTTAATTAAGTATAGACGTTTGTATCAAATTTAGCAACTTATTTGAAATTTTTACTTCAAAGAGACATTACATTTCTCTTACAATTGTTCCTTTAATACAATGGCTTACAAAGTTTGTGAAACTACGGACCCTTGATATTTTATTTATCCTGTCTCGTCACCCTTCCCACGCGAATTTAATATTATAGTATATATATATATATATATATATATATATATATATATATATATATATATATATATATATATATATATATATATATATATATATATATATATATATATATATGTACATTATAATATCTGTGCTTGTATGTCTATATATATTTATAAATACAAATATATATTTCTTTCTGCTAGATATTATTATTACATCTCATCCGGTGTTAAAATCTAAAATGAAATATACTTAATATTTTAATTCATTTTATAAAAAGATTTTATATCGTTGCAATTTTGTAATATAATTTAATAGCTTTGTAGTGGCATTATCATCAAAATGCGAATTACTTAAAAAAAAGTGAACAATAATTTTTTATTGAATATTTTGAATAAAAGTAATGCTAAGATGAATATTTAATTTATCTGATAAAAAAATGAGAAGCGAAACGATAACACCTATATGTGAATTAAATAGAGAAATGAATTATTTTTTAAACATAAATTCTCTTAAATGGAAACATTATAAAATTTAACTATCAATTGTCATTTCTCTTTTTGATAAAGGAATTTGAATCATTAGATTTATATATTTTTGCACAAAAAAGCAAAGATTCCAACACCATAAGATATTAAAAAAATATTCAACAATTAGCTATTGATTACTTTCTGTGTTTATAAACTAATACACATTTCGATAGCAATGACATAAAGCAGCGCTCTGATGATGATGATATTGTCATCGAAATGTGAATCAGCTTATAAACAGAAAAAATAATTAAGAATTATTAAACACTTTCAACATATTGTGATGTTGGAGTGAGAGTTCACTTGTGTGAAAATGAATTCATCACAGTTCTAAAACAAACATTAAGTTATTTTTGTTACAACTTTCAAAAATTTATAACAATTTAATACTTAATGCTACACATGTTATCTTCTAATAATATAACTTTTATATTTACATATTATTAAAAATTTAGTATCATAAAATTATAAAGAAAATAATTGTCATTTTCAAAATTCTTATATAGGCAAGAATTTGAATAATACAATATATATGGTATGTATATATTGTTTTTATATACATACAACATTATTTTTTAGTATCATATATTTTAAAAAATCTTTATAATCTTCTTTATTCTTATTGATGAAAATTCAATCCCTAGAACTGACATTTATTTCCATATTTACTTATTTCTCTGTCTTTATTTCGTGTTTATATTTCTTATCAGTTATTTTGAAAAAAATTCAAAATCTTAAACATTTCTGGTGTTGTACTACATAACATTTTGAATTTTTTTGAAAAAGTAAAATTGTATAAAATAAAATTGTATGCTAATTTATTAGTAAATTCAAAATCATTTGCTTTTATTACACTGTTTAATCTATATTTTAAGACAAATATACCTTTCTTGAAGACAAGCAAGAGACTTCAAACATTTAAATGACGTTAGATCAATTTAAGAAATACTTAATATACAAAAACAAATCGAATTTTTTGAAAATAAAAACTCTATTAACAAAATTGTTATAGAGAAAGATGAATGCAACATAAATTAATAGACAAACTTTAATATTTATGTTAATTTTTTTCATACTCTGAATTAAATTTTATTTAAATATTTCTTACCAAATTATTGGTGTTAAAAATAACTTTCCCAATTTTTAAATTTCTATAAAATTTGATAAATAATAAATTTAAAAGATCATTAATAGCTTCTTGAACATAAATAACAATTTTTTAAATTTTAATTCTTTTTATTCAATAAATTATACGTCTTTATACATATTTTTCAATACAGATATTTCATATATTCAAAAATTATAAAACAGTGTATTAAAAAGTCATCATGTCAATTTAAATTTTTAAATTGAAATTATGCACTAACTTCATATATTCGTTGAAATATTTATAGTTTTAATTATATAAATTTAGAGAGAATAAATTGTGTTTTGATTTGTATATATTTATATAAATGTATATACATATATATATATATATATATATATATATATATATATATATATATATGTATATATGTATAAATATAAATATATATTAGTATTAAAAATAGTTTATATAATATTCATAATGAAACATAATTATTTATATTCCCTATATCATTTACTGAATATTCTGTATAACGAGTTTTAATGATATTGCTTGAATATTGAAATAATTATCATATATTTTGATGTTATTCTGTGTAATCAATTTTAATATGATATTTATAATGTACTAATTTGATTGAATATTAGAAAATTCAAACTGTCCAGTAGCAGAGACAAATATTTTTTTTTATTGAAATTCAGCATTTTAAAGAATGTATAATTAATTTAGAATTTTATTATTAATTTTATTTTTATTAACTCTTTCATGAATAATTTATTATTTAAACGTTCATACGTTTCAATGTTCTCTCTTTCTCTTTATATATATATATATATATATATATATATATATATATATATATATATATAGAAAGAGAATAATTTAACCGTATGAACGTTTAAATAATAAATAACATATGAAAGAAAAAACATACAGGATTAAATACTATTAAATTTTTTTAAATCTATGAGAACTGATTGAAATATAAAAAAGACATTTTCAAAATAATAGAAGAATAAAAAAAAGTGAAATTTTGGATTAATTTTCTACTCTATGTATAGAAAAAAGGAAAATATAAAATAAAATAAGTGAAACTATAATAATTTTTATACAAAAAAAAAGTTTTAAATAACTAAAGACCAATTAATCCATAAAATTTTCACTAAATTTATTTCAACATTGCTATAATGTCAAAGGGATTTTTTACAGCTCTAGGAATAAACAGTATTTGAAAACAGATTTAGCAGAATAAATTACATTCAAGTAGCAAAGGAAGTTATTAATCGATGTAACGAACATCAAATACCACTCTGTCTTAGATTAATAGATTGGAAAAGTCTTCGTCTCGGGAATATGTCATCGATATTAAATGCATTGAAACATCAAAGAATTCAAACTCTTGGGAAATATTTACAGAAATACTACATCCTTTCTACAAATAAATGAAGATAGAAAGAATATTGAAATTATAAAAGAAATGGAATATTGTAATGAGATATCACCACAACTATTGTTTTTACATCTGCGTTAAAAGGAATATTAAAGATATTAAAATTTCTAATCTGAAGAAATAAACATAAATTGAGAGATACTTAATCATCTAAGGTTTGTTGACATTATTAGTTTTTCAACGATGAACTTGAAGAAATAATAAAATTAGATCGAGCAAGTCCAAAAATTGGTCTTGTAATGAACTTTAAAAAAAATAGTGATATCTAACGACAGAAAAACATATTTAGTAAAATTTATTAAGTTTTTCAAATTATAAGAATTTTGACAGCTGGTGGCAGCCATGTTTGAATTTTTTCAACCTCATTTTGACATTTCAACCCAGTATAGTTTGACAAATTATCATGAAACATTTAACACTTCAACAACGCTTAGAAATTGTAAAAGTTTTAATAGACTTATTGAAACTAAAATATAATAAGTCCATTATTTTACGAAATGGATCCATTAATTGGCCACCAAGATCATGTGATCTAACTCAACTAGATTTTTTTTGAGGTTATGTGAACTCGTTGGTTTATGCTGATAAACCGCAAATAACAGAATCATTAAAAATAAACATTTAACTTGCAATTCATGAAATTGGAGCACAATTGTGTGAAAAAGTGACTAAAAATTTGACTAAACAAATGCACTTTGTCAAGCGAATTCGTAGTGGTCATAAGAGTAAAATTTTTTTTCATCATTAATGCCATAGAATATTCTTAAAAATAAAAAAATAACTAATTAAGTAAATACTTTTTATTTCATTGCCATTTAAACTTCTGAAACACTTATTGGAAAACCCTATATATTCAGATATATAAATATAATAATATTTAAAGTATAAAAAGTACTTATGACTATATTGACAATATAAATTTTTTTTTACTGTTTTTAAATATAACTTTTTGATATAAACCAGTTAATTCATATTAATTTTAAAAAATAAAATATATAAAGAAATATTTTTTTTGATTTACTAACAAAATTAATTTATAAAATTTGTATCACAGCAAAACTAAATTATTAAAACTTAATAGAAAAATCTTGTTTGTAATTAAAATATTACCGTTCAGAAGTGAAAAATAAGATTTTTTTATTTAATTCTAATTTTGAGAAATTTGTATACTTGTATAATTTTTAATTATTAAATATTTTGAATTTAGTTGAAACCTGTATAATTAATAATTTATAATCTTATATTAACAAATTGAAAGAAAATGCTTTAATATAAAAACATATATATATATATATATATATATATATATATATATATATATATATATATATATATATAAAGTATGAAAGCAAACAAGATGTGTTGTATAGTATGCGGTATACATAGTAATAAGGGTAAATGTAACAACGAATGTGTATGGAGTTTTATAAATATCGGATCGAAATTTTCATTAAGCGTTTCGTAAGTGCTGTTTTGTTATAAACGCGAAAGACTAAAGACAGCAGTGTAAAGATAGCCATGTTGCATCGTCATCACTTCCATCGAAGACCCTCTCCGGACGGTGTTTTCTGCCACTCCTACATCTCTGCTATTGCCGCGTCTGCCACGTCATTAGCTACATAATAAAGTCCCAACAGTGTCATATAAGAAACTGGAGTATTTATAAAACTGCCCTCACTACCCATTCCACATCGACCCACAACCAACCCATCCCTTGGTTATAGGATGACAAACTCAGCGAGTGGTGTCGTGCATTGCTGCATACTGGAATCCTGTACTCTCTATTCATAATATACGTCTTTCTAGCATATTATTTCTAAATAAGTGCTTTTGAATTGCTGTTTATAATAGTATATTATGTTTTAAACATAAATACAATACATTTTTATTCAACTAACAAATAAAGTTTAATTCAATTTCATTTATTAAACACATTCTGTTAATATATTTATTAAAATTTTGTTTTGCTAATAAAAATATTTTTTTTCATTTTTTATTGAAAAATTATATATATTTTTTTAAACGTGAAATTTATAATTTTTGAAGAATATATTTTACCACTAATATAAATCCATCTCAATAGTATAATATAATTTAAAATATAGGATTTTTTTAAACATGATAGAACTTGAAATTGAATCTCTATCTAAAGTTCTATCCAACCTAAAAACACTGTTTATATATATATATATATATATATATATATATATATATATAAACAGTGTATGTATGTGTGTATATATATACACACATCTTACATACAAAGAGTGATTTTTAGGTTAGATGCAACTTTCGATAAGGATTCAATTAAAATTCTATCACTCCTTAAAAAACACCTATGTAAACCAACATTTCTGATAACACAAAATATACGACATTTTTATCTCTTTTTTTAAAATAATTCATATGTTATTTTTGTTTATAATTTTTTTTAATTAAATTTCATAATTCTTACCTCTTAAAAATGTTGGAGTAAAAAAAAATAAAATTTTATTTTATTTCTTGTGTTCATCTTTAATATGTGTTAATATAAATTAAATAATAATGAATTAATACTCTCAGAGATTAAAATATAATTTATTGTGTAAAACTGCTTACATTATTGTTTTTTCTAAAAAAATATTATACATAAAATATTACAATATTTTCTTTTAACACAAAAATAGGATCATCCAAATGTGACGCCTAGATTTGTGTTTCAATCAAAAGAGACTACACACATGTTTTCCTATACACCATCCTATACACATATTTCATTTTAATAAAACACAAATCTAGACGTTACATTTAAATGACCATATATTTGTTAAAATAAGATTTAATATTTTATGTACCATATTTTCTTATATATACCCAAATTAAATTAATTTTATATTTTATTTTCCATTAATTTTTTTTTTAAATATTCTAAGCAAAAGAAGACAAAATAAAATTGAAAATATTTAGTATAATTGTTTTTTTAGTAATAATTGACTTTTAATTTACTTCTTAACATTCACAATATTGTATGAATTAAAATTATTTTAAAATTAATAATATTTTATTTTTAGTGCATGAAAACATTTTTTTATTTTATACTTATAGTATAATTCAAAATAAAGTAATCTAGTATTTTTCACTACTGAATAAGAGCTTCTTCCAAACTTTTCACTTTAACCAACCAGATCTTTTTTTATTTACAATTTGACGATTTTTCTTATATCTCCATCCCATATAACCATAGATTTTTCTTGGGTCTACTTATATCTTTCATTTCCAATTAATAATTCTCTTATCCATTGATGGTCTTCTCTTCTTGCTAAATGGACAGATCATATTAATTTTAACTCTAGTAACGTTTGTTTTTTCTTTCTGATCTATTCATTTTTTCTGTTTCTACGTGTTATTCCTTACACCATTTTATATATACTATCTGGAATCTCTGAATTATTCTTGCATTTAATAATGAATTTATGTTTCATTATTATAAATGAGATCAGATAGAATGCACTAATGAAAAACTTCTTTCTTCAAACATAGAAGAATATTTGATTTTATAATATGAAATTTTTATAAATTAACATCATCTAATTTTTATTCTTATATTCACTTCATCAATAATATTCTTTTCGTATGTTTGATGTCAAATTTTCTTATTTCTTTTCCACATCTATTTACAAGTTTTTTCTGGGATTTGTTATATCTCTAAATTTTAAATCAGTAATTTCTTTTATCTATCAGTAGTAATCTTTTATTGTTCTACAGCGACACATTTGAATTTCATCAGCAATTTTTATTTCTTTTCTGATCCACTCATTTATATTTCTTTCTTATCCACTCATTAATTTTTCTCTCTC
>CP092091.1:38470490-38480490 GCA_029203775.1 Neoneuromus ignobilis | reverse complement strand
ATGTTTCATCTACAGTGATGAAACGACGCTTAAAATCCTGCGGATTTCGCTGAAATATGCAACACTTCACACGACCTCGTTTTTGGTCGATCGTGAGCAATCGCAGCACCCACCTGGCGGATAGCTTTTTCATGTCCAAATGTTGGTGCAAAATATTATGTACCCGTTCACACGAGATGCCTACAGCACTAGTAATCTCACGCACTTTCACTCTTCTGTCATCCATCACCATATCATGGATTTTATCAATGATTTCTGGAGTGGTGATCTCAACAGGGCTTCCAGAACGTTCAGCGTCTCTTGTGCTCATATGGCCACTCCGAAAATTTTGAAACCACTTATAAACCGCACTAATCGAAGGTGCAGAGTCACCATAATGTTTATCAAGCTTCTGTTTAGTCTCCTGAGGCGTTTTGCCTTTAATGAAGTAGTGTTTAATCAACACGCGAAATTCTTTTTCGTCTATTATTTGACAATCACTCGATTTCCTTGAGTCCAACGATTGTCAACACAAAGGAATAGACCGATATGGCTGAAACTTGATGTGTGTTCTTCCAAGAGGTGATACTAATTAAAAATAACTCGATATACACCAGTGGTGCCATCTTTCGGAATGTACACGGAGTTATCAAACGATCTCGTATATACATATATATATATAATATATATATATATATCTATATATATATATATATATATATATATATATATATATATATATATAAGTATTACATAAATATATATTGAACTTCTATATTCAAATACATACTGTTACATCAATTATCGCAATTTGCTCTGTTTACTTGAATGCGAAATGAACACCCGAATGCGTCTAAATTCTAATAACTGCATTTCATGGCACATTTGTATTATTTATAAATACAATTTATGGAAGTTACTATTTGCATTGTATTGTTTGATTTTTGACAATATTATTTTTCTCGAAGTTAAAATTTATTTTATTCTAATAAATAATTCAGTTAATAAAAGAAAACAATGTAATAATACCCAGATAAAAGTGATTTTAAATTTAAAAAAATGTTTACTAAAATACTTGAATGTAAATACTTGAAAAATACTTATTGATGGCCTTTTACTTAATAGATAATAATTGTATTTTTTATCTAAATAATTTTGTCCATAATTAATAACACTTGATATATTTTTTAATATGTTGTTTGAATAAATTGCAAATATAAAAAATAAAGTATAATTATTAATAAATTATAATTTACTTCTAATATATTGAAACCTGCATTGTTTGATATAGAAAATATTTATGGATTTCAATAACATTTTTTTATTTTATAATATTAATATTTGAGGATATAATTTTCATATTATTTACTAATAAGACGATTTTAAATTAAATTACAGTAAATATATTAATTATAGATGTGATACTGTGAAGAAGTAACTTTTAAGAATATGTATGAACAATAATTGGAATTTTAGTAATTAAAATAACAAATTTGTGTACTCGTAGTAAAATAAAAATTTTATTTTATTTTATTTTATTATTGAATAAACGCGCAATTGTACATAGTCACACATATACATATTTAAACAAACAAACACACATACACACATTCATATATATATAAATATATATATATATATATATATAATATACATAAGTAGAGATAGAAAAAGAACCAAATGAATTATTAAAAAAAACGTTAGAGCAAAAGTGAGAAGTTGAAAATAAAAATGGGTCAATCATATAAAAGAAGATAACACCATCGATGAATAAGAGAAATTATTGATTGAGAACTAAGATAAATAAAAAAGCTCAGAAAGAGACCCATGGCATATGGTATAAAGACATATGAAAATTCATCGGAATAGACTGGAAAAGAAAGGTATTGGATCGGTTTAAAGGGAAAGTTGTAAGAGAGGCCTTCATTCAACACTGAATAGAAAGTGAGTGATGATTTATATATATATATATATATATATATATATATATATATATATATATATAAGTTTCAAATTATATTAGTTCACTACTGGAGAAAAAACAAATTCTTCTATTTGAAATTTATTTCTAATTTATTTTGTCCTTTTTGTTTTAGTTTTCAATAAAATTCCTCATATCTCTATTATATCTGTTAATTAGTACTTCTGTTTTTTTTTATTTATATTTTTTGGCCCTAAATCATATTCATTGTTTATTTATTTTTTCCAATATACCCCATTTAATATACACTATTTTGAGATCTATAATCTTTTAGAAATATCCAAAACATATTTTTGTTCTCTAATCAATTTTATTGTATTCTTATTTATTCTTATTATTCCTAACAAGAATTTTGCATCTTTCTATGAGACGTGTAAAGATTTTAATATTATTTTATATTATTTTGTGGCAAATTTATATTAACAAAAATTAATTATTACTTTACATCATATTTTTTTTAATTATTCAATAATTATTTGTTGTTATCTTTATTCGTTTTAAAGTCGATGCAAATTTTCATAATCATGCTATTATCATTGGAATACTGAATTATAAAATCTTATAATGCAGCCCTGAATCACAACAATAAAATGTTTATCTAAAGTCTCATTAGCAAATAAAGTTAACAGTTGGTGATTACTGAACATTTTTATGAAATTTTGTGGTTATGATTTATTTTTGGTAATTGAAAATTTTAAATTATTTTAATGTAAAAAATCTAGATTTTACGTTTATAGGCGAGGAGGGGCAAAATATATTAATCAAATAGTTTTTTTTCTTTAAACAGAAATATACAAGAGTTCCTCTGAATTAAATTCAATAGGTTTTTATTATTATCAATAAAACTTTATTTATAAAGTTCATTTTATCAATGTGTAATCTATTATTAAAAATTATATTATCTTGATGAAAACACTTTTAACTTCTTTAATTTCTGTTCTATATATATATATATATTAATTTTTTCCAATCAAATGAAAAACCATTGAACAATATTTTTATTTTTTTGACTGACTATGTAACTTTTTAGATGTTATTTTCTAGTTTATGCCAATAATTGCTTGTATAATAGAGATAACAATATTATTTTTAAATCAAAGTTTATTTAGTTTTTATTTATTTGATATTGTGGAAAATTAACTTGAACATAAATGACCAGTCATTCTGATGCAATAAGTTTCTATATAATCAATAATAACTTATTATTTATTTTACATTCATTTTTTCATTTATATTTTTATAGTTATGTGAAAAGTGAAAAGTTTTAAATAGAAATAGACTGGTTATAAAAGGTATCACAATTTGAGGTTAGAAAGTAAATTGGCTTTTATTTGATAAAATGTCAAATATTGAACTGACATTATTTAATATTCTGTTTATTAAAAACTTGTAAAATTTTAGTGATGGAAAATTTTTGCATCTTATGCTTGTTAATTAGTATCAAGAAAAAAACAGAAAATGCTGAATTTCTTAATAAAATAATTTTCAGTGATGAATCGCATTTTCTCAAAAAGAAGAAAAAAATTAAATGGTTATGTAAACAAACAAAATTGTTGCATATAAAGAAGTAAAAATCTAAAAACTATTGTTAAACAACAATTATATCCTCAAAAAGTTACTGTTTGATGTAGTTTATGGGTTGGAGGCATCATTGATTCATATTTCTTTGAAAATGAGCGAGTTGTCCGTGCTACAGTTAATTCATTGCGTTATTAAAGTTTGATGACAGATTTTTTTGTGACCGGAACTTGAAAATATTGATATCAGTGACATATGGTTTCAACAGGATAGTGCCATAAGTCATACAACTTATGCGGCAATCGATTTATTCACAACCAAATTCAATGGACATTTAATTTATTGTAATGATGATGTTAATTGGCTGCCTAAATCTTGTAATTTAACACCTTTAGACTTCTTGTTATTTGAAAGATAAGATTTATGCTAACAAACCAGAAACGATTCAAGAACTAAAGATGAAATTCGTACAGCTATATCTGAAATACAGCCTCATTTATTGTAAAGCTTGGCTCAAAATTTTAGCAAAATAGTAGACATCTCCCGACATAATAGAAGAAGCCATTTGGCTGACATTGTATTCCATTCATGATTCACACGTTTTACTTTACATTGATACCAATAAACATCGATTTTTCTTCAAAAAACTATATTTTATTGATAAATTTCTTCTTAACCTCACATTTTGATACCTAATATAACAATAAAAGAGGGTAATCAATGAGCAAGAGAAGTTTTTGATTTAGAATCTAAATATATACGAGGGTCGTTTGATAAGTATGATTAATTTATTTATTTTTCAATTTAATTAATTAATTAATTTAATTTAATTTTTCAATTTAGTTTTTCTTACTTTTTTACCATACTTATCAAACGATCCTCATAACAAGACTCAGGAAAAATCTATAGATAGATAAGATAGAGATATAAGAAAATTCATCCGAAATGACTCGAGGAAAAAGGTATTGGATTAGTTGAAGTAGAAAATTTTTAGAGAGCAGTGGATAGAAAAATATTAATGTTGATGATGTGTTTAAATCATATTTATATGATATATATATATATATATATATATATGTGTGTGTGTGTGTGTGTATAAAGTAGTGAAAAATATATTTTTACCCAATAAATCGTTAGTACATAGGGTTTTATTCAATCCTGGCCAAGTCATTTTTGCATCTCATTAAAAATAAACAACAGTTAGGGTGATCTGCAGTGGTCTGATCTTCCATCAAGGTAAAACAATCTGGTTGTGAATAGTTTAATAACTACAAAGGATATTAAGACAGGGACACGGCTGTTAAACTGCACATAAAATCAGATTAGTGGTATTAAAAATATATATTATTAAAAGGGGGAATTTGTTTAAATAAATGTGCCAATTTATTATGGTGTTTAATCAACATTTGTTCATTTGAATTCGTTGTCGAGGATATAAATGTCAATTAAATTGTGAATATAAACAATAATACACACACACACATATACATATATATATATATATATATATATATATATATATATATATATATATGTGTGTGTGTGTGTGTTTTTAATCACCTCGTTGTAAATAATTAACATTTTTTATTTTATTAATTAAACAACTTTTTTCTTCAGATAAGTGAAGTTTAAGAAAATTTCATAAAAATGTAATTGAAAACACTATATAACTTTCTTTGTGGAATAAAAAGTTTGTTCGTTTTGATCAGAGACGTTGTACAAATTAATATTAGTCAATAAAATTAATTTCGTTTTACATATAGATCATATGTTCAACCACGTCAAAACTAAAATAAATAACAGTTATATTTTTGAGTAAGTATTTAATAGTAAATTATTATTAAATCACGATTTTAATCATTACTTTTAGAATTAATCGATTTCAATAAAATTATAATTTCCAGTATATGCACGATTGTAAAGTACAAAAAAATTCGGTAACTTTACTTTATGCATGTGTATTAAATGATTACACAATATAAAATAATAAATAGCAATAGGTAAATATTTTGATTTTATTAAAAATTTAAACACCAGAAAAAATATATTTTATAGTTAATATTGAGTTTTGTTTCAAAGATTGTTAACAAACCGATTTTTTTAGAAATTATGGTATTATTTTTTATTGTAATATTTTATTCTTATGTAGATATATTTTCAATAAGGTTTATAAAATACTTACTCAAAAATAATACAAGTGTCGAAACTGTTTTCTATAATATAAAAATGATCTCAATCCAATGTTAAATTTTCTTAAAAAATAATATAATGAATACGCTAATAAAAAAAATAATAATGTTACTTATTTGAATAAAAATTAAATGTCTATTTTATTATTAATTTTATGAATTATTACGAAGAATATATTAGTTTTCTCTCTTTCTCTTTATATATATATATATATATATATATATATATATATATATATGTGTGTGTGTGTGTGTGTGTGTGTGTGTGTGTGTGTGTGTATGTATCTTTAACACTTTTAATATTTTCTTTTAAAATAATATTCATTAAAATTATCAAATTATTTTGATAGTACAAATTTTATAGAGTATAATTTATTGTCAACTTTAATAGTTATCTTGATTCATAATAGTACAAAGAAATGTTGTATATGTGTATTGTATTATCATCATCATCATCAGCCTCTGTCTACCCCCTGCTCGATAAGGATTTCTTACAAAACTTATATATATATATATATATATATATATATATATATATATATATATATGTACACAATTTTATAAACATATTTAATTTATAATTGATATTTGATATTTTTTTAAATAAATCTAACATTAAAGAACACAAAAATTATAGAAATATTTAAACATTAGTAAATGATGATTATTATTTTCTATTGTCACTAAAAAAATTTGTAAAATATAAAAAATGTTATTTAAATTTGAAGATGTTTATTATCTCCCGATGATGTATATGGTTATCTAAATGTAACGCCTAGATTTGTGTTTTATTAGAAAGAAATAAAGAAAACTATAGACATATTTACCTATATATTTGTTTCTTTTTAATAAAACACAAATCTAGGCATCACATTTGGATGACCTTATATAATATTAAAACTTATTTACAAAATATTTATATGTACATACATATATATATATATATATATATATATATATATATATATATATATATATATATATATATATATATATATATATATATATATACAAATATGTTTACATATAAATATATATTTTTCACAAGCCAGTTTGTTCAACGGGATATAACTATTGATAGCAATATACGAGTACAATAAGATTTTCGTCAAACAGTGGACTGCTATTAGTTGATATGATGGTGTACAGAAATACATACACACACACATACACACATATATATATTTATATATATATATAAGTATGTGTGAGAGTATGTATGTATAATTATACATGTATTAATAAAATTTACCTTAAAATCATAATGTTTAATAATTACTTATATTTGCAGTTTTATTCCTAAATATAAGAAATTATTTACCTAATTTTTGAAATATGTAGAGATATTTTACTTTTGTGATTATTAAAAGAAATGTTGAGTTAAACTATTTACGTCTACGTACTCTATTTTATATTTTTTTTGTATGCTTTAACGTCATTAATGTAATACATCTAGCTCTAATGCATGTATTCAATTTAATGAAAATAAAAAAATGATATTATTCATAACATATTTTTATATACATATATATATATGTATAATATATTTATATATACATATATATATATATATATATATATATATATATATATATATATATATATATTGATTTTGATTTCAGAATTATAAAAAGATATCTATGAACTGTTAAGGTAGCGATAAAACGAAATTTATTTGTATAAAATGGACAATTTTATTAATATTGTATATATATATATATATATATATATATATATATATATATATATATATGTATATATCATCATCACATCATAAAGCCCATATCAATCCACTACTGGACGAAAGCCCAATGAATGCTACCATTCACTGGTATTTGGTCATATTCACCACGCTAACCAGGCGGATTGGTTAAGATTTTTATTCAGGATTTACATATATATATATATATATATATATATATATATATATATATATATATATAATATCACTAACTTGCATAAGTCATGGCACACATGGGCAACATAAACAATTTATTGTTACAATTCAATGAAGTCGTTAAATTGAAAAAAATATATTTAATTAAAAATAAATATAATGAATATTATATAATAAATAAATTTAAGGCATATTATCTTTATTTTTAATTAAATATATTTTTTTTAATTTAACGACTTCATTGAATTATATCAATAAATCGCTTATGTTACCCATGTGTGCCATGACTTATGAACGTCTCTCTCTCTCTCTCTCTCTATATATATATATATATATATATATATATATATATATACATATTAAAGGTCATCCAAATGTGACATCTATATTTGTGTTTTATTAAAAAGAAACATTTATTGGGTGGTGTATAGGAAAACATCTGTATAGTTTTCTTTTGTTTAAGGAATAAATAAGCGGTGAATGGGATCCGGAGCCAAGAGGAAAACAACTGCCCGCCAAGATCGCACCCTAATCCAGCTGTCTGAGCAATCGTTACAAAACTGACAAGGTTATAAGAAGAGAGTTTGTGGATGGAGGTGAATCGAAAATAAGTATGCGAACTGTTAGAAGAAGGCTTCAGGAAGTTCAATTGTGCACTAGAAACTCTGCTAAAAAGCTACTACTCACAAAAAAAATGTTTCAAAAACGACTTCTGTGAGCCAAATATCATGAGAATTGGACTGAAATCGATTGGAGAAATTAAGTCTCTTCAGACGAGTCCAAATTCAACATATACAGTTCCAATGGAAGGTTGTATTTCCGAAGAAGAAAAGATGAACGTTTCAGCCATCATTGTGTCATAAAAACTGTTAAACATGGGATCAGCCGAATTGTCTGAAGATGCTTTTCTTTTCACGGCGTTGATCAACTGGCTCTAATAGATGGTACTGTAACTGGGAATCGATACAAAAAAAAATTTGGAAGAAAGTTTAGTACCTTCGATGGTAGAACACCTTTTACTAGCAGGAGACGTTATCTTCCAACACGACTCTGCACCAATCTATCATGTTCAACTGGTAGGTATTGACGCTTACGTCTTCATGCTTATTTGAATAACTGAACAGAACAAACATTTTTTAATTTAATGTCTTATTTAATTTTAAGGTGAAAAAATTTACCAACTACGGGTTTTAAAGCTGTCATGTCCCGTGAATAGCTTCGATTTGAATCTTATAGAAAACATTTGGAAGCTTATTAAGGTTAAAGTTGCTAAAAGAAGATCAAAAAAATTAAAAACGTTGGATTGCTTCATCCAAAAAGTGTGGTATAACTTAAGATTTGAAACGATTTAAAGAAATAGTACTATTTTTACTTAAAAAATATGTAATGTATATTTTGAAAATTGTAATAAAACATATTTTATGTAATAATTTGTAGTATATTTTATTATATACACCTAATTTATATAAATAATTTTAAAAAAAAATTATGGTTCCAATAACAAAAATCTTTGTAAAAAAATAAATGTACAACTACACACAAAAACTGTCAAAGTAGAAAACTGTTTATCTATTGCTTTCTGCGCGATCGAAAAATTGACCGTTACTTATCTGTTCAATCTTGAGTCGGTGATTCCACGTTTCACGTTTAATGAGTAAAAACTTTGTATACGACGACGTTAAGACAAAATGATGGTCTCCAACTCATTTCGTATGCAAAAGTGAGATCGATTTATATATGCAGCGCGTATACGACAGAGCACGATGTAGTTTTTGCTTTTAATGACATTTTCATATTAATGAAGCATGGCGTCGAGCAAAATAAAACTACAACATTGTAGGAAAGAGATGCGCGCGTGGAATTTTTAATTTGCTTTAATGTTCTATCTTTATTGCGCGTCGCATCGCATTAAAATTTTGCTGTATTTTTAAGTAAGACGCGGCAGTTTGCTTGAAAATGGAGAGCATTTTGTAACGATGCCATTGAAATATTGATTTTTAAGAATAAGTTTTTCTTAGAAATCGTTAGTTCGAGCGTACGGCGATGATGGCATCGGCGAACAAAAACGTACGATTACTTTTTTATAACATTTAATCATTATTCGTTTTATATACACTTTTATATATATATATATATATATATATATATATATATATATACTTGTATATAATTACATAGTATCTTTAATGTTAAAGAAATTAGTTAAATAACTTATAACTGAAGGTATGAATTATATTCATAACATAAAAGATTGTAAGCTTGTTTTACAAAAATAAAAATTCATCAAATTTGTTAGTTATTTATTTTGTTATTAAAATACTGTAAATATCCATATCAAATATCCAATTTTATTCACTGAAGATATGTAAATGAATTAGTAATACATGTTTTATCTTAATTACAAAGACTCAGCATTCATAACACTGATGAATAAAT
>CP092091.1:38460490-38465490 GCA_029203775.1 Neoneuromus ignobilis | reverse complement strand
TTTGATTTTTTCGGTATATAAATTTTAATTCTTTTTCTTATAATTTAATTATTTTTAACGTCTGAATCATTCATGTTATAAGTTACTCTTAGTGAATATCACATAGCCACTAAATTTCAATAAATATTCCATCTTGTTATATTTTTTTGTTTTTAAGTGTAGTTTAGTGAACTTAAAAAATATAACATTTTCTATTCATGCTCCAAATCATAAGTTATTATTCTATAGTATTTATTATTGACTTAAATATATAACTGAAATCTGTTTTTTATCCATGCACAAGTTTTTTTTAAAAAAAATAATAATAAATGAAACCTTTGCATCACATTATTTTCTTATTATTAAGGGTTTAATTAGAAACATGTGTACAGGTAAAGTTTTAATTAAATTCTATTACATATTTTCAACGTGGCAAATATAGTATATAATTATCTTACAATAACGTCAACACTTAATTCTAATTATACTAAGAATTTAGAAAAAAATAACATTTCTCTAAATATTTAACCTACAATTTTATACATACATTATTTCATGAAAGGTTTAATATAATTACATAAAATAATACTAATTTTATATATACATATATATATATATATATATATATATATATATATATATAGAGAGAGAGAGAGAGAGAGAGAGAGAAAAAAATTAAAAATTAATTTGTATTTATATACACAAAAATTAAAATTAATTCTAAAATCCTTTCAAAATTATTATACATATTAATTGTTAATTGAAATATATTATATATTAGAGAGAAATCTTCACAGTTTATTTCACTTGTATTACTCATTTAGATTACACAATTAATAAAATGTACGTTTAACACTTATATAACTTTTATGTTACACAAACCAAATTCTTGGAATTTGTATTAGTAGTTTAGTTCTATTTGAGTGCGTGCGGGAGTGTGGACATATGTTTCGATTATTTTTTAATAATTCTGTGTATAATTTGTATTTTGTTATAAATTTAATGAATTTGTGTGGATGTTAAAATTTAATAACTATTAGCGTGAAAATCATTATGTAAGTAGCGTAAACTAATTTTACTACTTTTAGATATTTTTGATAATTTATTTTTGAATTAGAATGTTATAATGAAATTATTTTTAACGACTGCATCATTCAAATTATTAGTTACTTCTAGTGGTTATACATCTATATGTATAACTACTAGAAGTAACTAATAATTTATAATAAATATTTCATTTTACTAGGATATTTTTTGATTTTTAAAAGTAGTTTAGTAAAGTTAAGAAATATAATATTTACTATATATGTTTTAAACTCATAAATTATTATCCAATAGTATTGATTACTGACTTTAAATATATAATTGAAATATGTCATTTATCCATGTACATGTTTTTAATTAAAACTATTATTAGATGGAACCTTTGAATCACATTATATTGTTATTATTTAGCGTTTAATTAGAAACATGTGTACAGGTATAGCTTTAATCAAAATTTTATTATATAATTTCAGCGTTTGAACCTTAGTATATAATTATCATATAATAACATCAACACTCAATTCTAATTATATTAAGAATTTAGAAAAAAATAACATTTCTCTAATTATTTAACTTACAATTTTTACGTACATTATTTCATAGTAGGTTTATATAATTACATTAATTATTGCTAATTATATATTTATATATATATATATATATATATATATATATATATATTATATCAGCATTAATACCAGTAGCATTCTTTCTTTTCGCTTCTAGATAAAGACTTCTTTCAAAATTTTTTCTACTTACAGCAATCTATTGCCTTTCTCTTCTATTTCACAGCAACAAGTTTTCTCATGTTTATCTAATCTATTAATGAATCTTCTTTTGGACTTTTGATATATTCAAATACAATCATGTTGTTCATCGATGATTTTCTCTTCTTGCCATACAACCGGATCTTTTAAATTCTAAACTATTCATTCTTGCTATTTGGATTTTACTATGGATTTCTGTTATCTCTTGAATCAATAAAATATTAATATTTTAAATATCATGTTTTATTATAATAAATATCATACAATATTTTATTGCAGAAAGTGAAAATAAATAGGATGAACTTATCAAAACGTTTTAGTTTCAATATTTTATTCGAGTGTGCGTATGTGTGTGACTGTGAGTAAATGAGTGAGAGAGTGACCTAAATGAAATCGAAGGATAATAAAAAATAGAATAAATGATAGTCAGCAAGTAAATTTATTAGTCAGTAAACCTTTCAGTCTTCTTTGAACCAATATAAAAATGTATATATAGACTTAAATATATGTCACTGTATAAAAATACAAATCTATATTTTAGATGTGCAAGCGTTGGTTAGATCTAAACATGGATTTGTCTCTAATCTTCAAAATGTTGATAGTTTAAACCAGTAAAAGGAAATACAAATTGTTTCACTTACTAAAATAAAAAAAAATCGAAATAAATATATATTATTTTTTCTAAACCAATCTTTATTGCATATTACTTACAGAATATATTTTAAAAAATATAATTTATATACGAGGATCGTTTGATAAGTCCGTGTAAATTCTGAAAGATGGCACCACTGGTGCATATCGAGGTTATTTTTAATTAGTAGCACCTCTTGGAAGAACACACATCAAGTTTCAGCCATATCGGTTTATTCCTTTGTGTTTGACAATCGTTGGAATCAAGGAAATCGAGTGATTGTCAAATAATGGACGAAAAAGAATTTCGCGTGTTGATTAAACACTACTTCATTAAAGGCAAAACGCCTCAGGAGACTAAACAGAAGCTTGATAAACATTATGGTGACTCTGCACCTTCGATTAGTGCGGTTTATAAGTGGTTTCAAAATTTTCGGAGTGGCCATATAAGCACATGAGACGCTGAACGTTCTGGACGCCTTGTTGAGGTCACCACTCCAGAAATCATAGATAAAATGCATGATATGGTGATGGATGACAGAAGAGTGAAAATCCGTGAGATTACTAGTGCTGTAGGCATCTCGTGTGAACGGGTACATAATATTTTGCACCAACATTTGGACATGAAAAAGCTATCCGCCAGGTGGGTGCCGCGATTGCTCACGATCGACCAAAAACGAGGTCGTGTGAAGTGTTGCAAGAACGGTTTGCAGCTGTTTCAGCGAAATCCGCAGGACTTTAAGCGTCGTTTCATCACTGTAGATGAAACATGGATACATCACTACACTCCTGAGACCAAAGAGTAGTCTAAACAATGGGTTATCAAGGGGGAATCTGCTCCGAAAAAGGCGAAGACAATTCCTTCGGCCGGGAAGGTTATGGCGACTGTCTTTTGGGATTCGCAAGGAATAATCTTTATCGACTATTTGGAAAAGGGTAAAACCATTACAGGTGCATATTATTCATTGTTATTGGATCGTTTGAAAACCGAGTTGCAAGAAAAACGTCCCCGATTAGCCCACAAAAAAGTCCTCTTTCATCACGACAACGCACCAGCTCACACCTCAGCAGTTGTGGCCGCAAAACTAATGGAAATAGGGTTCCAAATCGTTTCACATCCCCCCTATTCTCCATACTTTTCTCCATCGGACTATTATTTGTTTCCTAATATGAAGAAATGGCTCGCGGGAAAAAGATTTTATTCGAACGAGGAGGTGATTGCAGGAACGAATGACTATTTTACAGACTTGGACAAATCCTATTATTCGGAAGGGATCAACAAACTAGAGCAGCGTTGGATGAAGTGTATAAGCCTAAAAGGAGACTATGTTGAAAAATAAAAACGATTTATTCAAAAAAATGAAGCAGTTTTTATTTTTACACGGACTTATCAAACAATCCTCGTAGGTGATCCAATTGAGACTAAAAGATAGTAAAAAATAATAAATTATGGTAAGGATGGAAATGTATTAAACTATTCAGTTTCATTTAGGCCACTTTATATAGCATAAATAAAAATTAATTATTTCTCTTCAATTTATATATATATATATATATATATATATATATATATATATTTGTTTATATATATATATATATATATATATATATATATTTGTGTGTATGTATGTGTGTTTATTCCTATATTTACTAATAGATATAATACAATTTATAAATATATTATTTATATAAGTGCCCTAAATGAGACTGAAGGTTACTAAAAAAATAATAAATGTTAGTAAATAAATGCCTGTTTTAACTGTTCAGTCACATTTAAAATAAAAATAATAACTTAAAATAAGCAATGAAAAATAAATTTGTTATAAAACTTCAGAATATATAAAATCAAATGAATAATAAAAACATATAAAATAATATAATTACTAAGAGTTAAAAAAATCTGAATTCCAAAAACATTTCAAAATCATTAAAAATATCAAATTTTGTATCTTCCTACTTAATAACGAATTTAAAATTAAAATCAGTACGAATAAATTAATGAAAAATAATCCAACAAGTCAAAATACAAGACTGAATTTTACAGTTAAATTTCATTTTTTTTATCCACTTTTAAAAAATATTCAAATTTTAAGATAATTAGAATTGAATGCAAATGAATTGCACAAGCGAATACAATAGTCATTATTTTATAATATATCCTTTTGTCGATGATGGCATAGCTATGGAAATTCGCATAAGCTTTTAAGTAAATAAAGTGAACAATTAGTGATTATTAGACACTTTTGTTATATCTTATGTCATTTAGATGTCAATTTAATTGCATCAAAATTAATAGAAATTTATTAACATTAACTTTTTTCTAATTTCATAATAATTTAGTGTTCAACAATAATTTAAATTTTGAATATTCAATATATAAGAACTTTTATGAATGTAAACGATATTTCTATTTCACTTGAAAAAAAAATTATACAAAATCTAATTTAAAATAAATCTACATTTCATAATTTATTTGATTAAAAAGTAATATTTTTTATTTTTATTTATAATTATATAAGATTATATATATATATATATATATATTTACATATATAAAATCAGTATATATTTAACATCATA
>CP092091.1:38422990-38455490 GCA_029203775.1 Neoneuromus ignobilis | reverse complement strand
ATTGTTAGTAATAATTTCTCATTTTCTACAAAAACATACACAAATCAGTTATAATAAGTATTTTACAATTTTTTGTTTATTTTTACAGCTATGAAGAAAATAATATAAGTAAATTAGATATAAATGTTTCGAATATTTTTATTTTATTATAAAAATAATTTTAATACTTTATGTCCAAAAAATCGATTATATTAATGTTAATTTCTAGAAAAAATATATTTTTGTAAATTATCATAAATACAGTTATTAATAATAGATATTTTTTCATTAATATCCTTTAATAGAAAATAATGACTTGTCAACTCTAACAATTTATGTATATAAAATCGAATTTTTTGTTTTATGCAAATTAAACTAAATTTTTTTAAATAATAACTTTTTACAATAATTATTTTTTTACATATTATATATAAATAATATTTTTGTGATTTAAATAAATGTGAAAAAAAATACTATTATAAAAGCATTAAATATTTTCAAATAAATAAAAATAGTAAAGTGATAAATTAAATGCAACTTTAAATCATAATTATTTTTTATATATAACTGAATAATTTTTGTACTTTTTTTAATAAAAAAAAATAAAATTTATCTTTAATATTGATTGATATCAGTATTTTAATATATATTTTTATTAAACATTCCAGTATGATTCAATACTTTTTAATAAATATACACAATTATATACAAAAATTGTTATATTTAAATCACTGTTAACTAGGCTTCGAAATTGTTTTTTAATATGTGTAAGAAAAGAAAACAGGCAGCCAAACAATAACTCCGCCCTGTTGCCTGACAGCTTTTCTTGTGAGAAGCTACCTACATTATATATCTATATACATATATAAAACAAATGGCTTGGATAGAGCTTGAATCTTTATAGGTACAGCGTAGAAAATACAATTTCAATAAAAAACTTTTTATGGTAATCTAATGAGAAAAATTAAATTTAAATAATGAGTATATAAATTAAAAATACAGTAACAAAATACGTTTCACTAATTTCAATTTTATTATATATATATATATATATATATATATATATATATATATATATAAGATTAATTTTTTTGAAAAACATAGGAGAAAATTTAAAGTATATTTTATAATAGAAAAATATATACATGAATATATTGCTGAAGCTAAATTATTTTGATGGAATTTATTTTTAATAAACATTATTAAACAATATTTCTTAAAATATTATCTATTGTATAGGGTCATCTAAATTTGACGTCTAGATTTGTGATTTATTTTAAAAAAAACATTTGTATATGGAAACATATGAATAGTATCTTTTTAATAAAACATAAATCTAGGCAATGCATTTGGATGACCCTACATATAATTTATTTCTTTACTATGATTAATTTATTTTTAAAAAAGACTACAGGACACTAACAAATTTTTGATTAAAATTATTCAACTCTTAATTACTTGTAACTATTAATTATTTGTTTCATTATTTTATTCCTGAGTAATTGCATAGTCAGTAAATTTTAAATTATATACGAAAGTATTTAATGAGTAAATATGAAACATTTTTAAATATTATATTATTATGAAGTAAATCGTATATTTTAAAAGATTTTGTTATCATTAAAGACAAATAATTAACATTTTACTTTGTAATAATAACAGTAGCGATTATATATTTCCTTCCCTTTTTTATTTTTTAACCCATTCTTTACTTTTTCAAATAATCATATGACTATTATAAGTATTTAATTTCAACTACATTCAAAATCGAAGTGTTTTATTATTTCATTCTCTGCTCACGATTGCTTAGTTAGTAGACCACGAATTATTCAAAAAGTTAATAGTAAATAAATAATAAACATTTTTAAATTCCTGTGATGTTGAAAATTAAATCACGTATATTGAAAAATATTTTTATTATAAACACAAATAGTTAACATTTTATATATGTAATAATAATATTAACACCTTATATATATATATATATATATATATATATATATATATATATATATATATATATATATGTTTTATTTTAAATAATCGAAAGTACGGTTTTTAAAATAAACATATTTTTATATATCAATCAATCAATTACAACGTTTAAAATCAGGTTCTTCAATTATCAATCAACGACAGTGACTTGAGGAGTTCTTCTTGTTGCATCCTCCATTTTAGAATTTATGTTGTCGTTGCAACGTCCAGTGTAGAACTGACGTTATCAAATGTAATAAGTAACAAAGAAACCTCTAGTTCTCATTATTAAGATATTTTATTTACTTCAAAAATTGATTGTCGCGTTTTTTATAGTTCTATTTACTTCCTAAGGGAATTATTATTCAACAATCAACACGTGGATAATGTATGCTGTTCCCGTGTGACCAACCTTGAGATAGTTACATGTTTCATATAACTTATATATATATAATATGATCAAATAAGATAATTGTTTACTATTAACTAGGTTTACTGAAAAGTAAAAAAAAAATGTTTCGTCGAATTATTAACTAATCATATATTTAAATATTCACTGAAAAACTGAAAAGTTAAAGAGTCATCCAAATGTGACGCCCAGATTTGTTTTTTGAAAAAAGAAACTATATACATGTTTCCCTATACACATGTTTTTTCAATAAAACCCAAATTTAGGCTACTCATTTGGATGACCCTATATAAAGTAATAAAGAAAGCGAAAAATACGCAACTTATTATTATGCTAATTGTTATTTTCATTACTTTGCAAAAATTATTTCTTGTAAAATTTGATTTAAAATCCATTTTATTAATTAGTAAGTTTAATTGAAAATTTCGTATTATCAAATTATAATCTATAACATTATATTAGGTTGGCAAATATCTCCCTTCCGCCTTCTGGTCTTTTGAATTTCGCAGTTATGTACAAAAAAAAAAAAAAAAAAAAGCGGAAAGGAGATACTTGCCAACCTAATATATTAGTATCTTATATAATTAATTGTTCATTAAATTAAATTTTTCGGTTCAAAAATATTAATTTTATCATCCAGATCTTTTTAGTTCTTAATATGTAAATAATTATAATGTTTTTCGTTATATTGATCGCTTTTAAAGAGAACTAATAAAATACTCATTGTTCAGAAATGCCAATGAGAAAAACATTTTTTTACTCATATTGTGTTTTGTGTTTTTTATTCGTCAAAAAAAAAATATTTCAAACAAAACTGCTCAAAATGAACCTTTATTTAAAATAAGGAAGTTGTCTTTTAAAGTCTATGTTGTATTTAATAAATGAAATTATAAATAAGTATATTTATAAGTTGATACTTTCTCTTATACGGAAAGCAGTATGTAATAAAGTTATCATATTGATTCATTTAATTAGGATATTTACGTATTTATACACATATGTATGTATATTTATATATAGGTGTTTTTTAAGCATGATAGAACTTTAAATTGAATCGCTATCAAAAGTTCTATCTAACCTAAATAAACACTCTTATATATACATATGTGTGTATGTATATATAAAGATATGATAAATTTGTTTTAGGTTAGATAGAGCTTTCGATAGAAATTCATTTTAAAGTTCTATCACGCTTAAAAACACCCTATATATATATATATATATGTATGTATGTATATATACATACTATATCTTCAATTAAATTAATAAACAAAATGGTTACATAAATAAGTGCATTTAATATACGGAAATAAAGAAGAAATCGTGGAAATGTACTTCAGCTTTATAGGGCTACATCTTTCAAGGTTTGCAAGTGAGAGATTATATGTAGTAGTTATGGCGTTATGTCATACAAAAGTCAGTTTTTGCGTAGTTGTAAATGTTCCATTACTATTTTAAGTTGTGATTTCGTGTATATATTTTGTAAATCTATTTTTGATCAATTACTTTTGGAATGCTTATTCGAATTAATTTTTTTATTGTCCTGTTGTTATTTGTGATTGATCTATTATAGTAATGTATCTTCAAAAAAATTTTATTAATTTTTTTTATGAATGCAAATTGAATAATAATGTATGTAAATATAACTACAAAATTAATAGAGCATTCAGAGATGGAATAATGACTAAATTCACCATTATTTTTGTTTATCATTCGATATGAATAGTACTATTCAATTTTAATTATACGATGAAATCTCTCAAACGATCTATGTAAAAGATCAAACATTACCTTTACTAACGGCCATTTAAGAATTATTGTTGAAGTTATTTTTTTTTAAAAGATTCGCGTCAAGAATTCAAATATGTCTCCTATAACTGTCAGTTGATATCTTAAAATTATTATAAATGTTAAAATATTGGTTTAACAGTATCATAAGAATTGAACAAATTACAAAAATTATAGTATTTTAAAATTTTGGTTTTCATTATCTCCCGAGAACAAAAATGAAAGTTTTGATTAAAAATCGATTTCTTATGATAAATGAAAAAAATAGGTAATTAATGAATTTTAAATTCCTAAAATATGCACGTATACTTTCATTATACTTACAAAAAAAAATATAAGAAAATAATAAACAAAACGTTTATTATTTTCTTCGTGAGGTTGGAAATAATATATGTAGATAAATATTATAGATAAATTAAAGATGTAAAAGAAAATTTAACCAGAAAATAACCAAATTGGTGAAGAAAATATTTTCTTTTAGGATTTTGAATATTCATGTTTTATCCATATAAACAATTTTTATTTAAATAACTCAACAGAAAAAAAAATCTATAATATGACTATTAAATTAGACTATGTTACTGGTTATTTGACATATAGCTTATTAAATTCAAAAAAATCGACTTTGAAATATAAGTTCATTTTTTCTATATATGACTTAATATCTTATTTAATCTAAATATCAATCAAACTTTGTATAAAAAGTTTTGATACTATTTTATATTATCAATGTTACCATTATCCAATGATAATAGCTTTGTTTAATCTAAATATCAATCAAACTTTGTATAAAAAGTTTTGATACTATTTTATATTAGCAATGTTACCATTAGCTAATGATAATAATAGCTGCGTTCTCTAAAAAAAATAATCCAATGATACTTCCATTACAAATACTGTAGAAAATAATATTTTTATATGGATGTATTAGCTTCTGATAAATAAATCGAAGATTTTCAGTCTTCTGTACCGGTTATTTTGTTTGCTTACATGGTCACCCAAGTGTAAATAATCCTCATCAGACATGATGTTTTTTCGAGAGAATCACTTTATCTGATGATTTTGATTTATGAACATGTTTTTCTATACTAAACATCTTTCTTAAGTTCGTTACAATTTCTTATCATCTTTACTATGCGATTTTAAATCATGATTGACAAAAATGCGTAGAGCAAAAATGACGATCAATTGAAATCACTAAATTATTATAACTCATTCTCTCTTTTCTCTCATTCTCTCTCACACACACACACGCACGCATACATACACATATATATGTAATTTAAGTAAAAATTAGGAAATATCTTAAATAATGCTATGAAACAGTCATCTTTCTGTATTTTAGTTTATAAGTTCATGGTTAATTCAACCAATTTGAGAGAGCTTTTACATCATTTCTTCTCTCGCATCGTTCAACTGGTAAAATACTTCATTTTACGACATTGATAAATATCATTTCAGTTTAAACCATTTTGACCTTGTCATAAAATACCTGCGAAAATTGTCTTGGGAATAATATAAATGTACACACATATATTTATATACAATTTTATATACGCACACAAATATATATATATATATATATATATATATATATATATATATATATATATGTATACACACGCTTGTGTTTGTATGTTTTTGTAAAATTTATATTAATATAAACGCTTATTTATTTTTTCTGCACATTAGTGGAACATGAATATTAATACAAGAATTTTTTCTTATGTAAAATAATCGTTGAGCTTATATTATTATTTTTGGTTTAGAGAATAACCAAATTTCACAATGCTACTAAGAGACATATTTTTCTTATGAAAACCGTATACTTACAGAAATTAGTATACAATTTAATAAAGTTCTTTTTTATTTCATACAAATTTATGACTTTTTAAATTACTTAATACATGTATACATCAAGCTTAAAAATTTTTACAGTCAATATGTGTAAATATTTAATAAATTACTCTTATAAGTCTGCTTTTTTATTAGCCTTATTTCAAAAATATATGGTCATCTAAATATGACGCCTAGATTTGTGTTTTATTAAAAAAAACATTTATAGAGTGGTGTATAGGGAAACATGTATATAGTTTATTTTTAATAAATCACAAATCCAGGCGTCACATTTGAATGACCTTATATAAATGGTAATAAATTTGCAAAGTAAATCACAAAACAATAAAAGTGAAATATTAGGCTAATTAAGTATATTCTATTACATTAAGGTAAAATATAGAACTATAGTAAACCTAGCTGAAGAATATCATCACATGTAAATACTATTCATATATTTTATTCATGTAAATGAATTTTTTTCGTATTTCGTATAAACTAAATCTATATTTATTGTATAATTATATTTTCTTAACATATACGAGGGTCGTTTGATAAGTATGGTAAATTTATTTATTGTTTAATTTAATTAATTAATTTAATTAAATTTTTCAATTTAGTTTTTCTTACTTTTTCACCATACTTATCAAACGACCCTTGGATATACACTCGTCCCTCAATTTACGCGGGACTTTTTTTACGTGAGTTCTTTTTGTACGCGGCAAATTATACCTCTATTTACGCGGAACTTTTTTTACGCGGTATTGATTTACGCGGTATTGATTTACGCGGTACTTTTTATACGCGGTCAGATAGATTTCATTTTATATAATTTTTCATGGAATTTATTATATATCATAGTGACGCAAATTCTTACTTGAACGTATAAAAGCACGATATAAATATATAAAAGGTTGATTGTTTTGAATTACAGTAGCAATAGTGAACCGAATAAAATGTATAACTTGTGTTTTCTAAAACGTCATTATTTTTTTGTTAAACTATGTGAAATAAATATGTGTTTCTACAACTTTACTAGCTTTTATTTTCAATATTTTTTCTATTGTACTGACAGACTCAATTTACGCGATTTTCATTCGCGTAAAACAAATTCACGTGGAACGGATACTCCGCGTAAAAACGGTGTATATATATAATATATATATATATATATATATATATATATATATATAATTCATTAATTTGTAAAAAATAATGAAATATTTTTAAATTTGTACTATTTATGATGAAATTATATTATGTTCTTAATAACACAATAACTATATTACTTATAAATTAAAACTAACAAAATATCTAACAGTAATTAACCAATTATTAACAAATTCACTACCAGAACAACCACTGTTGGCCAGCATTGTAAATTTCGATGGCGTTACAGTGGCAAGCGGTAACAAACTCAATAAAACTGCATAAAGTTATTAAAAATAACATTTATTATATTAAAAATAAAATTAATATTAAAAGAATAATCCACATCTTAAGTACACATTTATTTTCAATCGTATATTGTAAAACCAAATTGACAAATTACTCCGTAGTTTAATGAACCACAACAAACAAACGTGTGAGTTGTATTTGCAGTTTTCAGAGAATATTAACATTCTTTTTGTCTGATTTTTGGTTACCTCTCTACTGTATATTTTAATATCTATTTTGTAACAATTTTTACAATATTTTCTAGCTTTGTATCCTTCTCTTCTTTTTTATGGCACAATCTTCTTGTAACTTTTGCAATGGGACATACAGCTCTTCTTGACACTGAATTAAATATATAACAATTTTTTCTAAATTTAACATATTTTCAGTTATCTTTCTATACCTTTGGAGCTATCAGTGACTAACAGTGAAGTAAAAGTATTACGTTAAGTAATACTTTTATCCCACTTGTATAGCCCAATTTAATCATATACAAATCTTCAGAAAAATAAATAAAAAAATTACAAATAATTTGTATTTTACAATAAATATTGGTTATTATTTGAAAATATACAATGCAAATTTCGTTCATTCGAGAAGACAGAAATGTCTTGAATAAAATTTTAAATTGAGAAAATTCAAGTGTTTGAGTTAAGGGGTTATACGCAGTTGCGAGGCGCAAAAACGACGTTTTTTTAGGAATTTTTTTTAGAAACAGTATTTATTTTGCAATTACAAATTATGGTTATTTGAATAGATCCTATTTTCAAGAATAAAATAACATGTCGATCATAAAAAAATATTGAAGTGCACCGCTCCTGCAGACGATGTCCCGAACGACCTCCAAAAAAAGGCGCTTGGCGGTGATCTCCATATCGGCGGTTTGGATTATTTGAAATCAAAAAATATGGTCAATTCTTTTAAAGGATAGATTAATGCAGGTATTGGAACGAAGAAATAATAAAAATTTTCATTTTTGACAAAATGGCGTCTACTTGAAAAAAATGTTTCGTTTTTTACTAAATTTTCGCTCCAAATTGTACAAAAAAATAGTAATAATTTTTGTAAACCTTATTCCTTCGTTCAATACCTGAGGAATATATTTGAGAAGATTGTGTGAAAATTTGAGACCGATCGGTTCAGCCATTTCTGAGATATCGAGATCACCGACTATGAAAACACCCTTTTGAGATAAACACGTTTAAAGTTTCGGAAGTAATTTACACATAGTTAAAAAAATTTTACAAATTCAGGTGTATGTCCGAAAATATTTCTCGGATTTACTTCAAATTTTCAGAGAATGTACTCAAATATATGTGCATTCCGAAAATGCAAAAAAAAAATCGATTTTTTGAAATTTCTAACTGCGTATAACCCCTTAATAGTCTGCCAATATCATTGAAAAAAATTCGTTATATCCAACTAATATTCAAAAATAGCTACTAAAGTACAATTCAAATTTCTATTTGTTTTAAAACTGAGGAAAATTCGATTTAATACATTTTATATCGTAGCGCTCTAATAATAATGGTATTGGTTCTTGAAATGTACATCAGCTTGTCAAGAAAGGAAAAGAATAATAAATAATTATTGAACATTTTTCAATATCTTGTAATGTTGGGGGTGATAGTTTATTTGTGTGAAAGTGAATTTGTCACATTTCCAAAATAAATAATTACAAACGAATCATCGCCAAAATATTTAATGAAAATTCAATGAAAATATTCACTAATTGTTTATAATAAATCCCTCTGATGATGGTTACATTTCCATTGTAATGCATATCAAATACTGTACTAATAAAGTGAACAACAAATGATTATTGGCTATTTATACAATTTTCTGATGTTGAAATGTTGATTTATATTTGTTAAATTAAAATAAATATTTAAATATATAAATATCTGTAAAAAATATTTTTTAATTTTTAAAAAAAACTTTTAAAATTAAAAATTTGAATACCTCGATGTGGTTTATATGTGAATTTTAATGTCTTATTTTTTTAAAAAAATAACTTCTTAATTTAATGTCTTATACATATTTAATGGCTGAATTATTATGTTCGAAATAAAAACTCATAATATAAATTTTATATAGTTTCATTCTAAAAATTAAAACATTGATATTAAATTACATATAATCAAGAAATAAATAATAAATATAATTAATATACATGTTAGTCCCTTATTTTCAAGGGTTGATCATGAGGTTGACATCATCTTTTAAAAAAACAACTGTCGAAAAGCTTTGACAAGAAGGCTCTATTGAGCTGGCATTTGTCAGAGAGGCCAGGGATTGAATGATGATGATGAATGTATACGTTACTGAAAATTTTGCGATGTTAGAGTAAGATTTATTAGAAAATATTAGGTTACCAAGAAAGTTGACGATTTTGCATGCATCATAATTCCAAGAATATTTATGCGTCTTATGACTAATTACGACAGGCACATTAATTGATTAACAAAGTACATACATTGTTTCATTCGATATATTCAGTTTAAGTTTAAATATATTATCAACCCTCGAAATGTATGTACAAAATAATGTAATACGTGCATATTTACAAATTTACACTTTATTCTAACGCTGCTGAAGTTATAAGAAAAAATTGTATCACATTTGAAAAAAAGACAGTTATCTGAAGAACGAACTAGTGATCATTTAGAAAATTTGCTTCGGGAGATGAATCATTAGAAGACGAAGCCAGATCAGACAGACAGTTTAATATATTAGGTTGGCAAATATCTCCCTTCCGCCTTCTGGTCTTTTGAATTTCGCAGCTAAGTACAAAAAAAAATAAAAAAAAAGCGGAAGGGAGATACTTGCCAACCTAATATATATATCGACGAACTATAAACAATGATTGAAACTAATTCTAATTTAACTTATTAACACCTTGCTGAAGAGTTCAAAGTAAGTGATGAAACATAACGGAATTATTTGCATAAAACAGGGAAGAGGTGGAAATTAAATAAATGGCTACTGCACGTTTTAACTTTTGACAATAAATTATAGCGTCCTTAATATTTATCCACCCCTTTTTTACGGTTAAAATTGTAAAAATTTTTGGATGAAATTTTGATTTGTGGTCAAAAAAATTATTCTTTATTCAAACTATAAACGTAGCTGCCATTGGCTATCTTCAAATAATTCTTTGCAATAAATTGACTCAAAGAAAAATTTTTTTCCTATGTTTAGTGGAATTCAAGGGGAGTTACTCAATACAAGTGTTTATAAGTTAGTCAAATTCTTACAGTAACCAGTGAGTTATAATGAAAGCATAATGCATCACAACAAAAATAACCAGACAGTTATTTTGAGTAAAAAATACAAGCGTTCTTATTTTAATCTCAAAAGGCACGAAATTTTCTTGGTTAACTAATAAATGTGAATTTAAAGAAATTGTTCTATCGTAAAACATAAATTACAATGCCAAATAAAAATGTTACATTAATTTTATATGAATTATTTATATTAAAAAATTTAAAAATCTGATCACTATTTAATAATATATTTTATATCTAAGTATAGGACATGAAAAAAAAATTTTTTATTTAAATAAATATTATATTGTTAGCAAATGGCAATATTTTAAAAAATAAAAATAAATGCAATATTATTGATAAAAAAAATAATAACTTGACAATATTCATCTTTTATTAAATTGTTATATTAATAGATTATTTTTTAAACAAAATATAATCATTACTAATAATATTATAAATCAGGAAATTGTATTTATAGATCAAATATTATATAATATTTTGTTAGTAAAAAAATCTCTTTAGAATGTTTACCAACAAAATTCTTACAAAAAACTGAAAAGGAATGAATGAAACTAATGATGTACAGATTTATGCGACTGATAGTGTGCATATAAATACATACATATGTGTGTGTGTAAATATATATATATATATATATATATATATATATATATATATATATATGTAGATATATATACATGAACAAAATTTGAATTAAACGGGAACACGCGCAAAGAATCCGCACTTTTGGGGTGGCGGTTGAGGGTAGTCTGTATGTTTTATGCTGAATCGCGATCGCGCGAGGGTGCGCGAAGGAAGTGCTGTGCGCGGGACGTGCGCGGCGAGGCGTAGCGACCGACAGAAGAACAAGGGTAAGGGAAGCTGTGTAGGTACCAAGCGAAGATGGAGAGATCGCGCACCCGCGCACGCCGTCTTTTAAGCCGTGTAACTCTGTTTTGTATATCCATTGTTTTCGTTATCTCGTTTTAGTGACATTGATAAATCGTAGTTAGCCATGAAATAACTATTCTACTGTTTTATTTCACTCTTCCGTTAGACCCGCTACATCCAGCAGCAAAACTTACAACTAAAGTAGCATCACAACAATAGAGTTCCATCGTACGTGTCGACAATATGCAATATATGTGTATACTTACATGAAAATAGTGTGGTTTCATTGTGTACACACATACACACACACACACACAGGAATATATAAAATCATATATATATATATATATATATATATATATATATATATATCAGATTAATATCTACCTGCATTTTGTTGTTAGATATACTATATTGCTCCTATTGTATGAATAGATTTTGATGAATATGTAAAACACATTTTTTATAATTACTCTACAATTTAATTTTATCATCAATAGTGTAGCCGTAAGTTACAAATAAATATTTAAAATTTATATTTATATAAATAACAATCATGAACTTAGAGTATACATATTAGAGTAGAACGAGTTTCTGAACATTAACAGTTATAAATAAATAATAAACTTTTACATATTAAAAATGAAGAAAATTGATACATAAGTGTATTCATATTAAAAAGTCACTTATATGATAATACCTAATATATATAAATAAATATATATATATATATATATATATATATATATATATGCATATATATATATATATATATATATATATATATATATATATATATATATATATATATATATATATATATATATATATATATATATATATATATATATATATATATTAGACCACCAATAGAAAACAAAAATTATTGATTGGGAATTTAAATATATCAAAAGTCCAAAAAAGACCTGTACATAGATGAAATAGACACATAAGAAAATTTGTCAAAATGGATTAAAAAAGAAAGGTATTAGATCGGTCAAAGTAAATTTAAAAAAAAATTATCCAGCAGTGGATAGGAAGAGGATTATTATATCATTTTATATATATATATATATATATATATATATATATATATATATATATATATATTCCACACATTAATTTCTATTAAATATTAACTATAAATTATAATATAAAACAATTATAACAGACTAATTTAAAAAATATATGGATTACAATTTATTTTTATAAAATAACTTTTTTAGCCGAAGTAATCAACAATTTACATCGTTACATTTTATTTTTCACCAGAAATTTATCAATATATGAAGCTAAACAATTATTCTATCAATAAACTATTTATATATATTGAGAGAGGCTGGAGGGATTTTTTTAAGCGTGATAGAACTTTAAATTGAATCCCTATAGAAAGTTCTATCCAACCTAAAAAACATTTATATATATATATATATATATATATATATATATATATACATACACATTTGTGTATATATGTATGTGTTTATAAAGGTATGATAAAGGTGTTTTAGATTATATAGAAAAAGTTGATTAGATAGAAAAAAATGACTGATGTAAAATGGAAGAAATATGCATTTAAACTCTAAAAGTAGAAAATTTTGGAAGAGGTTTTCATCTAGTGATGAACAAAAAGAAGTTAATAATAAAGTTAATGATGATACAAATTCATACTCTCATATATATATATATATATATATATATATATATATATATATATATATATACGATACGAGGTGCTTTGGTAAGTATGGTAAAAAAGTAAGAAAAACTAAATTGAAAAATTTAATTAAATTGAACAATAAATAAATTTACCATACTTATCAAACGACCCTCGTGTGTATATGTATATATATATATATATATATATATATATATATATATATATATATATATATATAGAGAGAGAGAGAGAGAGAGAGAGAGAGAGTTTTTAAGCGTGATAGAACTTTAAATATAATTTTCATCGAAAGTTCTATCTAACCTAAAAAAACACTTTTTATATGTATGTATGTATGTATGTATGTATGTATGTATGTATGTATGTAACGATATATATACATATAAGTATTTTTAAATTAGAAGAATTTTCGATAAGAATTTAATTTAAAGTTCTATCACACTTTAAAAGACCCCATATACATATAATATATATATATATATATATATATATATATATATATATATATATATATATATATATATATATATATATATATATATATATATATATATATATATAATGCAAAATATACCAATTATTTTTTAATTCTTATGATTTTTTTTAAATACATCAGGTTTTGATAAATTAAAATGTATAATATTGTAAAATAAGTAATTTTTCATTACTACTATTTTTTTGGATACAATTATAAAAAAACTGCAGTAAAAATATAATTTCAAAAAATCATTCTTTTTCCTTTAATATATATTTTGATAGCCATTAGAATAAGAAATTATAAAATTTTCTGTTACAATTATTTCATGTTTGATGTCTATTGATGAGATTATCATTACAATTTATATTAAGAAATAAAATTAAAATATGTAATTATTGAACACATAAAAATATGTTAGAGCGAGTGAATAATTCGGTAAAAATTAATTATATAGTGCCAACTTAGTAATTAAAATAATGTACAATTTTTTTAAAATAATTATAATATATATTATTATTTTATTCATGATTGAAAAATTTGCGTTAAATGAATCCACGATCCAATTTCAGATATTTACAAAAGTATAAATTCCATATGTATAAATAAATTTCGATATTGCGTTTTACTATTTGTTTTGAAACTATAGCGAATTCACTTTCATATAAATAAATTTTCACCCTAACACCACATAATATTAGGAAGTGTACATAACACTCTGACGATGATCGCATCGTCATCAGAATGCAAATTAGTTTATTTTTATTATATACAAACAAAGTGAATTATAAGTTATTATTGAACACTCTAATCAAAAAATAGAAAACTCCAATCTTTCACAGAGTTTCTTGGATTTGGAATGCTCTTTTTTCCAAAATTTTTAATACACAATCTTAAACAGATTTATTATTGCTATATATATATATATATATATATATATATATATATATATATATATATATATATATATATATATGTATGTATTAGATCATTGCATAAATTCGTGCCCGATTCCGATAGATACCATTAAGAAAGCCGCAGGGCGACGCTATTAATTGTTGTGTATACATGTTGTATTTTTTTTTATTTTATAATGGTGACAATCATAGCTATCATTTGAGGGACAAACACATTTGTTTTGATTTATTTTGTGTGCGTGAGAAATTTTTGTAAATGGACATCGATAACATACATTTGCCTCATGCCTTATTATACAAGTATCTGAAAGGAGTTACTGTTGGCAATGCTATAAAAAACATTCAGGAAGTTTATTTGGACTGTGTCTTAGCGCTTTGAACTGTGAAAAAATAATTTACTAAGTTTCGATTTAGTGATTTTAACCTCGACGACCAACCATGATCTGTGCGCCCTATTAAAGTCGATGATGACATTGTGCGTACTTTAATTAAGAATAATTCACGAATTTCGACAGAAAAAATCGCCAAAGAATTGAACGCTCACAAGTCGATCTTATTTCGTTATTTAAAGAACCTTGGTTTCATTTTGAAGCTCGATACATGGGTACCGCATGCATTGACTGAATGGAATAAATTTAATCGCGTCACTGGCCGTTTTTTTTTGCTTGGACATCTTAAAAGAGAGCTTTTTTCGATTCTATAGTAACTGGAAACAAAAAATGGATTTTCTACAACAACGTTTAGCACAAGCGGACTTTTAAAAAAGAAAATGAGAGCGGTGAATTAGTGACCAATGTTGACCTATATCTAATGTAGATGATGTGTTATCTGTTTGATGAAATTGCAAGGGCATTATTTATATTGAATTACTCGCTCTTGGTCAGAATATCAATGAGGAGGAGTATTGTTCACAATTTATTGAACTGAATACAACAATAAAAGAAAAACGTTCGATTTTGGTGAATCAAAAAGCCATCATCTTCTATCAATACAAGATGAAGCCATATGTAGTAAAATTGATTGCAAAAATTAGAGCAGTTAAAATGAGAACTTGTGCGCAGCATCCACTGTATTTTCCAGGCATGGGTTTTGATCTATGCAGAATAGTTTAAACGGTAAAAAATTAACAATGTGGAGGCAGTCAGAAATCACCTTACTTCGTTCTTCGTCTCGATACCAACCAGCTTCTATAAAAATGGAGTTTACAAATTATAAGAACGTTGAGGAAACGTTATAAAACGCGATTGAGATTACTTAATTGATTAATAAAATCATTTAGTTAAAAAAATTACCTCTTGCGTTTCATTTTAAAATCAGGCACGAAGTTTTGAAATGATAAATATATTGTTTGGTAAATAAAATTTATCATTTATTAATATTATTTTTCATAATAGTTCTCTTGGTATTTTTTTAAAAAAACCTTGTTACATACAGCTAACTCCCGTATAACATGATTATTAGGTTCCTAAAAAATGTCGTGTTATGCAAATTCCTGTTATATGAAACAAAAAACTAGTACAAAAAATTAGGTTGTTCCAAAAATTAAAAAAAATACTATTTTTTTCATAGCTGAGAGATGCATGTCTATTAAAACAATAAATGATATAAACTATTGCATATTAATATTAAATAATGTTTTCTTCTTCATCATTGCTATGCACCATTAAACGAGTGTGTTTTTTTATAGCAAAAGAATCTCATCTTATGATCTTTTTTCTACAGTATCTTCATTTCTATGCTCTATTTCTTGTAAAAAAATCGATTATTTTCATTTATTTGCTTTTATCTTAGAGATATTTATAAATTATCAAGCATTTATAAAGTTTTCTCTTAAATGTTGTGGCTTCTTTCAGTGGAAATTAAAACTCCAATTGTTCGACTAAGTTTAAGCATTTCTTTATGCTTTTTAAGATAACATTTTGAACTTCTGCATTTGTATCTGTGCTGTTGTCCTCTCAATTAATTTCGTTTATCTCGGATACCATTTCCACTGAATTTACTTCATCTGCCTCTTTTTCCACCAGTAATTCTTGAATATCTTCAGGATTCATGTCATCAAAATTTTCAAACCATGTTATATGAATGTAGTGTTATACGGGGATTTCTCTCAATTCTCCAACCATGTTAGAGCGAAACCGTGTTTTAGGAATGGCGTGTTATACGGGGAATACCTCAATATATATATATATATATATATATATATATATATATATATATTAAAAGAGAGAGAGAGCGTCTGAAAAATATTTTGAATATTTACTTTTACCTGCGATCTCTTTGCTGAATATTTTGCAAGTTCATTGTACTATTCTGTCATTGAGACGTCGACACAAGCAATTAGTGAAATTTCTAAATTCTATAACGTAAAATATTTTACTTGTAAATGCATATGAGTAACTTGACCAAAATCGTGATTTAATTCATTGCGAAATCTCTAGATTCATTAATATCTATTAAGCGTATCCATTTAATGGCCTTTTTAAGTTTCCTGACCGAATCCAACTAGTTTAATATTAAAAACATTGAAATATATTCTATCGTCTAAAAATGCAGATAAAAGTTTTTAGAGCGTAACACGACTGAATAGATTAACATAGCGTATCATTGTTGACCTATCTTAAAACAGGGGGACACCTCGGAGTTTATCAATGTGTCTATATGTGTGTGTGTGTTTGGATATAGTTATACATATACGTGATGTTCATATACGCGTTGTTAAAACGTAACAATGGGACCCGCCCCACAGCGGGCAGGGCGTGTAACCATCTTTCATGGCGAACCTTTTGTTTACTGAAAATTGTTGTTGTCTAGTTCTAGTTATTTTCTAGCCGCGGCGTCGGCCCTCCCGCGTCCTCGGCTACATACAAACATTACCGATGCTTGCACTATGATAACGTTGCCGGGGATGTGGTTATTTTCTTCAGTTAGAACTCACTTGGGTATAACTCAGTTGTATCGGGACGGCTTCTTCATTTGAATCTACCACTAATATAATCGTACAAGAAAAATCTCTAGTGCTGTTATCTTAATTCCAAGATGACATTTTAGTAGAAACTAAAGAAATATTACTAAATAAGCATATAATAAATGTTTATTTATTTATTTATCTCTTTCGTATCTTTTATTGTTAATGATATTAAAATGTTTTAGTTACATTTCACTTCAGATATTTTTTTTAAACGAAAATATTTTTTTCAAAACCAAAATGTATTCCTTTAAAATGGTGTTAATTGCCATTTAAAGTTCAGTGAACATTAAATTTCATTATTTAATGAATACTTAAACTAAATCAATACGTTATATAATTTTTATTAAATTAATACACGTAAGCTTATATATATATATATATATATATATGTACATGGAAAAAGAAATTATTAATTAGGGATGAAAAATTATCAAAGAATTAAGAATAAATGGAATAACTATGTAGAAAAAAATTGTATGGAATGAAAGAGAAAGAATTTAAATTGCTAGAATTGGAAAGTTTTAGTATAATTATTTATTTAACAGTAGACAAAGAAACATCTCCTCTCTCTCTCTCTCTCTCTCTCTATATATATATATATATATATATATAATATATATATATATATATATGCACACACCTGTCACTCAATTTACGCGGAGTATTCGTTCCACGTGGATTTTTTTTGCGCAAATGGAAATCGCGTAAATTGAGTCTGTCAGTACAATAGAAAAAATGTTGGAAATAAAAGCTAATAAAGTTGTAGAAACACATATTTATTTCACATAGCTTAACAAAAAAATAATGACATTTTAGAAAATAAAAGTAAATAAATTTTATTTGGTGTCATTATCGCTACTGTAATTTAAAACAATCAACCTTTTATATATTTATATCGTGCTTTTATACGTTCAAGTAAGAATTTGCGTCACTCTGATATATAAAAAATTCCATAAAAAATTATATAAAATGAAATCTATCTGATCGCGTTTAAAAAGTGCCGCGTAAATCAATACCGCGTAAAAAAAGTCCCTCATAAATTGAGGGACGAGTGTATATATATATATATATATATATATATATATATATATATATATATATATAACAATCATCATCTTCATCAAAGTTTATATTGGATCACTACTGGTTAAAAGCTCATTAAATCTTATTGAATCTACATAAACAATGTGTTTCTCAAAAAACTTTCATTTTTTCATGTCTACCGCCAATTTCTTTGAAGGCATTCACTATGCTTTATATCTTTATTTTTCTATCGTTGATGAGATTTCTCATTTAGTCTTTTTCTATCTCTTTATTTTCATTGTATAATGATGTTTTTCCTCCTGTTGTCTTTTTTTCTTCCTACATGCCATTTCTATGTTTATTTTAGTGATTTTACTTGTGCAATTTATCAGTTAATTTGTTTATTCTCATATCAGTTCATAGATTTTCTAATGACGTTTGAACATTCGTTACATTTTTCTTTCTTTCATTTATTTTTAGTATATTCTTTGTGCTTGGTAAATGTTTTTAATATTCTGTTTTGTACGATTATGTTTTTGGCTTGCGGCCTCCAACAGTACCAAATTGTTCAAATTTCGCAATTAGGTTACGAATACCAGGCTCCGAATGTACTGGATTATGAGGAAAAGATACACGAATTTTACGTATTGACGTTGTAAAATTTTTACCATATTTCTATTGAATTTTCACTATTGAAATGCATTTGTTAACCGTATAACATTCCATCACTAAAATTTCACAAGTTTTTAATAAAAAAAAATGTTAAATAATGACAATTTAATATTTGACAGTTCATCAAATAATAGCCAACTTACATCCTAACCTCAAATTTGGACACCTCATATATTGAATGACCGGATATACGAGGGTCGTTTTAATAAGTATGGTAAATTAATTTATTATTTCATTTAATTAATTCATTAAATTAAATTTTTCAATTTAGTTTTTCTTACTTTTTTACCATATTTATCAAACGAACCTCGTATTGATCACCTGATGAAATGAACAATAGTAAATCAAAAATTATTCTTATGAAGAAACATAAAAAGTGTAATCGATTTTAAAATCGAATTAAGAAAAATATAAATTAAAGAAAAACTACATATATTTTTGACAGATCATTATAATATTGTGTCATCCAAATTTGACGCCTAGATTTGTATTTCATTTAACCCTTTAACTGTTTATGTCGAGTATACTCGTCAGAGCGAAACGAAAATTTTTCGCATAATGTCGAGTATACTCGTCGTGAAGATAAAAAAAATCGCATTCGTATTATTATTAAACGAATCAACTGTAATTTTTTTCCCTGAAAAAGGGCAAATAAAGATCTTTTAAAAAATGTACATTTTAGAATATTCGTTAGTCTGGCAACCTTATTTATTTTAATACACAATAGCTTGTATATTTTCTAAAAAATATATATTTATAAAATATATATTTATAAATAAAAAATATATATTTTCTAAAAAAACAACACACAACTTTTGATTTTTAATCATAATTGCCTACTTTTATAGGCAGAAACATTTTACTCTGTTTATGTCGAGTATACTCGTCTTCGCTGAAAAATAATTAAGCAGGCAGAAAAAGTTTTTCGAAACAAAATTAAACAGTTAAAGGGTTAAAAGAAACATGTGTATAGGGTGGGGTGTATAAGGAAACATGTGTTGAGTTCCTTTTTTCTTTTTAATAAAACACAAATCTAGGCGTCGTATTTAGATAAACTTATATATGTGTAAATGCGGTTTATAACCAAAAATTAGACTAGATTTGATAATAAAGAGATTTAATTCTAATGCCTTTTAAATGCAAATTAGCTTATAACCAAATAAAATAACAAATAATTGTTGAATACTTTTCTAATATTTTTTAGTGCTGTGAAAGTGAATCATTTTTGTTAACGTAAATCAAATATGTTTTATATTTTTTTCAATTACTTCACTTAACATAAATAATCTCACAAACTTTTTAATAATATATATATATATATATATATATATATATGTATATATCTTTTTCTACATTATAATCCTATAATAATTATTTTATTAAAAAATTAGACTTAATAGCTCTTAACTAGTATCCTATTCGCTGACATTTAATTACCACAAACCTCAACGGTCATACACACAAAATGAAAAGAAATGGCTTGACATTTTTCCTCATTAAAAAAACGTTATTCCACAGGTGAGAAATTAAAAAAGTGTTGACATAGAGCAGCTTAAACAGAAAAAAAATTAACTACTTACCGCAATGAAATAAAACCTACATTCAATTTTTTCCGCAACGATCTATAAAACCTTTTTAATCCCCTAAAGTTTTTTATTCGTAATGGAACACTACAAATTTATGAGAATGTTTGCGGTCACTAAAATTGACAAAAAAACCGTATACGCGTACTGAACACATAAAAAGATACATACGAACACAAGCAGAATAGACTTTTTAAACGTGTCAACAGATGGTTCAATTGAAACTTAAAAAGGGTTGCACTTTAATACTTTTTTTTGATGATTTTTTTTGCTCCATTGCGTACAAAAAAGTACGTGTTATGAATATGATACGTTTATTGACAAAAAGTGTTACACGATTACTTCGTCATGGTTTTACTACTGTTTACAAACTATATTAATTCTAAAATGACTTTCCTTTCATGTTAACAATTACTGTTTTTTTCTAAAAAAAAATAATACATTTTTTTAAACTTATTTTAAATATATACAATATCCACACTACATTTATTTATTACATAATTACTAATTTAATTATCATTTATAAACTAATTGTTTTGTCAATATATTTTACACAAATAAATTATCACTGATGAATTTACACAAAAAATTATTGTAAAAATATTCACTATTTGTTTAGAAGTTGATGATCATTTCGAGGCAACGCTAACATCGTATATTATTATTCATTATCGTACGTTTTAGCTAGGTCTAGAAATAGAATATTGTTTTTTTGTGAACTGCAATTTTTTTCAATTTTTTAAGCAAAATATATTGTTCATATAAAATCAATTAACTCTATATAATTTTTTCTTTTGTAAAAAATAATAATAGTGATTTAAAATTTCTAAGAAACGTTTTAAAAAATGTTTCCTTTAATGATTTAAAAACTTTTCCTGAAATATTACAAAAATAATAGTATTACAGATAGAATTATGATTTTTTTGTGAACTACAGTTTTTTCAAAAAAATTTTTAAGCAAAATATGTTATTTAAATGAAATCAATTAACTCTAAATACATTTTCTTTTGTGTATTATTATCAAAAAAATAATTATAGTGGTTCAAAATTTCTAAGAAATTTTATAAAAAATGTTTCCTTTAATTATTTAAAAACTTTTTCTAAAGTATTACAAGAAAAAGAAGTATTACAGATAGAAGATTGATATTTCAAAAAAAAAAATTTTAAGCAGAATATATTATTCAAATAAAATCAATTAAATCTATATATTTTTTTCATTTGTGTTTTAGTATAAAAAATAATTATAGTGATTAAAAATTTCTAAGAAACTTTATAAAAAATGTTTTGTTTAATGATTTAAAAACTTTTCCTGAATTACTACAAGAAAAAAATTATTACAAATAGAAGATTGATTTTTTTGTGAACAATTTTTTCAACAAAAATTAAGTAAAATATATTATTCAAATAAAATCAATTAACTCTATATAAATTTTATTTTGTGTATTATTATCAAAAAATAATTATAGTGGTTGAAAATTTCTAAGAAATTTTATAAAAAATGTTTCCTTCAATGATTTAAAAACTATTCCTGAAGTATTACAAGAAAAAACTATTACAGATAGAAGATTGATTTTTTTCATAAACTGCAATTTTTTCAAAAAAATGTTTAAGCAAAATATATTATTCAAATAATATCAATTAAATCTAAATATTTTTTTCGTTCGTGTATTAGTTATAAAAAATAATTATAGTGATTTAAAATTTGTAAGAAACTTTATAAAAAATGAAAACTTTTCCTGAATTACTACAAGAAAAAAATGATTACAAATAGAAAATTGATTTTTTTGTGAACTACAATTTTTTCAAAAAAAAATTTAAGCGAAATATATTATTCAAATAAAATCAATTAACTCTATATAAATTTTATTTTGTGTATTATTATCAAAAAATAATTATTTCCTTTAATGATTTAAAAACTTTTCCTGACGTATTACAAGAAGTTTTGATAATTAATTGTTTAAAATATTTTAATACAAAATAAAAAAAATATTTCTCTATTAATTATTTCGTTAATAATCACTACTGAAAATTAATAAAAACTATTAATTGAAATTCGATTAATAATATGAAAAAATATTTATAAAATAGTTCTATCTAATGTAGATCATTTTTAATAACATTTTTTAAAGAATCTTTTCATTATCACTTTATTATAACGTTAATATTTTATCGTAAATAATACATCAAGCTCCATATAACAGAAAATTCCAAGAATTGAAAAACTCTCGTATAATAGAGCATTGCTTCAACACAGTTTCACTTTTCTAACACAATTAGATAACTAGGAAAAACTTCTTTTTACATGGAAAGTGAGAGATTTTTAAATATAATACCAATTATTGAATAAATTATACGGTTCATTCAGCTAAGAAAATTTGTTATATCAGAACGACATGAAGAAATTTTCTATCGCAGATTATGAAAATTGTTAGAGAAGAGTATTTTTTGTAAATTTTATGTTATTCATAAGTTTGCGAGTGATTTTAAATCTTTGCTTTCAACTGATCTGTTATTTAATGAGTCAGTAATTTATACTTAATAAAATTATTAGACATATTCTAAAACTCTTGATATTTTTCTAAAGATATTCAAAATTTATTGATAGAAAAGATTTCTGAAAAATATTGCGTTATAATTCCAATGATTTTGTACTTAATTGATTCAGAGGATAGTAGCGTAGTGGAAAATATTGCAATTCGAAATTTTACATCAAAACCGTATAGAAAGTTAAAAATTCAGCCAATCAATTAGGTTCTATTTTCTATAAATACTCAAAACAGAATTTCACAAATAGTTAGCTCCATACCATGGAATTTATAAAGATCAATCAAGAATAAGCAAAAAAAAAAAAAACGGAAAAAACGATTATATAGGGTTTTTCGACAAGAATGTCAAAATTTGGACAGCTGGTGGCAGCCATATTTGATTTTTTTCAAGCTCATTTTGACATTTCATTATTGTTTGAAAAATTATCATGCAACGTTTCACACTTCAACAATGCTTAGAAATTGTAAAAACTTCAATAGGATTATTGAAACAAAAGTTGAATGAGTCCATTATTTCACGAAATGGACCCATCAATTGGTCACCAAGATCATGTGATCTAACTCCATTGGATTATTTTCTGTGGGGTTATGTAAAATCATTGGTTTATACTGATAAATCACAAACAACAGAAACATTAAAAATAAACATTGAACTTGTAATTTATGAAATTGGACCACAATTATGTGAAAAAGTGATTAAAAATTGGCTAAACGAATGCGCTATGTCAAGAATTGTGTTTTATCATTAATGCCATAGAATATTCTTAAAAATAAAAAATAAAAAAATAAATAATTAATTAAATACTTTTTGTTTTATTTCTATTTAACTTCTGAAGCGCTTATTGAAAACCTCTGTATAATAAGTATAATAAATAATATACAAGGTAGGGCAATTAAAGAGCGAGGATTTTTTTTATGATTATTAAGCAACACTACATCAATTCTTACATTCACACCTTCACAATAGTCCCCTCCGAGTGCGATACACTTGTTCCAACGCGACTCCCATTACGAGAAACACTGGATGAAGTCTTCCGATGTTAGCCATAAAATTTACTTAAAAATAAAAAATCACTAATTGATTAGATACTTTTATTGTTTCATTTCCATTTAAACTTCTGAATCGCTTATTGAAAAATTCTATATGATACGTTTGTTCTCTTATTAATATGTTTAATAAATATATTTCTGATAAGAACGTAGGAAAAATATTGAAAACTTTTTTAGGAATATTATCAACATGTTGCCTGTAAATCACTTTTTCTCTAACTATTTTAGTACATTTTTCACGTGAAAAATAAAAAAATATATATAACGATGTTACAATTAAATATTAAACTATTTATAGATTTCAATATGTTCCTATTAAATAATTTTTATCGTCTTTTATTCTATTATATTTTTTCATTTCTATATAACTAAATATTATATAAGATATCTTAAAACATTTCATTTTCACATTTTTATTTTTAGTCATATTCACTCAAACCTTACAATCTAAAACGTACAACAATAAAGGAATTCATAAACTGTGGTTTATGAAATTAATACAATCCCAGACTTGATTATGCACGACCATTTATACACTATGAAGTTACTTTAATTTCGTGGCTAACTTACTAATGTTAGAAATTTCATTAACAATTTCTTAAGAATACAGACTTATAAAAAGTACGATTTATAAGATTTGTGTACATAAAAACAATTATAAAATATTTCTAAATATTTAAAATTCAATAAATTGAACTCAACAATACATTTTAAATCCTTTTATATAATATTTAATTCTATATACTTGATAAATTCGAATATATATAGAATCATCCAAATGTGACGCCTGGATTTGTGTTTTATTAAAAAGAAGCTATACACATGTTTTCTTTTTAATAAAACACAAATCTAGACGTCACATTTGGATGACCATATATTATGTCGTGCATTATGAAATGTGGGATTATTATATAGAAAATAATATAAAAATACGACATTTCATAAAACATTACTTAATATAATACTGAAATGAAAGAAGTACATTAATGATTTTGAAATATTATTTTATGTAAATAAAACACTCTATAACAATTTTGAAACATTTCTAAGTGTTCATACAAAAATTAATACCTAAATTTTTCAAATTATTTAAATATATTTTTTTAACTGAGTGTTATTGAAGAACTGAAAGGAAGACTATTCATTGTACGAGCCTTAAATCCTATTATAACACATATAATGTTAAATGCGATAAGTTAAAATAATAAAACTCTGAAAATTATTTTTGATGTATATATCTTACTGGACTTGGTTGATACGACGATAATGAATATCATGTATTATGCAGAAAAGGAAGTTCGTTGATTATTTTAGATTTTTGAAAATTATTTAATAGAAAAAGGAAATTAAAATAGGAAAAAAATAATAATAGTTCGTATATTGTAAACATATACGTTCGTATATTGTATACTAACACATATTTTAGTATAGTAAAAATCTACTAAAATATTACTAATTATTATAGACAATGATATCGTCCTCATCTAAATGATATCATCTTATAAACAAATAACATTTAAAATAAATAACGTAAGGTAATAGAAACTAAACAATAAGTAATTATTTATTATTTTATCTAAATGAGTCACTCATTAAAAAAATCATAAAATGTAAAATTGTTTGATAATTATTTAATGTTTTAATTCTTCCTCCAGTATGAATTCCAATGATTTGCACTACCATCTTTAATCTTTATAGATCCATAATCCAAAAAAAGTCTTTAAAATTTTACTTCAGATCAGTCTATCAAATCGTACTTGGTTCTTTTTTTGCTCAGAAATAACCAAAGTTTTTTGGGCACTGAATTATGAAAATTCCTGAAAAATGGTGAAAGGTAGTGAAACGAAATAGTTAATGCATTATTGAATAAAATTGTTTAATTTCATAAAAAAATCGTCTTTCATTTACTTAAAAAATGCATTACTTATTTGCCAACCCAAAAATAAATAAATATATATATATATATATATATATATATATATATATATAATTTTGATAATAAAAATCTAATCTTTTACAATATACGAACTATTATTTTTTCCTATTTTAATTTCCGTTCTCTATTAAATAATTTTCACAAATCTACAATAATTAACAAACTTCCTTTTCTGCATAATACATGATATTCATTATCGTCGTACCATTCAAGTCCATGCATAAAGACCAATTTTCAGAGTTTTATTATTTTAACTTATCGTATTTAATAGTTTAAATATAATAGTTCTTCTATTAAGCGATATTTTCTACGCAATTATTAATCATTTCATGCATATTTCCCATAAATTATTTATCTCATATTAAAATTTCAATAACAGCATTATGCTATATATTTCTTTGACAAGCATTATTTCATATATCTCCCTCTATTATAAACCTAAATTTAATTAGTTTTTAAATTTTTATTTTTAATTTAAAATATTATTTTAAATACCTTGTTTTATGTTTTTTTAAAAAACTGAATATAAATAATGATAATATTACATATAATAAAAACAATTATTTTTTTAATAATTGAAAAATTATACATAAAATAAAATTTATACTCACAGTCTAATTTGATTTTATTAAAATTTATTTTGTTATCTGGGAAAAAAATATAACTTACAAATATACATTTCAAGTGCACTGTAAATTATGGAGTAAAATATTTTTATAATTTAAAGTATTTATAAATTTTATGGTAAAAAAATAATATATGTACAATATTTTATAATTTTGATTTTATCTATAAAAATATTTGATTAATATTTAATTATTTTATTTTTATTGTAAATAAATATTTGAATGATGTTTTTTCTTACAAATAAATAAGTAAAAAGATGTACTTAATACTATTTGTTTTGGAACTATGTTGAATTCATTTTTGTTCAAATGAACTAACACCCTATCACTGCAATATTTAAAAAAAAATAATAATTATTTATTGTTCACTTTATTATAAGTTGATATGCATTTTGATGACGATGTCATCTCCGCATACTCGTATCATCCTAGTCTCACGTTATAAAATCTGATTTTATAACGCAGCGCTCTGATGATAACGATATTGCTATCGAAATATAAGGTCATTCAAATGTGACTCCTAGATTTGTATTTTATTAAAAAAGAAGCATATTTGTATAGGGACCATGTGTATAGTTTTTATTTGTTTTTAATAAAACACAAATCTATGCGTCACATTTGTATGACCCTAAATAACTATACTTATAATCTATATATACGTGCATGGATAAAGGTGATTCTGAAATATAGGATCGTATTTTATTTCAATTATAATGTTTAATTATAAAGTCGACAATAAAATATTATAAAGATATGTTCATATTACATAGTCAAGAATGAAATATTGAATTAACTAAATAATTTTGTAATGTTTTTTTGAGTTTTTTTTATTTGGATTTTTTTTATAACTTTATTATTATTAAAAATAACTGATTATTTTTTTAAATCTTATACGAAAATATATCGCAGATTTAATCAAGACATAATCACATAAATATCACTTCAACATTACAAGATATTGAAAAAGTCTAAAACAATTATTTATTATTTGCTTTATTTATTTATAAGCTGATTATAAAATCTATGCGAGATTTTATAAATTCAGCGCTCTGATAATGACATTGCTATGTAAATGCGTATCATCTTATTAATAAATCAAATAAACATTATCATTTAATAAATCAAATAAAAATTATTAAATACTTTTTCAATATCTTGTGATATTGACGTTATAATTCATTTATATAAAAGTAAATTTTTGACAGTTGAAAAATAAATAATATTTAGGATACAACTTCTTATGAAATAGATATTTTTTTATCATTATATATATTATTGAATAAATATTTCTTGTACATTTGTATATAGTCTATGTTAATAGAAATATAAAAAAATTGTTTAAAAAAATAAATGTAAAAATATATAAATTAACAATAAATGATTTTTAATTATTACCTCAGATTTTAATATATATATATATATATATATATATATATATATATATATATATATATATATATATATATACACATATATATATAATTTATTTGGTTAAAACCTGGTGTATAATTGTTTATGTAAATTTAAAATATTTTTGTTGAAAAAAATTCCTACTTTAAATAATATTCCGAATTACTAGACTTCTGTAAAAATGTAACTTTATATTCAGTGGTTTGAGTCTAAAATAAGCGTATTATTAATAATTCTATGTACTATAAGTATTGCTAGATGGCTCTATATTCTGTAGTATTCAAACTACACAATATGAAAGTAACTGTGGAATTGTTGATACATTAATGATGACGAGCTTTACGCGTTGCTTGTAAGGTACGATATTTTTTAGTTTGACGCTTAAATAACTACCAAATTAAAACAGTGAAGTAATTAATATATATTTATATCAACTAAACCATATTTGTTTGAATTTGAAACAGTTATCGAAAATTCTAAAATTTCATTTTATTTTTTTATTTATTTTAAACTAGCATCGTTTGTATTTAATTGATAATCAAAATAAAATTCAACGAGAAATGAAACATTTTTTTATAAATATTGAAATTTATAACTAAAAAAAAAAACGTCAAAATAAGTCAAATTTCACCAAATTATTTTTTATAAATTATCACAATACAACTTTAAAATAAGTAATGTGTTTTTAATTATATTTAATTATTTGTATGTTGAAAATAAATTCTATTTATATTAAGTATTACAAAAAACAGTAACATGTTTGTATTTTTAATACGAAACTATTTTTTTAATCATTTTTAATATGGAAATTATAAAACATATGTTTTTTATAATTAATTCTATTAATGCCAATTATATTTAAAATAAACAATTTAAGAAGTACTTGCAGATACACATTCATATATATATATATATTTATATATATATATATATATATATGTATATATATATATGTAAACCCCGAATAAAAAAAAAATCTTCACCAATCCGCCTGGTCAGCGTGGTGAATATGACCAAATACCAGTGAATGGTAGCATTCATTGAGGCTTTCATCCAGTAATGGATTGATATAGGCTTTATGATGTGATGATGATGATGATGATGATGATATATATATATATATATATATATATATATATATATATATATATATATATATATATATATATATATATATATGTATATTTATATTTATATGTATATGTATATGTATATGTATATGTATATGTATATGTATATGTATATGTATATGTATATGTATATGTATATGTATGATGTATGATTTATATATATATATATATATATATATATATATATGTATATATATATATATACACTCATATATATATATACAAACACAAATAATAGACATTTAACATTTAAACATTCTCATAGCGCCTAAGGCATTACAAACGTTATAACACTAGTGATGATGATGATGATGATGATGATGATGCTAATGACGATGACGATAATGATAATGATAATGATAATGATGACGATAATGATAATGATGATGATAACTTATATGTATTATCAACAGCTTTTTTTCTATCCACTGCTGAATAAAGGCTTCTCCCAAAACTTTTTATCGTGAGCTATCAACTGTCTTTATTTTCTATTACAGTATGACTATTAATTTATATCTTTGTCCCATTTATTCACCTGTCTCTTCTTGGACCTTTTTGTATATCTTAGTTACCAGTCAGTAATTTCTCTTACAATCGGAAATATATATATATATATATATATATATATATATATATATATATATATATAGAGAGAGAGAGAGAGAGAGAGAGAGAGAGAGAGAGATGTTTTTAAGCATGATAGAAATTTACAATGAAACCAATTTAAATTTCTATCATGATTAAAAAAAACATCTTATATAGATATATGAATGATTTGGCGATGATATTATTCGGCAATGAAAAAAATAAATGATGACATATTAACGATGTACCGAAACATATTAAAACTTAAGGAAAATTAAAAATGCTCTCGTAATTACTCAAGTGTATAGTTGAATAATACTTCTATTTTAAATTGTTCATAATGCCTTTTGACATTAATTTTATTTCTTTAAATGTGGTAGTGAAACATTTATTTTAATTCTCGTATTTTTTGTCTTTTCAAACTTTACGCTGAAAATGAGTATGTTACATGTTTCAGCCTAATATTGACTCATATATATATATATATATATATATATATATATATATATATATATATATATATATATATATATATATACATATGCATATATATATATACATATATATATATATATATATATATATATATATATATATATATATACATATATTATATATATATATATATATATATATATATATATATACATATATATATACATATATATATATATACATATATATATATATGTATATATATATATATATATATATATATATATATATATATATGTCAGCTTATGTCAACCCATTGTTGGGTGAAAGTTTAATTGAATGCTATCATTCATTAGTACATAATTATAATCACCGAACTAATTATGCATGTTGATGAGGATTTTTCAGTTAAGATTACTCCTTTAGATAGATTTCCTCCATCTTATCTAAAAACTCTCGTCTGCCCGATTTCTCCTACTACAATCGAACCCATTCTCTCGCATGACAAGTGGTAATAAACACTTCATCATTTATCGATTATATATATATAGTATATATATATATATATATACATATGTCATGTATGTCATATATATATATATATATATATATATATATATATATATATATATAAATATATATATATATATATATATATATATATATATGTATATATATATGTATATATGTATGTATTAGGCATCAAATTTCAGATTATTTTGGGTAATTTACTAAATTGTGACTAAAATAATTTGAGGGCAATTTTAATTTAAATGATATTAAATTAGAACAGTTTATATTATTAGCGACCATTTTTTAATACACTTTATAAAAAAAACTGGTATAATGAACATTTGATTTCACTGTTTTTTTAATATTATAAATTGTGAACAAATGACGATTCATTGACATACTGTTGATTATATTTGCATATTTTAGAAATTAAAATGTAGTTTATAATATATTAAATCATGATATAATATAGGGCTGTCTAATAAACACTTCAGAATTTTAAATCCAAATAACACAAGTATTTGTTAATTACTTATTTTTTTTACTTTCAAGAATATTCCAGCGCATGAATGATTTAGTATAATTTCATTCAAATGACCACAACGACTTCGCTTGATATAGTGCATTAATTCAGTCCAATTTTTAATCATTCTTTCATATAATTGTGGTTCAATTTCATGAATTACACGTTCAATTTTTATTTTTAATTCTGTAGTTGTTTGTGGTTTATCAGCATAAACCAGTGATTTTATATAATCCTATAGAAAATAATTCAATGAAGTTAGAACACATGATCTTGTTGGCTGATTGATGGGTCCATTTCGTAAAATAATGGACTTATTAAACTTTTGTTTAAATAAATCTATTAAAATTTTTAACGTTTCGTGATAATTTTCCAAATTATACTGAGTTGAATTTAAAAATGAACTTAAAAAAATATTACATGGCTACTACTAGTTGTCAAAGTTCTGATATTATTATTGGAAATTCACATATATATATATATATATAGAAACAAAAGAAACTATACACTTGTTTCACTATTTACCACCCTATGCACACGGTTCTTTTTAATAGAACACTAATCTAGGCGTCATATTTGGATAACCATATATATTTATATGTGCATGTGCATGTGTAATATGTTTTTATTCAAAATTTTATATGACTAATTTATTTATTTATGCGTTGAAAATATTTATTATACTCTAATAAAACTTAAAATTCAACACATGTATTTATTATTACAATTAATAATAATTGCCTCAAAATGATTTTTTTTTGAATTATGTAAAATAACGGATGTAAAGTGTTAAAGCGGAAATACATTCGTTCATGTATTTACGTACATGCAATCATATATACATACA
>CP092091.1:38407990-38417990 GCA_029203775.1 Neoneuromus ignobilis | reverse complement strand
AAAACCATTTTTTGCCAACATCTTTAGAAAATGACCCCAAGAATTTAAATCAGGAAGGGTACTTCGTTTCAATCTCACTGACACAATCATCTGTGTACAATCGCTTCCCATCCAACAGCGTTGAAATTCTAACACGGATGATGGAGCGACCGCGGATTGTCACTTTGAAGAGAGCCGTAGTTCGAGTAATGCAAAAACAAAAAAAAATATGTCCAGGTAAGTTTTGTACACCCGACTACTTATTTGTGTAACACCGGTGTATATAGGGTAACCATATTGAAAGATAATTTTTATTTTTAAAACAATGAGAACCGGGTTCGATGTCTGGACGGGAAGTTTTTATTTAATTTCATTTTGTTATTGAAAAGGGGTTATAATATAACGGATTTTCATCTTACAGGTTATGAATTTAGTTGCAAAAAGACTGCGTAATCGTACGGATATATTATTAAGTGATATTTTGTTGTTTCATTGTGAAAATTGTGTTTTGTATACAAAAAGAGAATAAAAACAATTATTAATCAATTCCGGTTCGAATCGTGCGGTTATATTAAGTGCAAGTAGTTCGAAAATATGGCTACTGAAAAGCAGTTTTGTGTCGTAAATTTCGGTTAAGGCTATGGAAATTTTAAATGCAACTCAATTTTAGGACAGGTATTCAAAATTTTTAAACGGAAAACGTGGGCTTTTAAAAAAAATTGTAATAGTGACATATTTTAAAAAATATTGGGCAATTCGTATAAAGGATATTTTATACAACAAAAAAAGCAGTCTATACATCTATATAAATAAATGTTCTGTATAAAATGGGCAATTTATGCAGGACGTTGTTTTCGTCAGTAAATATAATCCGAATATCGTCACTGAATTTATATGCTTAGTCAATTAATTTATGAAACTAACTCAGGGTAAATAAATAACTATAATAATTTGTTTCGCGTATTAACTTGATTCGAGAAATTGTGTTCAAAGTGTACCAAAAAAAATTGTAAAAATTGAGATTAAGTTTAGTAATCGTTAAGGTGAGTGAATATATTACGTATTCTATATTAGGTGTTATATACTCGTATATATATACAGTATATATTTCTAAGAAAAAATTTTCAAAACCAGTTTTTTATATATTTTAATATATATATATATATATATATATATATATATATATATATATATATATATATATATGAACCAAATGAGACTGAAGGATGTAGCCTTTAGTCCTGGTTTACAGGACTAAAGGTTACATCTATAAATATTCAACGAAAAATTAATTTCCTTTTCTCGTTACTTCAAATAATGTTATAACAAAAGTTTTATTGTGTATTGATATATAGTTTGTGAATTCTAAACTATTTTCATAATTTTTACCGCCAGATATTGATAATTTATATTTTTATGACATTTGTTTACATTAAAATCTGCTTTGGTGGACTGTTATAACCAATTTTTTATTCTATTTAATTTTTTTCAATTATTTGATATATTTATTAAAATTGTGAAAAAAAATTCATTTCAATAATTATTTGTACGAAAATAAAATATAAAAAAATACTTTCAAAAATCACAACTTATTAAAAAAATTTTTGATTTAATTTTACACTGTCAGTTTTTTACTGCATAATTAAACCAATAAATGAATACAAAAATTTCTCTTCAAAAATTATTGTTTACATATAAGTAGTTAAAAAAGTAAAAAAAAATGTGTGGAAATAATAAAATCAACTGCATGCAAATAATTAAGTGTTATTTTTTTACACTTTCAGTTTCAGTTGCACCACATATATATATATATATATATATATATATATATATATATATATATATAAATATATATATATATATATATATATATATATATATATATATATATATATATATATATATATATATATATATATATATATATATATGTAATACATAATTATTTGTACAATCATATGTGGAATAAAATATTATATTACTTAAAAATAATTTCTTAAAAAAATAAATAAATAGAAAATCATTCTTCTTACCAAAACAAGATTTTGTAAATGCGTTATTCAAAATTTAAAATTCAATTTGTTTTTCAAATATATATACATATATATATATATATATATATATATATATACATATATATATATATACATATACGAATGAATTTATATGTGTATATGTATATATAAAAATAAATTTATGAATACATTCAATAATATACAATAGAAATGTTATCTTCTTGATTCGTGATTTTACACATGAATTAACCAAATGATATGTAACTCATTTGTTAAAACGTATATTTATATTTTTGACTTTATAAATATTTATTATTTACATTAAATGATAAATTTTATTTTGAAATTACTAGCTATTATGCATGTATTCTTAAACCATCAATCAATTTATCTCTTCATGGATCTCTTTATAATTCTTGGCACAATCGATAGTTTATGAAATCCATTGATATTTTTATCACTAAGTAACACATTTGACCCATTTTTAATACACACTTACACATATATATATTTATATATATATATATATATATATATATACAAATATAAATATATACATATATAATTGTATGATATCATATTGTAATTAGTATTAATGATAATTTTTTTGAAATTTATAATATTATTTAGCTACTAAATTAATTTACAAACATTTTTAAAAAATTATGAAAATATCTACAAAAGTATGTTTATTATTACAGTAAATTAATTAAATTATTCAAAATAAATATATTAAATTTTCAATAAACATATAAAATAGTGAAATAAGATTTAAAAATAATTCAATCAAATTTGACAACAGTCGAGTTAATAAATTTGATACAATTAAGAAATAAATAATTTTAATAGAAAATTTACTTTTACATTTTAACTATTTAATGAAAAGTGTTGTGAAAAGAATATTTATAAATTAATATTTAAAATTATCTAAACAGTGTGTATCGATGGAGTATGTATACCTTATGGCTACGGTTGTGGCTGCCTTCAATTTGACATATTAAAACTGTAGGTGGTTATAGGATATAATTATTCTTCGAACTAAAAAAGATATTTCATTTTAAACAATATGTTATTATATATGTATGTATGTATATGTATGTATATATATATATATATATATATATATGTATATATGTATGTATATGTATGTGTATATATATATATATATATGTATGTATATAAAAATATACATACATATATATATATACATACATACATATATATATATACATACATACATACATACATACATCATACATATATACATACGTACATACATATATACATATATACATACATACATACATACATACATACATACATACACATATACACACACACACACACACACACACACACATACACACATACACACACACACACACACACATACACACATACACACATACACACACACACACACACACATGTGTGTATAAGAGAAAATAGTACATTCACATATTTTTCTATCCACTGTTGAATGAAGATATTTTCCAAAAATTTCCAGTTTTAACCATCCAATGCATTTTTTCCAATCGAATTCGCAGAATTTTCTTATATTTCTATTTATTCTATCTATCCATGGGTTTCTTCTCATACCTCTTTTTCTTTCTGGGATCCTAATTAATGATATTTATAGAGTGCATTGATGATTTTCTCTTCTAAGGATAACCGGTGTATAATTTTGAATTGTTTCAAATATACTCATTTTTATTCTTATTTTTTAATACTAGTTTCAATATCTATGTTCCTTTAAATTTCCGTGTTCTTTGAAAATACTTAATTATCTGACATTTATGACTCGTGTTTTACTATCATAAATAGGTTCAGTAGATTATACTGATTATTTTTTTTGTCAAATATAAATGAATATTTAAATAATAAATACATATATATATATATATATTTGTATGTGTCAGAATAATTCAACTGCTCCAAACAGCATAAATAAGCATGGAAAAAATTGATATCAAGAATAACTTGTAGAGATAGAAAGACAAAGAAAAAAAGAATAAAATTTATAGACGTTACAGTAATAGAGATTGACTTGCCATATAGCTAGAATAGAACATTATCGATAGGCAAGAAAACTATTGATTGATAATCTAGACATATAAAAAATACAGGAACGTCTCATGAATAGTTTAGACAGAGACATATGAAAACTCATTAGAATGGATTAGAATAAAAAGATATTGGACGGGTCGAAATGAAAAAAAAAATGAAATAAGCCTTCATCTAATAGGCTGATGATGATATAAATTAATGAACGTACAAACAGCATTATTTGTTATTTAAGACATTTTTCAGTAATATTCTTTCTTGTTACACTTTTGCATAATATTTTTATAAATAACATTATATATATATATATATATATATATATATTACAAATTTGATTAAAAAAGTAATATAAAGATGAATAGATTTTTTAATTCACATAAAGCAAATTCAATCGTCAGTTTATTTACTTGTGATATTATGCATGCGTTGAATCATATAACGCGTGTCAGATGCATTTCCCGCTTCACTAGGCTCAGTGACGTGACATATATACATCTATACTGTACGTTTGTCGTCGTAGAGGAAAAATTTGCACACGAAATGTTAAAAATAGAGCTAGATTTTTCTTAAAGCTGCATATAATAACTGCACCGGGCAAACTACGCAAAAACTCTTCAATGATAATGAACAGCATAAGAAACGTATTAGCGAAGAAATATTCCACGACCAAGTGTACTTGTTTTTTCAAACTATTTTTTTCTGGTAATTAGACATTAAAAATTAATTTATGGCGAAAATATTAAAATACATTATATATTGCCAAAAAAATAGTTTTGATATATATATATATATATGTATATATATATATTTATATATATTTATATATATATATATATATATATATAGAGAGAGAGAGAGAGAGAAATTTATATTTGTATTTTTATATTCATTCAAACTTATATATTGTACATACACAAATAAATATTTTTACTATACACTGTTATAGAACCAAATTTTCATTTAAAAATTTACAAAAAAACGATTTTGTTTTAGAAAACAGTTTAATATTTATTATAAAACATATTATTATTAAATGAATAAAATTAAAAGGTATGAGGTGTGTATAGAATGTAAGAATCGAATGCCCATAGTGATAGCTCTCACAATACTGACACTTCCTGTTAATATTAATTGTTTTTTATATAACTAGAACACGTGTAGCCTTTATTCCGTTCTAAATTTCTTTTTTCCATTTTATGCATTCGTTTAAAATTAATGAAAATATCCAAAATCACACCTTCTGTGACTAGCAATGGAATTTGGATTGGCCATATCATGTCAAAAAGTAAGCAATAGTCCTTACAGTGGAGTGGAAAACTGTGTTTCCACGACCGAAAAAGATTAAGTAAACGATCTTAACTCGGAATATCATAGCTACGTTTTTTTTTAATATCGTAAAACCGTCCTTTTCGTGGACTTATTGATGCAAAGAAAGATCGTATGTTCAGAGTTTTATTGTGAAATAAAATAAATATTTGATTATTTATAATTTTTAATTTATACTATTTGAAGAATTGTTTATACCAAAATTAGTAGATAAAATTAAAGTAATCGTAAGGTTATAATGAGAAAAATATTTTATATAATATAAATGTAATCTGTTGAATTTTTTTATTATAAAAGATTTTTTTATGCGTGATAGAATTTTAAATTTATTTAAATGTAATGTTTTATCACACCCTATACAAGTCTATTTTCTCCGACTTCAAATATGTAGAAAAATAATAATTAATATCATGATCTTTTTCTCTTTCCTTTTATAATTTCATAAAACATATACATTTTTTATGAAAAGAAAACTTTTGATAAAAAATAATTTTTAAATATATTTGGAATTATATTAAATAAAAGGTTTTTTAATTTCTCTATCTATTTTATATTTTTATCTCTATATATATATATATATATATATATATATATATATATATATATATATATATATATATATACATATATACACAAAATTGAGTGCTTGTTATGAGATTAACTTTATTTCGTAAAAAACAATTATTTTGACTCTTTCAAGAAAAGCCTTACTGAGCTAGTATTGTCAAAAAAATCAAGATTCTATAAGGATAAATACACCGATATATATATATATATATATATATATATATATATATATATATATATATATATATATATTCAAACAAATCGTCTCTTTTACGTTATTTATTCTGTCATGTCAATTAGATGTCGATTTTATATATAATGCAAATTTGTAAAATATACACATTCATCATATATATATATATATATTTATTAGGTCTACCGGAATGTTCTGTCCATTTTTGAATTAAAAAAAATAATACATTTTCAATTCATTTATTAATATTTACTGAACAATTTAATTTTTTCTTCATTACTAATAACCTCTTCCCAGCGTGATGGTAATTTGTGAATTTCATTTTTGTAAAATGACTCATCTTTGAATCTTGAAATGACATTATTGGACAGAACTTTCCGGTAGCCTAATATATATAGTGATATCCAAATGTGCCCTAAGAATTGTGTTTTATTAAAAAGAAACATGTGTATAGTTTATTTTCAATGATATATATTTATATATGTATGTATATATATATATATATATATATATATATATATATATATATATATATATATATGTATGTATGTATGTATTTATGTATGTAAAGGAATTAGGCAATGCAATATGAAATGTCAGATTTTTATTTTATTTCTAATATAGTAATTCGACATTATATTTTACACAACCTCATATATGTTTCCAAAATCTGTTAGTTCACAGTGTCTTAAGTTGAACTATTTGTTACCTTACTCTATTAAAATATATTACTTTTTATATCTTTGTCCCTATTTGAAAAAAAATTTTTGAAATTTTTGTGTATGTTGATTAATAAGTGTTAATATTCATTTTGCTGTATTCTTTTTATTTTTCAAAAAATATTCCGAATATTTGGAACTGTTGAAGATTTTTATACTTTTTTTTATTGTGTCTGATTTGAAATGAATTATATTTTTCCCTTTGTCTTGTTATTTCTAACAAGAATCTTTCAATAACGTTTTTTATTTCGTAAAATTTGAATTATTTTGACATGTGGAATAAATATATTATTGAATTAATTGAATTTTAGTATAATATTATACATTAATTAATTATCTTCTTCTTTAAGTTATATTAGATTTATAAATATTGTAGAATTTTATCCAAATGCATTTTATTACATGGTTAATTTCATGTAATATATATATATATATATATATATATATATATATATATATGCATAAATATAATTTTAAGTATTTATTAATTTGCTGAATGATGGAAATTATTTGAAAATTCTTTTGAAATACACAATTTTTTCCATTCAAATTTTATTATAAATTTCGAATCGTTCTATTTACTCGTTTTTTTGGTCTTGGTACATTTTTATATCGTTTATTTGCACATTATTTTATCATTTAAATATTCTATCATTTTCCTTTTAACATTTAAAATATACTTATATGTTAGTAAATATTAATTCTGTTCTATCCATAATTTTTATTTTAATAGTTTTTGCTACTAAATTATAATATGATTTTTATTATATGTTCAATATAATAAAAATCACACAGTACATAAATCATAAAATTTAATACTAAATATTTTTTTAATAGGAAAATTATTAAAATGTTAGTTTTCAGATTTTTATATTGAAATTATTTTTGGACATACGTTAAAACATTTTATAGTATTTATTTTTAAGTGATTTTTTTTATTCAATTTGAAATAATATTTTTAAAAAATAATTAAAAAATATATTTTCAAAAAAACGTAACTAACATGACAAAATAAGAAATATATAAATAGTTTTTTTTTCTAAAAAAAAACACATGAATAGTAAAATTTACTTGGGCGGTTAATAAAAATATATTCATTTTTCGTTAGAATGTATGTCAGGGACTTACTATTTCTTGAATTTGAAAACAAATATTTTAAATGCATTATTAAACAAACAAATCGTCTCTTTTACGTTATTTATTCTGTCATGTCAATTAGATGTCGATTTTATATAGAATGCACATTTGTAAAATATACACATTCATCATATATATATATATATATATATATATATATATATATATATATATATATATATATATATATATATATATATATATATATATATATATATATATATATATATATATATATATATATATATAATTCACTTTCTATTCACTACTGGATGAAGAACTATTCCAAAATTTTTCAATGACCAATCCAATGCTTTACTTTTCCATTTCTCTATCACTGTTTATATATCAATCTATTTATTCATCTATCTATATCTATCTATATATATATATATATATATATATATATATATATATATATATATATATATATATATATATATATATATATATATATATATATATATATATATATTAATTTAACGAAATATTGATTAGTTGTACAAGAATACCCCAGAAAATTTATAACGTAATAAAAATCTTATGAATTCTTCTAAAATAAAGAAAAATACTACAAATAATAAGTTATTTAAATTATTCAAAATATACACAAGTTTGAATCAAACAGATCAGATATAGTTCCTTTAGCTCTTTAGAGGATGAAATTTGTGGAAAAATAGATAAAAAAATTATAAGAAAATATGTACATATTTCCTACTTAATAAAAATATTACATAGATTTGAAATAGTTTAAAGTTGCATTTTTCAGTAAAACATATTAAAAAAAAATTTATTAAGTTAATAATAAAAGATCAATATTTTATAAAAAAAATTATTATACCAAGTATACATTGGAAATGGTAATTATTTCTAAAATACTGTAAAATTGAAATACTGCTGATTTATTTGAGTAAACAATTAAACCAACGTTCATAAAAAAAATTAATTGGAATTCACAACAAAATTTCCTATTATAACTTAAAATTAATCAGTAATCAAACGACAATATATTTATGTTTAAAATTAATTTCTATCCAGAAATATCGATGTTAAAAATATTTATAATTTCTATTTAAAAAAATTATAAGAAATAATAAATAAAACTAATTTAAAGAAATTATCAATAAATATTTATTATTCATAATTTCTTTCTCATTATATGTATTTAGGGTTTTCCAATAAAAGTATCAAAAGTTTGACAGCTGGTGGAAGCCATGTTTGAATTTTTTTAAGTTAATTATAGTATTTCAATTTAGTATACTTTGGAAAATTATAATTGAACGTTTAATACTTCAAAAATGCTTAAAAATTGTAATAACTTCAATAGACTTATTGAAATAAATATTTAATATTTCTATTATTTCACGAAAAAAAACCATTAATTGGCCACCAAGATCGTGTGATCTTACTCCATTGGATTATTTTCTGTGGGGTTATGTAAAATTATTGGTTTATGCTGATAAACCACAAACAACAGAAGCATTAAAAATAAATATTGAACGTGTATTTCATGAAATTGGACCACAATTATATAGAAGAATGACTAAAAATTGGACTAAACGAATGCTCTTTGTCAAAGGAAATCGTGGAGATCATATGAATGAAATTGTGTTCCATCATTAATGCTATAGAATATACTTAATAATAAATAACTGATTCATTGAATATTTTTTGTATTATTTTCATTTAAACTTCTGAAGCACTTATTGGAAAACACTATATATATAATACTTCTTAAAAAATAAATATTTCTCAATATCAATGATATTTTTTTAATATTTTCAACCAACGATTACTTAAATATAAATTAACATTATAAGGCCCAATAACTCGTTTGATTAATCCTAGTTCAAACATTGCATCAATGATTCAGTTCAGTACCATTTAATAGATAACATTACCACTTTTCAATATTCACCCTAAGTTTATATCTACTCATCGAGGGTAAACCGTAAATTGGTTGGTAGACTATTCTTGGTAGCGAATCTACACGATTATCA
>CP092091.1:38395490-38402990 GCA_029203775.1 Neoneuromus ignobilis | reverse complement strand
TTAGGGTTTTCTGATGACATTCTTATTTTCTCAACAAGTCTAGATAAAATTAAATAATGAAAAAGTAAAGAATTAAATATCGCAAGTTAAAAAAATAATCTTATGACGAACTTCAGCAGAACCAAAATAATACATAATGAATTTTCTGATTAAAAGAAATAAAAATAGGAAACTATGTATATTTAGGACAACTCATTAACACTAAAGAAACATTTATAGATAAAGTGATTACAATGTTATGGTGTTAATTTGGAAGGAATTAACACTATAACAAGACGTGTGTTTTGAATCACAAAATAATTTATCAGCTCCAGAGAGCACAAAGAAATTTGTAAAGGTGTATATTTGGAAAAACAGCTATAGATAGAAAAAAAACGAATGAATTAGAAAGAAAATGGAAGTTATGTACTTTATAACAAAAGTGAGAATTTTAAAATGGAAATTAATCTGTCCTATAAGTACGAAGACTGACGATGGAGAAAATATATTAGTGATTAAAAACTTATAGATGTAAAAAAGATGCCTGGGAAAAAATCATGGATGAATAGAACAGAGATAAAAGAAAATTCATGGAAATGGAATAGAAAAAAAACAATGGATCAGTCGAAATGAAAATTTTTAGAAAAAGCCTTTACACAACAATGGACATGAAGATTCTGATAATTATGATTAATATTGTGTTTGTGTGTAAACTTCTTTTTGAAATTAGAGCGAAATATATTATTTATTGAACCCTATTATTGCTAGTACTACTGCATTTATTATATTTATATTCTAAATAAAAAATATTGAATTCGTAATTAATATTATTTTTTTATACATCACAATATTTACTTGTTCAGTTTGAATTATTTTCAAAAGTGTTAATCCTATTTTTAAGTACTGATTAGTAAAAATAATAACAACTGTATTATATAATTTATTGACATATTTTGTTTAAATACAAATAATCATAATTTAATGTAATTTTTTCAATTAATTTAATTTCTTTTATAATTATGATAAAATATTTTAAATAAAATTCTATTTAAATCCTTTAATGATGTGAATAAATCTATAGTAATTACAAAATCTCTGAAGTTATAAAATTATTAATAAATTTTCATGTATGTTATATTTAAGAAAAAAGTAATTTGAAAGTTAAGAAATGATTTCATATGAAATATATTTTGATTTAACTTAAATAATTTCCAAAATTAAGCAAAAAGTAACAAAATTAATATTTTTCCATTATTTATCATTTATATATAATTATCTGTTGTTGTAAATATCAACGATAAAGAATTAATATTAACAAAAATAGAAACAGCACATCAGTAAACATGTTTTTAAACTACGGCACTGTTTTTGTGTATTTTATTCTTTTATTATTATTAATAGACGATTCTACTTGAGACTTCTTTGAATATATCTCTAGTGGAATGAAAAACAATAAAATCAAATAGCAAAGTATTTTAAACAAATTATCTGACCTCGAGATACAAAACTGCTCAAAGTTTTCATCAAAGTTAGTTCACCACGTGTCGAGCACTAAACGTAAGCAAACGCTTCAACAAAAATATTTATAGTTTTAAATTTGGCACAAAAACACCAGTCTAGAAAATTTCATTCTATTACTAATCCATTACCTATACAAAAAACAGTACGAAAATAATTTTTGTACCGTCATATGTACATGCGTACACGATTTTTCAATAGGAATATTTCACATTATTTTTGAATTATTTCGTGATTTTGTATTTGTTTATTTACATTTATATTTTAATTGCAGTCTTAAAATATACGCATATGCATTTATACGAGTAGATATTCATGCAAATCTAAATATTATGAAATATATTTATATTGCATTTTAAATTTTGTAATATAGCATAGAAAATAATATTTAATTTGATATTTTTTAATAAATACTCTTCAAAAGTAATGTGTGAGAACACCCGTTTATAAATAAATAAACGCACATATTTTTTACTAACTATCTTTTCAAGATCATATAGTATTGTTTTTAATGGCAGTTAAACTATCTGTACATCGTCATAAATTCTTAAATATGTAAATTTAATGTATAAATTCAAATTGTTTCACTTTCGAACCAAATATAGTTGAATATTTTTTAAAAAATAAAAAAAATGATTAATGTTAAATTCAAAATAATAACATTATATGTATATATCAACACACAGACATATATATATATATATATATATATATATATATATATATATAAAGAGAGAGAGAAATAAATAATGTTTAGTTATTAAAGTTTGGTTAAAGACAGTTCAGGTAAACTTCAAAAATTATAGAAAAATTCGATAAAGCAAATTTAAAAATTGGTCTTATGATATACTTCGACTTGAAAAAAAAGATCAATAAATGTTCGGATCAAAGAAGAATCGAACTCAAATGAAAGAAATTGAATTTAAAAATTGTGTATATCTAGGACAACTCATTGTCACTAAAACAACATTAATAGATGAAGATAAAAGAAAAATGAGAACGTGATATTGTCAGTTTGGAAAAATTTCCTATTATGAAGTTAAACATTCATTCATGTTTAAAAGGAAACGTTTTTGGTAAATTCATTCTACCTGTTCGCACTTACGATAGTGAAACATGGGTTTAATGCCAGATTAATTTATGGCTATAAAAAATATAAACAATTATAGGAATAACACGTAGAGATAGAAAGAAAACAGAGTGGATTAGAAAGAGAAGAAAATGTACAGATGTTATAATAAAAACGGGGAGTTTTTAAAGGAAATGGATTGGTTATATAGAAAGAAGAAAATACTACCGAATTACAAAATAAATTATTGCTTAAGAACCTAAATATGTTAACAAATCTAAAAATGGACTTACTGATAGCTGGGACAGAGATATAAGAAAATTCATAAGAAGAGAAGAGCATTGGATTAGTCATAGTGAAAAGTTTTGAGAAAAACATTCATCCAGGTAGATTGATCATCAATTTGCCTGGTCAACGTAGTGAACATCAAAGTTGAGTAAAATTCAATTAAAAAACATGTATAATGATTATGATTAAATTTTAGTAAAAAAAAAAATGACAACTGACTAAAACGTTAGTTTTAATTACAAATCTTCCATAAATAATAATTAAAATTGATTATATTACACCTAATAAAGTAAATAAATACACCTAATAAATATTTAGAAGAAATATATATATATATATATATATATATATATATATATATATAAAACTTCTAATTTTATTATTTTTTTCAAAATGTTAACATATTTTATTTTTGTTTTTATATATACGAGTACTCCTCATTAATTATATAAGTAAGAGTTGCACAAAAATGGATTATCAGTCCAACACCACATAACATTATAAAACTGTTCAATTTTATTTATCGTTTACTGTATTTATTAACAGCTGATGCGTTTTACTAAAGTCATAATATCATCGTTAAAGCAAAATTATTAAATATTAACTAGTTTTAGTTAAAATATACTTATATGTAAATTTACTCACTCACAATATAATACAATAAAGTTGCTTATAAGTAAGTTTATTTACCTTATAATTTAGTGAACTTATTTATAAACAAATTTACTAAGTTGTAATAAACTACATATAACTAAGATATAACTTACATTATAACTTAGTAAATTTACTTAACAATAAGTTTACTTATTACATTATAAGTTAGTACACTTACAAAAAAATATAGGATCATCCAAATATTACGCTTAGATTTGTGTTTTATTAAAAAGAAACAAAATAAACTATACACATAATTTTTTTTAATAAAACATAAATCTAGGCATCATATTTGGATGATTCTATATAAACTAATTCTTAGCCTAGATTTTATCATATAACGCTGTAATGATGATGAGATGGCCATCGAAATATGCATCAATTTATAAATAAATAAAGTGAACAATAAATATCTATAGAACACTTTAACAATATTTTGTGAGGTAAAGGTGATAATGTATTTGTGTAAGAAGTGAATTCATCTTAGTTTCTTAAAACAAATATTAACAGTTTTAGTTAGAAACATACCAGTTAAATGAACACCAACAATTTATCTCTTTCCAAAAAGAATTAAATCACTTATTTTACAGCACTAAATGCAAATTATAGTTTTAAAAAAATGTAATACATTAAAGAAATCATACACAATGATATCAAAAAACATCAAAATAACATCAAAAAACGCGCGTAGGTAATGATTTGTTCAGTGATGCCAATATAGATATTTTTATTAAATAAATATTTTATTTAGTTCTTTTATTATTCTTTTTATATTTATATAAATTATATATATATATATATATATATATATATATATATATATATATATATATATAATGTATATATGGATAAATAATTTCTTAAATAATATTTTATTTCCTTTCCATAGAATTAAATTTCAAATGTTAAATTTTATTTTAAGGAATGACTGTAATTAAATTCCTTTTCATTATAAATTTGTAGTGTACTTAAACATTAATATTGATATTAATTAAAATAAAATTAATAATTTATAATATATATTTTATATGTATATATATATATATATATATATATATATATATATATATATATATATACAAATGTAATTATTATATAAATATACAATAGGTATATGAATAAAAAAAATATATCGAGGAAGTAATAAAAACGTTGTTCAAGTATGCGCCATATAAAGTTTCCATTTTCGAGTGTATATAGCCAATTAGATTGTTTGTTGGTTGGTATAACGCACGCCATTTCGGCGACTAAATAGACATTGAACTTTTTGCAAGGGGTCTGTCTTTTATCAGGAAGAAAACGTGGTCGCGGTTCAGAAGAAATTTATAGTTCTCGAGCCACACCACCATTGTTATACGACATGAAAAAAGTATGCACTACACTAACCAGACCTCGCTGGTTAAAAGTTATTGCCGAGCTAAAAATTATCTACCACCATGTGGTTAATATTTTGAGCTCGTTCTGCGTTACCACTACCAAGTTTGAATTAAGATTTTTTTTACACTGAAATTTATAGCACTGTTTTAAATTTCTTTATACGATTTCTTTGACAATGAACATTAATTATTTTTATTGTGTTATTACGTGTTTTTTATGAAATTATTCTCTGTAGTAACATATATATATATATATATATATATATATATATATATATATATATATATATATATATGTGTGTGTATGTTTTTTAAGCGTGATAAAACTTTAAGTTGAATTCTTATCGAAAGTTTTACCTAACCTAAAACACCTTTATTATACATTTATATACATGCACACACATACACACACATATGTATATAATATATATATATGTCCTGTGTGGTGTGTATGTATGTGTGTTTTAGGTTAGATAAAACTTTCAATAGGGATTTAATTTAAAGTTCTATCACTCTTAAAGAACACCTATATATATATATATATATATATATATATATGTATATATATATCACAATTATGTAATTTAAATTATAATTGATTTTTTATGATTTAAGGGGTTATACGCAGTTAGAAATTTCAAAAAATCGATTTTTTTTTGCATTTTCGGAATGCACATATATTTGAGTATATTCTCTGAAAATTTGAAGTAAATCCGATATATATTTATTATACCATGTAAGTTGAAAAAAACATTTTTTAACTATGTGTAAACTACTTCCGAAACTTCAAACGCGTTTATCTCAAAACGGTGTTTTCATAGTCGGTGATCTCGATATCTCAGAAATGGATGAACCGATCGATCTCAAATTTTCACACAATCTTCTCAAATATATTCCTCAGGTATTGAACGAAGGAATAAGGTTTACAAAAATTATTACTATTTTTTTTAAACAATTTGGAGCGAAAATTTTAGTAAAAAACGAAAAATTTTTTTCAAGTAGACGCCATTTTGTCAAAAATGAAAATTTTTATTATTCCTTCGTTCAATACCTGCATTAATCTATCCTTTAAAAGAATTGACCATATTTTTTGATTTCAAATAATCCAAACCGCCGATATGGAGATCACCGCCAAGCACCTTTTTTTGGAGGTCGTTCGGGACATTGTCTGCAGGAGCGGTGCACTTCAATATTTTTTTATGATCGACATGTTATTTTATTCTTGAAAGTAGGATCTATTCAAATAACCATAATTTGTAATTGCAAAATAAATACTGTTTCTAAAAAAAATTCCTAAAAAAAGTCGTTTTTGCGCCTCGCAACTGCGTATAACCCCTTAAAGGAATTATATTTATATATATAAATATATATATATATATATATATATATATATATATATAAATTTTACATAATAGACAAGAAATTCATTCACATATTAAAAACTATACTCGTGTATATACACGTACACACACATATCAATAAATATATATATATATATATATATATATATATATATATATATATTTATATATATATGTAATAATAGTAGTCTATGAGTTTACAAATCCCTTATATAGGTCACAAATAGGGTCTTGACCCTCGATTAACGAGTACGTCCGAATTAATAATTATTTCCAAAGGCAGATGTGCCGTCGACAATCAAAGACCATCGCCGTGTTGTACGAACGCATTTGACCCTTCCTAGTGTATTGTCTATTTGTTTATTTTTTTTTTAACCCCGGAACCAGGTATATTTCGTGCATATTAATCGTTCACATTCGTATTAATCAAACCAAAGTTTATAATATATTAAGAATATATATATTTGTATAAACATATGTGTGTATATATATATATATATATATATATATATATATATATATTAATTTATGGTTATAATCATGTATAATATTTTTTTTATAAAATTTTACATCTTTAGTAGTGAAATATAAAAATATTTTGGTAATAAAATAATAATTTTTCGATAAAAATATGAAAACTTTGACAGTTAGTAGTAGCCATGTTTGAATTTTTTTTCATTTTGACATTTCAACTTCGTGTAGTTTGGCAAATTATCATGGAACGTTTATCATTTCAAAAACGCTTATAAATTGTAAAAACTTTAATAGACTTATTGAAACAAAAGTTGAATTAGTCCATTATTTTACGAAATGGACCCAACAACTGGCCTCCAAGATCATGTGATCTAACTCCATTGAATTATTTTCTGTCAGGTTATGTGAAACTATTTTGATTGCTAGTAAAACATAAGCAACAGAAGTATTATAAATAAACAATGAACGTGTAATTCACGAAATTGGACCACAATTATGTGAAAAAGTGATTAAAAATTGGACTAAGCAGGTACACTATATCAATCGAAGTCTTGGTGGTCATGTGAGTGAAGTTTTGTTCAATCATTAATGCCATAGAATTTGCTTAAAAATAAAAAAATTAAATTTATTAGGTAAATAATTTTTATTTTATTTAAATTTAAACTTCTAACGCGTTTATTAAAATATACTATTTATATAATCTGTATAAAAATATTATTTAATATAAAAATAAATTGTAACAATTTTTTTTTCATTATATATATATATATATATATATATA
>CP092091.1:38390490-38392990 GCA_029203775.1 Neoneuromus ignobilis | reverse complement strand
ATAAATATGCGTTTTTACAACTTTACTAGCTTTTATTTCCAATTTTTTTTTATTGTACTGACAGAATCAATTTACGCGATTTTCATTCGCTTAAAACAAATCCACGTGGAACGGATACTCCGCGTAAATTGAGGGACGGGTGTATATATATATATATATATATATATATATATATATATATATATATGTAAAACTAATATCATTATTATTTATTTATTTGTTTAATTACAATGTTTAATTATTTATATACTTATAATATCTAAATACTGGTTTATTTCTTTTCTTTGCAATATAACAAGTTTAAAGGGAACTTCTATTATTAACATGTAATTATATTATAAACAATTTACATCTAACTTTTATAATTAACATAACATTATAAAACATGTGGTACGTAATAATAATCCTATTATTTTTTTAAGTTACGTGTTAAAGTTTTAACACTTTTTTTATTACCAGTTTATAAATGTAAGCTTCATCATCTTTTATATATGTATTTAGAAAATAAAATACATATACTTGTTATAATTTTGAGTATTGTTTTTAATTGGTAATTTTTCTAGTCTTCGTTAGTAAATTTACTCTATTTTTTTTATTACTATTAATTATAAAATAAATATTTGCTTTCATTATTTTTCTTTGTAACAATCCCTAAAGTAATTATCTTATTTAGGTACAATTTTTCGAATAAAATTTAATAATTACTATTAAAAAAAACAATATTAATGTATTTATTTATTGAAATCTACTAATGGGCATACTATATACTCATCATATAATTCTATTTCTTTTTAAACAAAAATCAAATAATTCTTTTTAATTTTTTTATTAAATTAGAATAAATAACAAAAACGTTTAATATTCTTTTTATAATTAATATAAAATTTTAAAATGACAAAATCGATCATTGTTTACAAAGGATTTTTTCAAAATAACTCTTACTACAAAATATAAAAAAATTAAAATATTTTTTCTTCATGAGAAGTTATTTTTTATTCTTAATTATTTTTAATCTGTTTTGAAAAAATTCTTGTTAATCATATCAAAATTAATTATGGATTACTAAAAAAAATATTACAATGTAAAATAAAATTATTTATAAAATAACCATATACCTGCAAAAAAGAATGAATCTGATGGCAGTCGTTCTAATAAAAAGTAAAAATACTCTTTATTGTTATATATATATATATATATATATATATATATATATATATATATTAATAATTAAACACCTTTAATGAGGGATATAATAATAAAAAAAATTTAAATAAATCATATTTCAATATCCAATATTTTTCTAGAATATTAATTTTCAATAAACTGGTTTTTAGAATTCTCTAATTAATTTGTAATCCAAAATACAGTGCATGAGTTTGTCATATTTTTAAAATAATTAATTTATATATGGATTACTTAAATATTAAATAATCATAGTATTTTGCAAATAAAATAGTAGTTAAAAAATTTTTTTTTTCTAAAATGATCTAGTTTAATATTTAGTTCTTTCATCGATACTTGAACTTTTTTCATTAATAAAATCCTCCATGATCAAAATTCACCTTTTATATTAAAATTTATTTTGACTTCATCGAAAATATAACTATTATCATAAAAAATATATATCCATTAGTAAGTTTATTCACCATATTATTTAAAGATTAATTCTACCTTTGATATAATTATTTCTTGTTTGTATAATTTATGTTATTCTTACTTAAAAAAGTGTAGTCAAGCTTAAAATATTATTGAGCAAAAATTAATTTTATATTTTTTAAAATATAAATTCAATTTGTATTATTATAGTGAAAATTAAAAAAAAAATTAAATAATAAATTAGTTTTATATATCTAATTTTAAAATAAAAAAAACTACTGTAAACAAAAATATAATACAGTATTTGAAATATATTTTATACAATACAGTTCTAATAATATCAGTTGTTGATTTAAAAAGTTCCCAAACAATTCGAAAACATTTTGAAAAGAATTCAAATTGAAAGGAATCTTTAAAACAAAACGTGCACAGCTAATCAAAAACAATCGACAGAGAATGAGATTTATTATTGTATCAAAAATCAAATGCATTCAGCACCACCACCACGCGCACATTGACCTTCTCAATAAAGGTGAATGTACTTTGTATTTAATGTTTTCAAAACATCTGCTCAACTCAAGACAATGGGCAAATGGACCACCGGTATGAAGGTAACATAGATCCTCGTCTAAATTAAAACGACGAACGTACACAAAAAATGACCCTTCTTTTAATTTATTTTCGGGACACTGTACTGTCCCTTTAGTATACTCAAAAGGGGTCACACATTGCACGACCTCGGCCAGTGTTAACCCTTTCGTTAGTGTACTGTGTCGTTTCATTCGAAATTCTTACATTATGTTAATTTGACATCAGTCATAACTTTTTGTGTTTAAGAGATATTGAATAAAACTTTACATTATAACAATATATATATATATATATATATATATATATATATATA
>CP092091.1:38287990-38385490 GCA_029203775.1 Neoneuromus ignobilis | reverse complement strand
AGGGTTAAATTTTTTTGTCGCATATTAAATAAATAATCCAATTTAATGATAATATCAAAAAAAAAACTTGGAATAAAAGATCAATGATACAAATTATATATTAACGAGTTGTTTTTTTTTTTGACAAAAAAGTATATTACAATGACCCCAGATGATTAGTTAAGGGTTAAATTATATTGCGTGTATCATCAAACTTTATAAATAGGCTATTAAACGCATGTCATAAGTAAAAGTAACCATAGAGAGATAATTGTTTTTTTATTTAGAAGTATTTTTTTCTGATATATATATATATATATATATATATATATATATATATATATATATATAGGTGTTTCTATAAGTTTGATAGATCTTAAAATTGAATCCCTATCGAAAGTTTTTTCTAACCTTAAATAATAACTTTATATAAATACATGTATGTGTGTGTATGTATATGTAAATTATGATAAAAGTGTTTTTTTAAGTTGGATAGAACTTTCGATAAGGATTAAATTTTAAATTCTATCACGTTTAAAAAACATCCCCCTCTCTCTATTATATATATATATATATATATATATATGTATATATATATATATATATATATATATATATATATATATATATATATATATATATATATATATATATATATATATATATATATATATATATATATATATATATATATATATATATATATATATATATATATATATATATATATTAGAGAGGGGGATGTTTTTTAAGCGTGATAGAATTTAAAATTTAATCCTATATATACTCATAGTAATTTTTTATCTAAAAATTATTGCATAAAATTGTTAAAATTAAAAACTAGATTTAATTTGACGTGATGATTTTTTTCATATAAGGTATAAGTTTCACAATGTAGCAAAAAATTAAATAATATACAATATTTTATACATATTTGCTATGTTTGATATACGAGTATGTTTTATTATTTATGTGTTTTTTAAAAAAAAGTTTCTACCACATTAAAATTTACATAAAATAATTTGATACATTTTAAAACTGAAATGAAAATTTTTCTTAAAATTTAAATCAATTTTTATAAATGTGATATTATTCTCTTATGCTTTTATTTGACAATATTTGATTTTTCTTTTTTTTAAAGATTAAGTTCGATTAGTTTTTATCATCAAAATAATTTTTTATTTTACCTATAGAAAAACATAAAAACATCTTAATATACTCTAATATTAATGTATATATATATATATATATATATATATATATATATATATATATATATATATATATATATATATATATATATATATATATATATATATATATATATATATATATATATATATATATATATATATATATATATATATATATATATGTATATATATATATATACACACACACACACAAACACACATATATGTATACATATGGATGTGTAAGTATATGTTTGTCTGTGCCAATGTAGGCTTTATTAAATTTATGTTTATTTTATTAATGATTATTTAAAATAAAATCGAATTGATGTTTAAAATATATTAGTACGAAAAAAGATTCGAAAGCAATTCACTTGACGTAACGTTCGATAGAATGAAGTGGTGTCAAAACTTACAGATAAAAATGACATAAGGTTTAAAGAAAAAGGTTTGTGTTTGACATTCAATTATCATATTTTTCGTTTTTAAGCGAGGGGTATTTTATTCTTGAATTTCATTTAAGAAACCACTGATAAAACTGTCAAATAATTTAAAATAAACTTGAAATGAATCGATAACAAAAATGTATGAAAAAAGTGGAACATATCAATTGAATATTTTCTTTTATTTTGTGTATATATTTCTGCATTGTTTGTTTAACAAAGATAATTTTAAATAAACTGAAATGCGGTATAAAGAAATATATATATACACACACTATTTTTCTTTTTCTCTCACACTTTCTCTCTCTCTCTTTCTCATACACACACACACACACACACACACACATATATATATATATATATATATATATATATATATATATATATATACATATAAATATATACAAGGGTCGTTTGATAAGTATGGTAAAATAGTAACAACTAAATTAAAAAAAATAATTTAATTAATTAATTAATTAAAATAAACAATAAATAAATTTATCATACTTATCAAACGACCTTTGTATATACGTGTATGTGTGTAGGTCTTAATTCTCAATTTTGATCTTACTACTTTATTCATATTTTTTTTTATTATGCAGAACATAACTTTACAGACAACATTATCAAATGTCTTATCTTTTCAGCCTTCTTTTTTCATATTTACTTCTTAGTGAAAATTTTCTTCTGTAGTTTACATCCGGAAATTTCATCAGGATATTAATAGAATTTATATATATATATATATATAAATATATATATATATATATATATATATATATATATATATATATATATATATATATATATATATATATATATATATATATATATATATATATATATATATATATATATATATATATATATATATTTATAATGAAATATAGAAAAAATTAAACATTTATTCAAATATAAATTGAATTACTTTGTCATGAATAATTTTTACATAAATAATTAATTGATCATTTTAAAAATATTAAATTTTGGGAAATATTGATTGCTTTCTCTCATACTTCGTGTTTGTATCTATTGTTATTTTAATTTACACTTATTTAATAATTTATATAATATGATTGATATCTAATGAATATCCAATAAATATGTTCCAAATTATTCATCAACAATTTCATTATCGAAACCATCTGGTTTGTTTTATTCTCATATGTTAGATCTGATTTTCCAACATTTCTTTTTCCATATACAAATTAGTAGCCCAATGTTTTTTTCGGAATACGAAAGTTGTCTATTTTGTTAAGATATTCTTGCCAATTATTTCTATACTAATTTATTTTTCATGTAGATTAAAGATACTTAATTGCTATATAAAAGTGAATAAATAATAATGTAACAAAAAATTCATCTCAGATGTTCCTGTTAAATTTATTAAATTAGTAAATGGTCTTTAATATAACACATTTAAATAAAAATATATCTTATTATGATTCCCTTTTTTAATTTCAATATTAAAAATAATTTTATTGTCATTTTTCCCTTTACTTAAAATTTTATTAAAATATTTTTATAGAAAATTTTACAGAAACAAAAAATTTATTATATATATATATATATATATATATATATATAAATAAAGGCTCATTTAATTGTTACGCCTAGATTTATGTTCTATTAAAAAAAAACATTTGTATAGGGTGGTGTATAGAGAAACATGTATATAATTTCTTTTATTTTTAATAAAACACAAATCTAGATGTCACATTTGGATTTCTCTCTCTCTCTCTCTCTCTCTCTCTCTGTATATATATATATATATATATATATATATATATATATATGTATATAATAAAATGAACAATAGTAATTATTAAACACTTATAACATCTTATGATATTGGAGGTGAGTGATTTATTTGTGATAAAGTGAATTTGCCACATTTGTTGCAGTTTTTTACTAATCACTATTATCTATAGTTAGTTAAGAAATATATTTCATACCTAAATTATTGTTTTTAATAAATGTTGAAAATTCTACTTACATATTCTATTTAAGTCAATATTATTGTATTTTGTGCACTTCATAGTTCAATTAGTTAAATTTTTGTTTAATAATAGACTTTTTAAAATTGTGTTTTTATCAAATCCATCCAGAATAAAAATAATATTAAAGCTTGAATAATAATATTTAGCAAGAGATATTAAATATACATTTTATATAAAATAATATATGTATATGTGTATTTATATACATATATAGGTGATAATGTTTAAGTTGTATATAGAAATTTTAGTGAGTGGTGAAGGTCTAAATTAATTTTAATCTTCTTAATTGGAATAAATTTTAATATGTATTTTATGTAAAGTCACTAATTGTAAATTTGATGACATTCAAAAACATTAGGTAATTTATTAGCATGTGATTAATTTTTCAATACAAGTAATCATATCAATTCATTAATTGAAAATACATATTAGGTCTACCGGAAAGTTCTGTCCAATTTTGGATTAAAATAAATAATACATTTTCAATCTATTTGATAATACTTATTGAACAATATAATTTTTCCTTCGTTACTTATGACATCTTCCCAGCGTGTTGGTAATTTGTGAATTCCTTTTCTATAGAATGACTCATTTTTGTAACTGGAGATGACATTATCGGACAGAACTTTCTGGTAGACCTAATATATAGTGTCATCCAAATGTGACACATAGATTTGTGTTTTATTAAAAAGAAACATGAGTATAATTTCTTTTTAATGAAACACAAATTTAGGCGTCACATTTGGATGACCATATATATATATATATATATATATATATATATATATATATATATATATATATAAAATAATTAAAAAACATATATAGTCTCTAAGATAATGTTTAATTATTAAATGAATTCTTAAATTTATTAAATAAAATCATTTATATTTTTTTTATATATATATATATATATATATATATATATATATATATATACACATATTTGATGTTTACGATTCGCAAATCGTAAACATCAAACTATTTATTTCGAAAAAATGGCGTTTTACCGTAACTATTTGACCCTCCTTCATACTTGCAATTGGGTTGGAAACACAAATTGAACACGAGGTATTAAACGAGGGATGTCGATCACACACCCACCCTTTTAAAAAAAAAGTTTCTGTGTGCAGTGAAATAAGGGTGCAACCCCGATTTTTAAATCGTCACAAGTATGCAATTACTGGCACGATAAAGATGACACGATATGATCGTATGTATCGTTCTTTTTTATTGAGAGCCTTCATGACACTCATTTCAAATTCAATGAATCACAATTTTTTTAAACAAGAAACGATATATACATAACTCTCATTTCATCTCTCTTAAATGTAGACATTTCAACATATTTAATACCATTGATCGGAAATCGGACAGGATAAAAGAGGAAACATTATCAATAGGGTCTGGTCAGCCATTATGTACATTTTCTAACTTTATTTTTAACTTATTTACTGATCACAAGAAATAAATACTATTTAGTCATGAACATTTTCGATTTAAATGAAAGTAAAATAACTCTTGTTTACTGTTATATTTAGTTAAAATATTTCTCAAACGGTTGTGAATTGTTATAATACTTTATAAATGTCTTCATAAAAGTTATATATATATATATATATATATATATATATATATATATATATATATATATATATATATGAATGTTATATTTTTCAATACTTAGTTATTTTGTAAAACTTTAAATTTTTTTATCTATGTATTACGTTTTGTAATTTAATTGTATAAATAATGTTTGCAAAAAAATAATAAATATTAAAATTATGGTGTAACTCAGAATGATATAATATTTTTTTCTTTTTCCGATTAATAATATATAATATCACACACTTAAATATGAAAAAAATTTCAAATACGAATGTTGCTGTATATAAATAATGAATTTTATAAAATAAATATTCAATAGATTTCAGCAATTAATTTGTTTTAGATTTTTTTAATATTTTTGGCAACTAAAAGACTAAACAAACATTGAGTTATTTGGACCAATGTCTGAGTTTATTATATATGTTTTATTTTTAAAAATTACTCAAAACAGTCTAAACATCTTCTATCCATTATTTATTTAATTGTTCGACACTATAAAATCGCAATTGTTCTACACTGTACCCATTTTCAAGCATACGTGCGGCAAGGCTAGATTTATTCATTCTACGGTATCGTACATCTGCTTTACATTCCTTAAATTTACTCTTTATATAATCACTTTTTAATATCTTCTAATATTGAAGGTCATAGTTCATTTGTGTGAAAAAGTGATTATCAAAAACTTATAAAATCTTATAATATTAATATATATGATTAATTTGTTACAATTTAAACAATTTTTATTTCAATAATTTGTAATTCTTTACATTTTCACGTTTTATTTTTTTATTTTAATAATATTTTTTTATATTATTTTAACTCACTTGATCTAAAGAATGAAACATTACAATTAATATTTCAATAACTATAAAAATCATTGTAATGCAGTTTAATATTGTGGCTAATTAATTTTTGTTACCATACATTTTGAACATAATAGGCTCTTTAATACCTCAACACCACAATATTTCATAATGATAATTACTTGTTCAGCAATACTCAATTATTAATAATTTTATTCACAAATACGTATTTCAAAAGTCAATTCATCAAAATATAACATTATGTCAATATTTAATTTAAAAAATAAACTATTTATAATTGTAGAACACTTTGTTAAATAGAAAATAAGGTTTAATTTTACAAAATAATATTTTATTTTTTATAATTTCAAATTATTTACTATGTACTTTGTAGATATATACCAAATGTCGATATACCAAAGAATGGATGAAACTAATCTAGTCATATGCATGTTTAAAAATGAATACAGAGTAGGACAATTGGAATTAATTGAACAAATAATGTATAAAAGAAGTTCAGACTGTTATAAGAATGTGGAAATTTTCAAAAATAAATCACCTATAATAAATTCAAGAAATAGTCCAATGACCTTAAGTTTGTTTAAGAAGTATAAGAAGTTATTTATTCATCGATATTTATTTTTTCGCTTTTAAAGTACTCCCCATTGAAAGTAATACACATATGCTACGCTTCTTCCAGTCCTCGAATTCTTTCCTGAACGCGCTTTGTCGTTTAGTCTTCAGTTCACGCAGCGAATTTTATTTTTTTGGCTTTAATCGATTCAAAATGATGCCCTCGGAGCAACAATTTGAGTTTTGGGAATAGAAAAAATTTGCATGGAGACGTATCAAGCGAATACGGAGTTTGCGTTGGTTGAGTTTTTGGCCAAAAACTCACGAACAATTCATTGTCCTTGGAACCATACGAGAAGCAACACATTTCATGCACATAATTTTAGACAAAATGATATGGCATTGTATTTTTGAGATTACCACCTCAACTGCTAATACTCTGACGAACATACAACGATTTTTAAGCACCGTTGCCTTCAATAAAGTGATGTGTTTGTCGTCAGTTGATGTTGATGTACGTCCAGATCGTGGTTTATCATCGACAACTTCATAGCCCTACTTAAACGCCTTATGCCACTCAAAACTCTTGTTCGCGATAGACAATCCTCAGGATATACTTTTTTAAACATTTTTAACATTTGCGTGAAGTTTATTTGATTCCTAACACAAAATTTAATGCAAATTCTTTAATCAATTGATTTCAACGTCGTAAAAATGATCGTGAACAACATTCACCATCTAACAAAAACTACTGTAAATTATTTACTAATAAGTGTATCGTCATAAAATTTGTTAAGATGCCTTCGATTACAATTATTAATAATTCAACATGATGTGCTATATGTCCAATCAATTGGTTTTTTCTCTATTGTATAAAGCGCCATAGGATCTTAATTTGATCTAGTTCACCCTCCCTGAACAAAATTTTCTTGCTTATTACTTAAACCATCCATCTAAACTTTAATATCATTTTCTAGTACAAGATTTCTAAATCTTTTCTCCTTCTTCTTCACTCTCATTCTTAATACTTAGCATCCATACAAGACTAAACCCCAAGCATATTTTTTATTAATATTTTTCTCACATTCAAACTAATACTATGAAGTGTAAATAATTTTATTTTGGAATTAAAATCGTTTTTAACCTTATTTATCATGTTAATAATTTCTATTTTACTATATATATATATATATATATATATATATATATATATATATATATATATATATATATAATTCCAAATAAAATCTATCTTTAAACTCTAAATAAAATGTAATTAATATTTAATCTAATGATAGAATTGTACAAAACTTAACCGTTACAACTTTGTATAGAGTTCATGCAAGGGAAACCACATCTCTTTTATAATATATCTTCAGCGGTAAATAAACCATTGCTTTATTTCCGTAAGCAAAAAACAAAAAAATCTGGACACATTTAATTTAATTTCAGCCCCTATTCATACATTCAGGTAACATTGATGCAGTGCTGTCATCTCATAATAGAATACATTAGATGAAATAAGGAATTAAAGTGGACCTTTTTTTCTACGTACATTCAACGGAAGGGTTTCAATTCATGTATAGGAAATGCGTGCGAATCGGGCCTCTCGTCATTAAATGAAAGATTAATTTTTTGAAACTTTGTTTGTCTACCATGTATTTTTATGTCCACGCAATACGTATAAAAGTTTTTTAATAAAAAATTATTATATGTATGTATGTGTGTGTGTATGTATGAGTGGATAAGTGGGTAAGTGTGTACACTTTTATACAGAAATGTGTATTATTTTAGATGTACGTATAATTAATATAAAGAATAGAGATAAAAAGAAAAATTTAATATATCTTCTTAACTTATGTGAAAATAATATATTTTTTAAAATTGAAATAGATGTTTAGTGCTTTGTTATCGTAAATAAAAATTTTAATAAATTATACATCAATAATTAAACGTCTATTAATGAGTTTTTAAATATTTAATTTGAAACTTATATTTGATATTAGGTCATTGTTTTAAATAAAAAAAGAAATATACTTCCTAAATCTAAAATTTAAAAAAATATTTTAATAGATATTAATTATTTTTTTGTATTTATTGAGTACTGGATGTATTTTTATATTTCCTAAAAATGTATTATAAATATATTTATTTGTTTTAATGTATACATTTGGTAGCTACTATTTTTTCCATAATATTATTTTCTGGTTATTCAATAAATCAGAAATGAAATATTTAATATTATACAAGTTATACTTCAAAAGTAACCACACTTTCATCTCCTCCCTCGAAATTTTAGTACCACTTGAGATCAAATAATATTATTTACGAATACCTATCTCCGCTACAAATTGTCGAAATTTGGTGCAAATATGTAGTTAATGAAATATGCTAATTGAAGTGATTATTATTTGTTATGTTGTTACGAAATGGAAACAATCCGCAAATATTACATTTCATTTTAAACTTGGTAAACAATTTCATAGAAAAAATTTGAATTGATGCTTCAAGTTTACGTTGATGATTATATTTCGCACACATGAATTCGCATATAGTGTAAATGTTTCAAATATTAGGTTGTCCCAAAATTTCTTTCACGACCTGCACGCAACTGCTTTATCTGGCTGTGTTTATATACATTTCGTGAATTTGGGGATGCTTTAAACATTCCCTGAACTACGGTACACAATTATCTCATAAATTTCGGTTACACCAATCACTTTGAAGTATGGATTTCACATCAGCTGATAGTTAGCAACCTCCTTAACCGTGTTTCAGCGTGTGATTTGCTTCTTTAGTGAAAGGAGAAAGAATATTTTTTGAAGAGATTAGTTACTGTACCCTCTATATCAGTAGTTATTAACCTTTTCAGAGATGTGAAGAAGTTTCTAAATTGAAAATGGGAAAAAATAACTACACCTAAAATTGCAATATACCTCCAATAATTGAGTGAATCATTTCATGGATACTTTACCAGGGGAAATATTAGCAAAGTTCAGAGATGAATACTGGATCCATTTCTATTTGATTCAGATTCGATGGATGACAGCGATTTAATAAAAGATGATCTTATTGAAATTCAAGCCAATGCACGTATTCAAATAGAATTTGAAAAACTGGACTTAGGACAATTCTGGTGTACACAATTAGAACCTTATCCACATTTGGCAAAAGCATAATTGCAGACACTTTTACTATTTGTCACCACCTACCTGTGTGAAATGGGATTTTCATCACTTTTGCAGATAAAAACAAAAACCAGAAATCTCTCAAATGCAAGTGATGACTTACGCGTGGCTTTTTCAGAAAAGGAGCCTCGCTTCAAAAGTATTACACCTATCCCTCGATTTACAAGGAAGATCGGTTCTCAGAAAACCGTGTAAATCGAAATCGTGGATTTCTATACGCAAAACCGTGTAAATCGAAAACAAACTAAAATGTACATAATTCAGTCACTTATTTCAACGTAAAATAAAAGTAAGATACCTTGAAAAACATAAAAATAACAGTCCATTGATAAAATGACAAATAAATAAAGGTATAAGTATTTAATTCATTTTATGGAAACAAGAAATATAAGATCCTTAAAAAATTTAATCAATAGTTTAATTACTGTCATCACTTTCAGACTATTAATCTTTTCTACGATAATTGGTAATGAAATCTGTAATTAACAATTGTGTTTGATTTTTGGTTAAATCTTTATAGACCTGCTCATATTTAGTTAAGCATTTATTAATATATCGCTGGAATCAGAGAGCTTGTTCAATATTCGGGTCATTTTGTAGAAAATCATTACCCAATTTTCACCCTAATTCAAGTCCTACGCGGATGACTTTTGCAGTGAACGCAATTGATTCAGACTCCTTTTCATCAGGATCATTGTCACGATCATTTGTTTCATTAACCACGTTAACTAAATCATCCTCATCTAGTTCTTCGTTCGCCATAGTTCTACAATATCTGCTTCAGCTAAGTCCTCGAAACCTTATTTTCTCATTGTAAGCGCCAACTCAGTTATCTGAGAATATTCAGACTCCAATGGTAATCTAGAATTCTCACCTTTAACTATATCTGGCGATACTTTTTTCCAGCAGGAATAAAGCGTTGATTGCTTAATCTAGGTATATGACACTCCAACATGCTTGACATAATTTAAGATTGTTAATTTTTTCCAAGTATCCATAACTGCAAGAGATTCATCATTTTCCATTTGTTCTAAAATATACCTGAAGGTTCGCTTGATGTACTATGCCTTAAAAGTTGAAATTATCTCTTGATCTCACGACTACAATAAAAAAGTCGTATTCCTGGGTAAAAATACAACTTGCACATTTTCGTGTTGTAAATCTTAACCTTTCTGCTGCTAAAAATTTACTTCACTAATTCACATGAATAGATAGTTGTATTGTGCATACAAAATAGGGAATCCTCATTTTTTAGATTTGATACCAGTATTACCAAAAGAATGGAAACTAAAAAATGATTAGAAATATGTGCGCCAGTATTACCAAGCGAACGGAATTGAAAAATGACTATAGAAATATGTATGCAACCAAAATGTTCATTTTTATCAGTTTTTTTTAAATCCGTTATTTTGAAAACAGTGTAAAAGCGAAATCGTATAAAAAATTACCGTGTAAATCGAGGGATAAGAGTATTATGAATAAACAACAACAACGTAGCCATTAAAAATTGATATTATTTTGTATGTATAAGCAAATGTATGTGTTTATTTTTCAATAAAAAATATCTTGTAATAGATGTAATTTCCTAAATAAAAAATAGAAACACATTTTTCAAAAGGGTGCGAGAACTTATTTTTAGATTCAAGGGGGTGCCGATCACTAAAAAGGTTACGAACCACTGCTCTATATAGTCCGGATTTAGCCTCATCAGATTTTTTTTCACAAATTAAAAATATAATTAAAGGTATTCGTTTGGAGTCAATAGATGAAATGAAACGTTTTGTAGGGCAGTGGCTAGAATCAACGAGCACTGCTTTCTATCAGAAGGGCTTAGAAGGATGGCGACCCCGTATTGAAAAACGTTTTAATTTAAATGGAACGTACATTGAAAAATTAAGCACTAATTCAATTTTCTGTATTTTTATTCACATTTTCTGAAAATTCATTTTTTGAAGTCTCTTGGTATATATATATATATATATTATATATATACTCGTATATATATATATATATATATATATATATATATATATATATATACTATAAACATGATTTAAAACTTTATATAATTATATAATATTTATTTGAAATATGTTCTTCTCCATACAGCATATATTTTTTTTCTTAAAAAATTAAATAAAAAATTAATGTTTTAAAAAATTTATATATATGTATGGTATGTGTGTATAAACAACATAAAATATAATTAAATATAAATTTTAATGAATTGAATAGAACTTTTCTAAACTGCACGCATCATTATAAATATAAAGTACGTATCTGAAAGATTTTAAAACAGACCTTTATAACATTCAAATTTCATTGGACATAAAACCTCATCTATCGATTAAAATATTAAAATGATATTAAAATTGAATTAACCTCCATTGTCCAAGCTAATCTATTCAATTTAAATGAAGACGATTCGGAATCAGAGCATTGCTTTTAAAACTGACCGAAGAAATAATTAAAGAGATGGATTTTGTCGTTAATTCAATTCAAACAGCGCACGATATGTTCGTTAAATTAGGCAATATTTAGTTAGTTCTCAGGCGATCACGGTTGACGTCGTTATATCAGTATATCATATTGAAATACTTTTAATATATTTTAGTAATTACTTTTTTTTCTTTCTTTCTAAGTTATTCTATATATAGTTACAATCACAATTTATATATATATATATATATATATATATATATATATATATTATGTTGTCAAATATCTCGCCTTCAGATATTACTTATCTTTTTGTCTTTTGAATTTCGGAGAAATGGCTATGTATGAGGTTCAAAAAAGCAAACAAGCAAAAAAAGGAAGACCAAAAAACCTCAGAAAAAAATATGTTACCGCTTTATAAAACTTCAAGGAGCATAACATAAGAGAAATATAACGATATGATAAGTTTATTACCTTATATACCACCTATTCACCATAAATATTTCAATATGCTAAGTGTAAAAGAAAACTAAGTTTAAAATGGAGATAAAGATCTTAACGAAGTAATTTTCATTTTTATATTTTTAATATAATAATTAATAAATATATTAAAATCTATAACAATTAAAATATGGACTTAAAGTTTTTACTTCTTGTAATATGTTATTTATGAAAGTGGTATAAGTGATTTGGAGCTAAAAAATAATAATTTAGTAATTATTTTTCATAAAATTAAAAATAGTGTAAAAACATCTAAATAAAAAAATTAAAATCTCAATGGACTTATACCACTTTCAAAAAAAACCAGCTCATATATATATATATATATATATATATATATATATATTAACTCAAAAATTCATGAGATAAAAAAATAATGAAGTATTTGATATAATTAAAATCTATAACAATTAAAAATTAAAAACTTCTGATTTAATATTAATTTATGATTTATAAATCTTGACTCATTTATAAGTAAAAATAAATCTCAATATAGATTAAAAATATATTTTATAAAAATTAAAAAAATGATCTCACAATATACAAAACAAAGTCATGGTAAGAACAAAAAACTATTATAAATTTTCTTTAAATTATTTTAAATCTGTAGTAAGGGTTTTTTTCGATTCAAAGACATTGTTAAGTCTTCTTAGAATTGATTTAATTAGGTAAGTAATTATTTCTATGGAAATTATAACCATTCATTTAGTAGAACCTTCCTCAAAGTTTTTTTAGATATCATTTAATGTCGTTCAATTTTTTCCAAAAACATTTTAAAGATGTTTAATTAGATTAAAAGTCAATTTTGATTTAACAATATTTCAATTACTGCTGAACTCTCAAAAACAAATTATTTGTAATTTGTACTTTGAGTTATTGTTTTGATAATACTTAAAAGTGTTGCCCAAACCCAATTTCTCTTTTTATTTATATGATATTTATATATTAAAATATATGGGATGACCCAAATATGATTAAATAGATTATACAGAGTTTACTTAGTACATTCTTCAGTTATTTGTTGTTCTGGAATTGTGGCTGATTCAATACAACTCAATGAGTTTTAACCCCAACACTGTAATGATTATAAAATAAAGTGTTCAATAATCACTTATTGTTTATAAATATGTCGGCTGATGTACATTTCGATGGCGACGCCATCATCGTCAGAGCCTTTCTGTTAAAATCCTTCAGTCTTTAGTTTAAACATTCTTCAATCTTATTTGGGCCACTCTGTATATACTGATCCATTGTCTTAGCAATAAAAAGCATGTCTATCACCCACAGCCTAATTTTATCGATATTAAATTATTTACATTTATTTGTTCATATTATTTTTTTCTTATGATGTCTCTTTTATCACGTTTGACTAAAAGTTTAGATCGAACTATATTTTTGATCACTTTTTTATTTGATTCTCAACCGTATAAATTTTACTGCAATAAATTAATATTTTTAAACAGACTTACTTTAATTATCTGTGCAATATTCTTAAAATTTTGATTTATTACGATAAATAATTATTATTATTTGATTAAAAATTAATAAATAAATAAAATTCATAAATATATTTTAAACAAACGTGGAATTTTAATTTTTTTTTATTTTGTTCCATGATTTTTAGAAATCAATTGTTACATAGTAACGACAGTTATTGTTTTTAGGTTTCCATTTATAATTTTTATTTTATCTGTTTTTTTTTTAAAAAAAAAATAATGATATAGAAATATTTATTTTATACAATAATACTAAAAAATTGGATCACATTTTAACTATTATTCAATACTTAATTTGAAATGTTTAAAATAATTAATTGTTTGTATCCTAGAACTTAGTCTTTTCTCTCTCTCTCCATATATATATATATATATATATATATATATGACTATAAAAACAAATTCATGCCTTTCCAACTAATGCAATATTCAAATCAGAAGCTATAATAAAAAAAATATAATACTTTGATATGTTTTTGCATATTTTGTTCACAATAACTTTATATTCTGTGGATGTGTTATGAAAATTATGTTATTGTCATTAACATACAATTTGGAGCATTCAAATATCATAATTTTTTATTATATATTTTGTTTTGAAAATCAATATTATGTTTGTGATATTAATTCATTTTTGTATAATTGTTCTATTTTTTACAACTGAATTGATCGAAACATTTATTTTTTACTTTAAATAGTTAAATTTATATAAATACTAAAATCAATGATTTTCATTATATACCTAATTGATTTGTTAAAAATTAAATAGTTGATATTTTCTTATATAGTTTATATTTAAAATATTAATTTAATGTTTCTATTTTGATAAACGATGAAAATTATTTCTTCCCTTTAAGTGGGTAGACCAAGTATCAAGTGAGAAAGTATTCAGAAGAGTAGGTGAAAAAAATTTATATGAAAAAAGAATAACGTTATTAGAATAAATATTAAGATACGAGACCGTATTTAAAAACATATTTGAGGAAATTGCGGAAGAAAAAAATCAAAAGAAAGCTACAAATTTAATTATATGAAACTAATAACGATAAATATAGAAGCTAGCAGTTATAAAAAAGGGAATAATAGGGAATTGTGGAAAACTAAGACAATTTTTACTCACTTAAAAATTGATGATTGGAAGAGGTTATATATAGAAGGAGGTTATATATAGGGTTTTCCAATAAGTGCTTCAGCAGTTGAAATAAATATAAAACAACAATTATTGATTTTTTTTTATTTTTAAGTATATTCTCTGACATTAATGATGGAACAACATTTTACTCATATGACTATCACTACTTCAATTGGCATAGTGTATTCATTTAGACCAATTTTTAGTCACTCTTTCACATAAAAATGAAAAGTGATACAAAAAAAATATAAATTTAATTGGTTCAACAAAATAGCACAAACAGATACTCAATATTTTTTTTATTTTATGTTTTATTTATAAAATTCCATTATTTTTCATTGTTTATCCAAACTTTTTTCAATGTAGAAATGTGATGATTTTTCCACGTTAATTTTTTCAGTAACCATTTCTACTAGAATTCGTGGGTTCGTATTCATTATTTTATGCACAATATTGACAATAATAATTATTGAGGTTAAAATCATAGCTTTTAAATGTAATGGGCCACTTTTTATAATTTAGAATTAACATAAAAATCTCTTGAAAAACTACAAAAATATTTGTCACTTCGAATATTTACTCATTTTCAAAACAAATATATGTATTATTATATATAAATTTATTTTTTTAAAATAAATTGTCTATAGTTATTTTGGGTAGAAATTGCAATTAAATAATATTGATTGCAACATTTATTGAAAAACCATCCAAACTTTTACACTCTCCCAATATATTGTATAAGTAGGTATATATATATATATATATATATATATATATATATATATATATATATATATATACATACACACACATATATACATGAGAGAGATAGTAAATAGAGAAAAATAATGAATTAAATTCGTCGTATTTAAATAACTTGCACATCGATTTGTTAACTAAATAATTTATTACCCCTTTATTTGAGAAACATATATTTTGTTGAAATTAAAATTATTAAAATTTATAAATTTAACAATGAATTATATCATATACTCAGTTATGAATTATTAAAAACTGTACATTCACATATGATATGCTCATATTGCCTGTAAATGAAATTTACTTCCATCGTTATATTTTAAAGAAAAAAAATGTACAAATAAAAAAACATAAAAATATAAATACGAATAAAAATAGTTTTTGGCAATTTTTTTAATGAAATATTATTAAAAAGTAATTAATTTGTACATTAAATATCAGAATTATCCGTTAAAAATATTATTTGTTAATAGAATAAATGATAAGGTTGTAAAATTTCAGATCTAAAAAATATAAATTAATTCTCTTTTAATTTCTTAGAAAATGTAGAATAAAAAAAGATTTATAGAAATATTTATAATGTTAATTATATATCTTAATATATTTTTCTTAATATTTTAAAAAAAATATCCCTTGTAATTTTTTTTTTGTTATATAACAGTTTGTTGTTTATTTTTATAAAATTTTAGCTGCGTTAGTTTTTTAAAAAAATATTATTCATTTTTAGATTTAAATATTTTATGACTTATATTAAGGTCCCATAAAATATCAACAAATTTATGTTATTCAAATATTTATTCACCCAAACATTTTAAAAATAAAATTGTTAAAAATATAATAAAATTTTCAAAAGTTTGACATAAAAATAATTCTATTACATAAAATGACTTCACCTGTGTGTTGAAACAACCACTAAGCAAATCGTCCAACTTTATTAAAAACGCTATAACGCACGTCTAATGTCATTCCAAGTGTTGTAAACTTTTCTTAAATTTTCTTTTCATAAAATTTTATCTCTGTGGCAGGGAAAAGTGTAATAAAAACACAAATGAAGCTCCTCATTCCGTCATACATTTATCATTTTCGCTTTTTCTCACTTAAAACACTTATAAATTTGCATAACGTAAATTTTATTTTTTTTCTTTCAAAACATAATTATTAAATTTTTTAGTGTCACTTTGTCGTCTTTGTTTTAAACATCTCAGAAAATTATTTTTATTATTTTATGTTTGAATATTTTGCAATTAATTTATATTTAAGTCTACAAATTGTACAGCAAACAAGAAGTTCTCTTACATAAAATATTAAATACGTATATACATTGTATATATATATATATATATATATATATATATATATATATATATATATATATATATATATATATATATATATATATATATATATATATATATATATATATATATATATATATACATTAAAATTAATAATATGGTTCAATACTTAACACTTTAAGGATTTTTTAATATTATAATTATTTTTTTAAATATGTAAATACAATATTAATATTAACAAGTATATATTTTGAAAAATTGATTTAGAACTGACATAATATATAAAGAAAATAGAAATATATGTTTTTTTTATATTGTTATTTAGTTCAGTTACTTATTTCGTTCATTGCTGTTTCTGAGATAAAAGTTATTTAAAGTTAAGTTAATTTTAAATTTAATTATTTACTAAAAATATTCAATATTCATTACCTACATCAAATCTTTTCAACCTTTTACTTTTCATTATTTTATATTATATATATATATATATATATATATATATATATATATATATATATATGTGCATGTATGTGTGTGTCAATCATTAATTTATATGAAAAAAATTGTAATCAAATGAAATCAAATTTATTTTGTTAACTTTTTTTCTTGAAACATTAAAACTATATAGGAAGGGTCATCTAAGAATGATGCCAAATTTTGTGTTTTATTTAAAAAACATGTGTATAGGGTAGTTTACAGCAAAACATGTGTATAGTTTTTCTTGTTCTTCAAAAAAAAAACACAAATCTAGGTGTCACATTTAGATGATCCTATATATTATAAATATAAAATAAAAAAAATATTTGAATATTTTTTAACAAAAAAATATTTAAAAAAATTAATTATTTTAAAAAATTGTATCGAAATTTAAACCGTTTGTAGAAATTATGTCGAATTAATCATATTTTGTCTATTTCACAAATTTTACAGTAATACATTCCTTAATGGATGCTAAAAAATTAATTAAGAGATCAAGAAAAAAACATACTTTTTAAAACACACATATAAACCTACAAACACAAATATATACACATACACACACATAACTCATATATATATATATATATATATATATATATATATATATATATATATATATATGAGAAATAATAATACTTAACATACATTACAATATTATTATGTTTACATAATATTATATTTTATATATTAGTATAAGTCAGATAATTCTCTCTGTTTAAAAAGAAAAGCTTTGGATCAATTTATTAAACCTTTTCTCCCTTACGGCAGTGAAACATAGATCATAAATGTTACAATAATTCAGCAGTTTTAAACAACACGAAAAAGTATAAAAAGATGTATGTTAAGAATTACACATAGAGACAAAAAATTAACGAGGGAATCAAAAAGAATAAAAATATTACATGCAATATATCAATAATAGGAAGTTAAAAAAATTAAAACGGACAGGTCATAAAGCGAGAAGTGAAAATCACTGGTATTCAAGAGATATTATTGATTAGGGATTAGGATATATATGAAGACCGAAGACGAAAGTCATAGATAGATGGATGAAAATGTAAGAAAACTCGTAAATTGGACTGGAAGAGAACGATTTTGGAATCAAGAGAAAATGGAATTTTTATTGGATTTATATTTTTATTTTTTTTCAAACTTTTATTAAGAGAAAATGAAAAATTTTGGGAAAGGTCTTTATCTAGTAGTTGATTAAATGAGATTGATAATGATTATGATAATATGTATATATATATATATATATATATATATATATATATATATATATTATATTATATTATATTAGTTTATATCAACCCACGCTGAGCAAAATTCATTACTAATACCCTGGTACATAGTCATATTTACCATGTAGACCAGGCGGGTTGGTAAAGCTATACATAAAAGTATATATATATATATATATATATATATATATATATATATATATACACATATATACAATGGTCCCTCAATTAACACGGGAATTTTTTTACGCGGTATTGATTTACGCAGGACTTTTTTTACACGGGACTTTTTTTTACGCGGTATTGATTTACGCGGGACTTTTTTTACGCGGTATTGATTTACGTGGGACTTTTTTATGCAAGACTTTTTTACGCGGTATTGATTTACGTAGGACTTTTTTACACAGTATTTATTTACGCGGTATTGATTTACATGGGACTTTTTTTACGTGCTATTGATTTACGCGGCACTTTTTATACGCGGTTAGATAGATTTCATTTTATATAATTTTTCATGGAATTTATTATATATTAGAGTGACGAAAATTCTTACTTGAACGTGTAAAAGCACGATATAAACATTTAAAAGGTTGCTTGTTTTGAATTACAGCAGCGATAGTGACACCGAATAAAATTCATCTACTTTTGTTTTCTAAAACGTCATTATTTTTTTGTCAAGCCATGTAAAATAAATATGTGTTTCTACAACTTTACTAGCTTTTATTTCCAGATTTTTTTCTATTGTACTGACAGACTCAATTTACACGATTTTCATTCGCGTAAAACAAATCTACGTGACAGATACTTCGCGTAAATTTAGGGACGGTTGTGTATATATATATATATATATATATATATATATATATATATATATATTTATACATATATTAATGTATATATATTTTAAACAATTTAATTCTCCATAGAAAAATATAATTCATAAATTATATAAAAATTCAAATTAGAAAAATACATACAAAATAACTCATTAATTAAGGTTTATATTAGAATTGAAAATATGTATATATAATTCTTTCTTCACATTTTTATATTCCCTTTTATGTATTTTACTACACATATGTGTAAATATATATATATATATATATATATATATATATATATATATATATATATATATATATATATATATATATATATATATATATATATATATATATATATGTAAGTATGTACGAATATATGTATATATAATTTTAAATAATTTAGTTATACACAAGAAAATATAAAAGAAATTCATAAACATCTAAATCTCCAAAGTAGAAAAATACATACAAAATAACTCATTAATTAAGGTTTAGCTTAGAATTGGAAACAGATATATAATACTTCTTTTCACATTTTTATCTTACCTTTTATTTATTTTACTACATTTGTGTGTATAAATGTATTTATAATTTGAATAATTTAGTTATCCATAGGAAAATATAATACATAAATTATTTAAATTATCAAATTAGAAAAATACATACAAAATAACTAATTAATTAATGTTTGGATTAGAATTTAAAACATGTATAAATAATACTTTACATTTTTATTTCATCTTTTATTTACTTTACTGCACATAAATGTATTATATATGTATATATATATATATATATATATATATATATATATAAATGAATATATATATATATATATATATATATATATATATATATATATGTATATAATTTTGAATAATTTAGTTATCCACAGGAAAATATAAAATATGATTTATAAATTATTTCAATCATCAAATTAGAAAAATACATACAAAATAACTAATTCATTAAAGTTTGGATTAGAATTGGAAATATGTATATATAATAATTTTCTTCGCATTTTTAAGCTACCTTTTATTTATTTAACTACACATAGATGTATATATATATATATATATATATATATATATATATACATTAATATATTATATATATATATATGTATATATATATATATATATATATAATATATATATATATATTATATATATATATATATAATATATTTATATATATATTAATATTTGTATATATATATATATATATATATATATATATATATATATATATATATATATATATATATATATATATATATATATGTAAATAATTATATATGTTTATATGTATGTGTAATTTAATGTGCATGCGAAGATAATAAAACTCACATATCCCACTTAAAATAATTAATGTATTAGAATAATATAAATTTCATTTAACAACAATTGTTTTTTGTCAATACGTTTATTGGTTTTATTCAACAAACAACATTCCAAAATCATAACACGAAATAACTAAAATTCGTAAACCATATTGACATGAATAAATCTAAAAGTCTACTAATTAGTAGAAAGGGTCATTTGAACAAATCTACGCGCATATAAATTAAAATCATTGTTTAGATATCCAAAATGGACAAAATCAATAGCTTTAATTCGAATAAAATATATCTGCGTATGGTATGTACATGTAACATCGAAACGAGTAAATTATTATTTAGAATCCCGAATTGTTTATATATATATATATATATATATATATATATATATATATATATATATATTTGTATGTATGTGTATGTATGAGAGTATCCATGTATGAAAATGTGAGTGAACATATACATGAAATGTTATCATACTTTATTATTAATCGTATCAGTAGTATAGTGAAGTATATTTGATATTCTATAAAATATTATAATATTATAAACATACATAAATATATACACAAATACATATATACAAACTCTCACACATACACCAACTTATATATATATATATATATATATATATATATATATATATATATATCCATATGAATATATATAGAACACCTCTATTCCTATTAATTTAATTTAACTATTGTGCAATAATAGATTTAGTAAAAAAATATAATTTAAATTAATTTTATGCTACAAAAATTTGTACATTATATAATTTTATACTTGTATGTTTTCTGTTCGTATAAGAACTGAAAAATACATTCGTCAAAATTAAGTTTCAATTATAGTATAATATTATTTAAAAAAATATTGAAAATCATATGTGAATTATTCCATACTTTTCATATTAAAGAACTATTTTAAATTTTTAATTCATATATATATATATATAATATATATATATATATTTATATATATATATTAATATATTTATATATATATATATATATATATATATATATATTTATTTATATATTATATATATATATATATATATATATATATATATATATATATATATATATATATATATATATATATATATATATATATATATATATATATATATATATTTATATATATATATATATATATATATATATATATATATATATTTATATATATATATATATATATATATTATATATATATATATATATATATATATATATATATATATATATATATATATATGGTTCAAATATCTGCTTAATTTTCTCGTTTTCATTATTTGGTCCTTTACTGATTTTATTAATAATTAATTTCTTAGATATCTAGTTTAACAAATGTTCCGATTATTTTCTACTATTATTTAATTTTTTGCCAGCTCATTAATAATCTCATTAATTAGTAGTTTTTTTAGGTTGAAATATTCGTAATAAGTTTTTTATAGAATTTGTTAAATTTAAATACTAATCTTTATAAATCTTCTTCGATTTTTGCAATTAGTAGCGTAATATTATGTATTAATATTATGTTGTGTGATATAAAATGTTGGATTATTTAAAGAAATATAATTCTTTTTTTAATTTAAATAAATATTTTATTAATCAAATTAACCACCATTAGCTTTTATACACTCTTGCTAACACGTTTACACCAAAAATCCTCTTTCGAAAAAGTCGCAGTCTTTAGAAGACACAAAGTCTGTAAAGGTCCTTTCGACCTCATTCATATCACGAAAGGTCTTATTTCGTATGTAGTGTTACAAATTGCGAAATAAGTGGTAATCTGTTGGTAAAAGATCAGGCGAGTATGTAAGATGCGATAAGATCTTGTAGTGTAAGTCGTTTAGCCTTTGCAAAGTTATTTGCGCTGTATGCGGTTTTCCATTGCTGCGAAGGAGGATGGATCAATGTCTATTGATTTATGCAGAGTCCATTTGGACAACTTTTCTATTCATTTCTTCAATTTCAAGATAATATGAGCTGGCAGTTATTATTTGTCCAGGCCTCAAAAATGAATAATGAACATTTGCAGTCCACTATACTTTCATCATTATCTTTTGGCTATGTAGAGATGGCTTCGGTGTGTGTCCTGGATGTTCATCACGATTAACCCACTATCACGATCGCTTTCTGTTGTCGTAGCTGATCTATTTTTCATCACAGGTTACTATTATTCTCAAAAAGAGTATCCTATTGTTCCTCAAATAAAACGAACTGCAAATTTTAAATCTTCGCTGCATTTACTGATCATTCAAATCATGTGGAACCTATTTGTCAAGCTATTTAACGTTTCTCATGTTCTTGAGATGGTTACCGATGATTTTGTAACATATCCAAAGTTCTTCTGCGAGGGAAGACAATGTTTGAGAGGGATCAACTTCCACCAGCGCTAGAAGAACGTCATCATCAACGAAGACAGGTGGTTTTCCGTGAGGCTTTCTCCTTTAAGTCCTCTTCTTCACAACGGAATTTTTTGAACCATCTCTGTACGATTCGTTCATTAACGGTATCATCGCTAAACAGAGTGTTGATATTGCGAGCGGCACGTGCCTCGCTATTATTACTCAATTTGAACTCGTATAAAATAATAACCATTAATTCCTTAATCAACACCATTATACAAAATTTTTGTAAAAATTACAGTTAGCTATTTTTTTCAAAAAATAACGGTAACTTATTGAGAATTGTATGAACTTTAAATGAGAATAAAAAAACTTATAACTTTTAAACATATAACTAATCGTTTGAACGATCAACTTGTGACTAATGAGAAATCCGACATTTTATATTATACGACCTAATATAATGATGTACATAATAAACAAGAATATTTTTATAATTTAATTTTGAAATAATCTACGATATTTGTTTTTCTTGATTTATCTTTTTTGACTTATTTTAATAGATATCTTTTGTTGTAATTTCTAATAACTTTTCAAAAAGATCTCACAAACTATTGCAATATTTTAAATTGAATCATTTTTTTTCATTTAAAAAAGTTCTAAATTAAAATTTGTATTACAAAAAATCCTTGCTACTTGTTTTTATTTTGAATTACTGGAAAATTTTATTCTCGAAAGAACATTCACACATTTGAATAAAATAATTTGAAAACAGACAGAAAATTTAATTATCTTTTTATACTAAATGAATTTTAAACAGTTACAAAAATTCGTTTGAATTTGACACTTGTGTTTATTTAAAAATTACAAATACAATAGACATAGATGCTAAATTTTACGAATTAATTAATGGCACAATAAAATCGTAAAATATTTCTTAATTTTAAAATTATGAAAATTCTAAAAACTGTAGACAATTAAATTGAATGAAATATTATGTATGTATGCATTTGTATATTACATTTATATAAAAATATTCATATATATATATATATATATATATATATATATATATATATATATATATATGTTTGCGTGTGTGTGTGTGTGTGTGTGTATGCATATTTGTGTATGTAAATATATATGATTGATAATTATATGATATGAAAGAGGAGTAACTGATTTTACGTTACACAAAATTAATATTCTTAAATTAATTCTCTTAAAATTTTTAAGGGCGTAAAATTTTTCACTTCACAGTGGGTATAAAAAGAGACTAATTTATTTTTAAGAAGGGTGGAAACTCGAGTGGTTTTTCTTTTAAACTTTTTATTTATCTGTCTATCAAAAAACACCCTCTCGTACGTAGTAGTCATTGGTATCCAAGTGGAGCGGACAAACACACATAATTCATTTATATATAAATATATATATATACCTACATATGTGCTTGGCTTATACCCGTATTTTCTTAAATTGTTATATTTTTTAACTCTATTTATTTTTTTTACGATTGTAGATTAATAATAAAAAATATATTAATTATATTCTATGATTTTGTTTGTAATTGTACTTATTTATTATCTTCTATTATCAATTAATTGGAGATCATTTATTAATTATATTTTTAACATCTGATGGATTTCTCTACTTATATTATTTTCCTACATATATCAAAATATAAAATTAACGTATTGCAATATCATGTATTTTTAACTTGATTACATTAATAATTACAATTAAAATTTAAATTAATAAATAAATTAATCCAATGTTAAACAAATATGTGTTTTACTGAAATATTTATAATATGTATAATTTTTTAAACTTCACTCTAATTTACACGTACATTCACACACACATACACATATGTTTTTATGTGTGTTTATATATATATATATATATATATATATATATATATATATATATATATATATATATATTTACATTAGTATCTGCAACTTTATTCTTGTGTATAAAACTATTTTTATTCTATCTTGTAAGATTCGAAGTCTGCATTCTTTTCATGATTCTTCATAAGTATGTATTTATTTCTCAATCGTATTTTCTTTTTACCCAACACTTTTTCCTCTGAAATGTTCTTCAAAAAGTAATTAGGCCCTATCAGGATTTTTATATATTTCATTTTTTTTCTTCTATCATATTTTAAGAGATTTTCTTTTCGTCTACTTTTTTCAGTATTTGAGGGTTACTTTTTATATCTCTCTATATTGTTCTTGTTAACCTACTTTATATCTATCTTTCCACTACGTGTATTCTATTTCTCTCTTACTGAAAATCCAACTTTTTCATCTTATATCATCACAAGTTTAATAATTTTTTTTATTGATTATTTGTTAGTAAATATACTAATGTGATTGTGATTAATAAATGTTTTTTGTACTAGAAAGTTTGTTTTGCCAAATCTATTCTCTTATTTATCTCTTCCAATAATCTACTATTAAGAGTGATCATGCTTTGGAGGTAAAAAAAGACTTTAATGTGTTAAATTTTTATTTTTATGATTTGTATCTTACTTCTATTTCTTTTTTCATTTTTTATATCAAGATTGTTTTGATTTTTTTTGTATTTATTTTCAATTTAAAATAATTTAATGCATTTATATATATATATATATATATATATATATATATATATATATATACATCTATATATATATATATATATATATATATATATATATATATATATATTTATATATATATATACATATACATATATATATATATATATATATATATATATATAGGGTGTTTTTAAGCGTGATGGAACTTTAAATTAAATCCCTATCGGAAGTTCTAATTTCCTATATATAAATACACACACACACACACACACATACATACATTATCAGCTTCTTTATATCTGCTATTAGATGAAACCCTTTCTCGAAATTTTCTACTTTGTCTGATTCAAGGCCTTTCTCTTGCAATTCATTTTAACAACAAGTTTCCTTATATCTCTATCCTATATATTCATAGGTCTTTTCTTGATCTTTTTTATATATCCAGATTCCTAATCAATAATTTTTCTTGTTCATCGGTAATTTTCTCTTCCTACTATATATCTGACTCAAAAACTGGTTCATTTTTATTTCAAACTTCTCATTTTTACTACAACATCCGTAACTTTTGTTTTCTTTCTAATCCATTCGTTTATCTCTTTATATTATATATATATATATATATATATATATATATATATATATATATATATATTGACAGTGTGAATATAAATAGAATGATGTAATTAAAGACAATAAATAAATTAAAAAAAAACTCAATCCGAAAATAAGTTCTTCCATGACAATTATAATAGAAAATACCTATTTCTTTTTCACTTTTCTAATTAAAAGGTTTTACTAAAGTAATAATATTTTTCTGTAGAAATATATTTCGTAATTTACATATTTTTGCATTTGTTATAAATATTTTTTAAATTATACTCAGTTTTATAAATGTTCTTTTCTAAAATTGTGTAAAAAATTAATGATTACATGCAATAGAAATATTTATTTCAAAATAAATTTTTTGGAGAAGGTTTTTTCAATACCTTTATTTTTTATAAATGCATTTTAATTTTAATTTTCAATAAATTCCTTGTACTATTAGCAATTTTCTGATTGGTTGGATGGATTTTTCCTATTTCGTGATAAAATCTGAATGACCGAAAAGATAAATCTATCTTTGTGGGTCATGCTGTTGAGTTCTTATTATAAATAAATATAAACATTATAAGCTTTTGACAGAACAACATAATTTTTAACTTCTAATATTATAACGAGATATAACAAATTTTCAATGAATTTGATTGTTAATGTTATTCATATCTATGTGATAGAAATTATAGAAGTCAAAGTATGTTATTGTGCGAGAAAATTGTCTGTCTCCAGTGTCTATTTAAGTGTAACTTAAGTGGTTGTAAAAGTGTTGATAAGTAAATAAAATGTCTTATTTTTCCAATGCATTGCGACTTTACATTTAATCGTAGGTTAAAATTAGGATATTTTTTTAGAAAAATAAGTAGCAAAATACATTTATTTTTTAACAACAATACTAACAAATTCATTACCAAAAAAATAATAACCATTAAAAATAAAATTAATAACCATTTGTGTGTGGAACAACATTTTTTTTCTAATCATAAGATCTTTCATTTTCGTCAATATTTCATATAACTACTTTGATATTTAATTTTGAAATTTTACTCCAACTATATTTCGACTTTCTAGTTTTTTGCCATTTGTACTTCTATTTTCAAGTTTTATATCACTTTTACTTGTATATTTTTTGTTTGTTTTAAAATTATCATTTTTACATGTTAAAAATAAATATTTCATTTTTTGGTAAATAAAGGAAAATCGCTACTATATACAATCATTTTTATAATGATTAATAAGAACAAAACGTAAATTCCAACGAAATAATATTTTTTTAATCATATATATTACTCTTACTTCTTAAATAAACGCAGGTTTAAGCCTGAAATTTGTTGATATAAATAAAAAAATCAAAAAAGTAACGAATTATTGAATGATTTTAGGATAGGAGTAAGGAAAACTAAATTGACTCTTAGTATGAGACTACTAAGAGGTTACCCCCGCGTCGGCGACATGAAGTTCCACTGGTCGAACATTGCTCAACAGTCTCACAAAGGACACAAATATGCTCCGCAATGTAATAATCCTAATTCAGAAACGATCCTGGAATTTGTTAGACAAGAGTTGATATTTACTCGTAGGTAGGCGCACAGTACAATCGTTCACATGTTATCTCCTAAGTTTAAAAATGGTGCCCGGGACCATAAATTTCAATGATGCCATGGAAGCCACCAGTGGTTAGCTGCAATAGATTCAATAAAAAGGAAGAAGTTAGTAAACGATAATATTTAAAATTTTGAAAATACAATTAGTATTAAAAGAATGATCTAAAATAATAGGTGCATATGTGAATATAGAAATATATTTATTTTCAATCATACAAAATCAAATGGACATATGACGGTGTAGTTAATTGAAACACGACAAGCAAAAATGTGGATTGTTGTTATTATCAAAGTTCGAGGGATAATTTCGAATACCATTTGACAGTTTTTTGCAATCACTTGACAGTTTTTTACCATTTAGCGAATTACAATCTACAACTATTTGATCAGATAAATTGATGGAACAGTTGTTAAAATGAATTTTTTTCTTCACAAATATAAACTATTTCTGTTGTATGTTTTGTGTGAAGCAACAAAACAATTCGCTTGATTTTCCATTTTAAAACAGTTATGCCCAATTTTTTCTTTTTTTCTATAAACTCACCTCTGTTTAACATTTTTAATTTTACCTTTTCTGGTAGTCTATAACGATTTTTTTAAACCGTTTCTACTAAATAAGTTTTAGCCTCAAGTAATTTGTCAGTCAAATTAATGTTCATCTACCATTTGTCCATGCATATAAAGCTTTTTCCAAAAATATATTTGAAAAGGCTCATAATATTTTTTAATGCATTATTTTCCATTTTTACACCCTTTCCGGTGTATATACAAAAAGTGTACGTAAAATCCGGTCCACATCATAACTTAAATATTTTTATTCCATATTTACTTATTTACTTCCTAAAATTTTGTTTTGAAATACTAATATATACCACGGGAGTTATCGGTGACCTAAATTTAGATAAAAGTATAGTAGAAATTTCAGCGTATGAAGCAACATTGAAATTTCAACTCACGTATTAAATTTTGTAACGAGTTAACTCGTCGTACTCGCTATTTTCCATTAAAAAGTTTACTCATCATTTCTCGGTTGATTAGTTAAAATCAGGAACGTGTATATAGATACAGTAAATATAGTAATTAAATGCATAAAGTCAATCAATTATTGTAATTTTTTTAAAGATTGTTAATAATTGTATTTTTTTGTATAATTAATAAATGAACATTATTAATCATTTAACAATTATTTAAAATTGTTAATATTTATATTAATATATAAATAGCAATCATTTCAGTAATTTATTCATTAATAAGTAAATTTATATACACCACGTAAAATAATTTTTGAAAATCAGGACAATAAACATTAAAATATATTTACAATAATACTAAAAATTTTAATAAAACATTCATATTTTTAAATAAAATCTGTTTTTAAAAACAATAATATATAAATAATATAGAAATATAAATTGATCTAAACATGAAATAATGTTAATATTTGATAACAAAAAATTATTATTAAAAAAAATCCTAACGAGATTTGATATTGTAATAACGTACTTAATTATTATTTTGTATAAAAATAAAATACAAAATCTAACTATTAGAAACTGATAGTTGTTTAATAGTTTACTGTTTATATTGAACTATTAATAGACTAATTAGAACATCGAGGTCATTTCGACTTATATAGCTTTTTATTAAGTAATCGATATATTTTAAAAGTAACAATTGTGTTATTTATAGAATATTTTGATTGAGCAATAAAAATTAAAGGTAAATATAATATCATGTTTCTTAACTGTTTCAAGATCGAGAAATATTTTATGTCTTTATTATTTTATACAAAATCAATGACAAGACAACAAATGTAGTAAATATTGTATATAAATAAAAATATAAATCGCATATTATTAAAATATAAAGTATATATAGAAGGGTTTATATTAAAATTATTATTTTTAAAAATTTATATATTTATCTTACAAACACATACACACGTACACACACATACATATATGTATGTATGTATGGATGTGTATATATATATATATATATATATATATATATATATATATATATATATATATAATCAGTCTTTTTCTATCCATTACTGGATTAAAACCTCTTTTAAATCTTACCATTTACAGATATAATGCCTTTTTTCTTGGCTATTTTAACGAATTTTTTTGTCCTTTGATTCACTTGTTCATACGTCCTTTTATGTCTCTTTAACTTATTAATAACTTATTTTTGCCAGTCCATCGATGCTTTTCTCTTCTTGCTATTTAACCATCCCATTTCTATTTTAAACTTTTCTATAAGATTTTCCAATAAGCGCTTCAAAAGTTTGAATGAAAATAAAACAAAAATTATTTAATTATTTATATTTTAAATCAAATTCTATGGCATTAATGCAGAACACAATTTTACTCATATGATCAGCAGGACTTTGCTTGACATGGTGTATTTATTTATTTCAATTATTTAGTCACTCTTTTACATAATTGTGGTACAATTTCATAAATTACACGTTCAATGTTTTTTTAAACTGTGTGTGTGTATGTAAATTAATGATAAATATATATAAGTGAAATTAATAAAATAAAACTTATGAATTTTATTAAAAAATTAATATTCTATTTTTAATAATTAATTTTTGTTTAATTATTAACTATGTAGTAATTAATTATTATTATTTATATAAGAATAAATGATAAATTAGTACCACATTGCTTCAATGAGGAACCTAACTAATGTGAAAGATGAACACCGTATTTCCCCCTTTTATATCTTTTAAAATGGTTTTTTAAAAAAGCCACGTTCTCTCCGAGGAGTTCAACACATACATATAAATTCACATCCGACAGAAAAATCGACCCTTTTGATCATGAAGAGAGTCGATAGCGGATATATCTTATTCTTTTTATACAGAAACGAGCCAAATCATCGTTTAAGTACAATTAGTTTTACAATATATATATCAAATGTATACGAAATGTATATGGACGTATATACACACATAGATACACATAAAAATACTCACACACACACACACACACACACACATACACACATATATATATATATATATATATATATATATATATGTGTGTGTGTGTGTGTGTGTGTATGTGTGAGTTGTATGTATGTGTGTGTTTACATAATGTTTTAATATTTTATTGATGATTAAAAAATATTCTTTAATATAAATTTATTAAGTAAAAACTTAAAAAAAAAATTAAATTACAAATTATTTAAAATGTTTCAACTGTACCTTTATTGTATCATTTTTACTAAGTATTGTAATTATTTTCAAATGATGGAAATAAACATTTTCTTAGTTTTTATTAAAATTATGACATTTTTGTTCAATTAATTATCTTATTAATTAATTTATCGAACACTTTTTATTTAATAAAGTGATATACATATCTGAGAATGTTTTGTATTTGTACTTGAATATTTTGTATTAATAATTTTTATTTTAATTTAATTTTTTTAAATATTTATACATAATTTGTCCAAAAATATCTAATCTTTGATTGTATAAATAGTGCTATTAGCTATGTTTTTGGAAATAAAGTATTGTTTCTTTTAATTAATAATTCACTATTTAGTTTTATCGAAATTCAGTACATGTGTCAGTTATAATAATTATTTTGTGATAACATCTTTAGATACTTATCAAAATGAAAAAATATCAAACATTTAATTTCGTGTTAAATGAAAAAAATATTTATAGAAGCGATTAAAATATTGAATGAAATTTACAGATTTTTTTTATATAAGAGAGAAATATATGATTAGTACATACAGATTTATTGTATTTGTAGAAAATCATTGGAAGGTTTTACACACAGCTGGTGTTAATCAACCAGTCAAAAGGATAAAAAGTATTTAAATTAATTGTAACTGATTGTTGAATATATATGATATTAATTAAAAATATCACTGGTATTAATAAATTTCAAGTTTATATAATTTTTACCAATGATTTATTCTACACAGATCTATCATTATCTTTTTGATATCAAAATTTATTATTATCTTTTTGGTATCAAAAAGTGTCAAAGTATTTATTTATACAACTTATTTGCCTGATTTAACATCTTGCGATTATTATTTCTAGCAATTAATATAAAGCTAAAAAAACAATTCAATTGTATTTTAGAGACCCAAAAGCTTAAAATTATGACATTGCAGCTATTTAGAAAAAAAATACCAGATATATTTACTTATTGAGGAAATTATTTTTCTTCCGAAAAAAACATGAAATTGTTTTTTAATCAAAGTTCGAATACATTTGGAACACCGTGTATTCATAAAAAATGTTTGATTTACTTTATCTGATTCAATTTTTTTTTGTTAAATTCATTGGTCTCGTTAGAAAAATAATAACGTCGTCAATAAATCTTATATAACTAAGTATCTCGGTATTTACTTTTTATTCTTCATATTTACAATTATCTGTATTAAATATTTCTTTTAACACATTACCACCCGGCTACGTCTAAACGTGTGTTTCGTGTTAGACTACTATAAGTCCGTTAACGCGTGTTTCGTTGCATGAACTTTTGACACAAAATATATATATACTATTTGATTTTTTTTATTTCTGTTTCCTTTTTTTATATTTAATGATATCAAATGTAACTTTTTAATAAGTGAATTTTATTTCATAGATTTCAGTAAATATTTTTTAAACCTAGATTTGTTATCATTAGTATTTTTATTAATATTTTTTTCATAATCAAATACTAGCTTAAAATAAATTTATTTGCAAATGTATTAATTCTTTTAACACATTACCGTCCGGACACGCCTAAACATGTGTTTCGTTTTGAACTATTATAAGTCCGTTCACGCGATAACACGTATTTAGTTGTATGAACTTTTGACGCCAAAATATATATATATATACAAGCTACATTTTTTCTAATTCCATCAAAAGATGATGGTGTATTTGTTAAAAATATTGCTAAATTATAAAAATTATGAAAAATATTTCAGATATTTAAAATAAAGTAATCTTTATTCTTAGTAAATTCTGTTTTTTGTTTTGAATAAAATCTAAATTGGTTCTCTTATTTTTTTCTAACAACTTCTATATATAGAATATATGCTTTACGTCATTTATCATATTTTTATCCCTTCTAGATGTTTTTTACGCTAAAAAGTGTTTTTTTTATAATAAACTATGTTTATTATAAAGCATCTCTTTTTTGTACTATATCACGCTAGTACACTCATTACAGATTGAAAACGACTATTATATTTACATTTATCTATATATCGAACCCTTTTATAGGCAGATATGAAATTTCATTTCAAAATGTTCATTGGTTTAAGAATTACATCGATTTTATGAAGAAGTTATTTTTGTGCATTTTTTGCGAAATTCGCCGGACTCTAGATGAAGTCTAGCGCGAAATACTGCGGACCGTAATGTGTTAATATAGTTTTGGTGTTGTTTTGGAACTGTGGCTGATTCACTTTACACAAATGAATTTTAACCCCAACACCACAATAATTTAAAGTGTTCAATAAACACTTATTGTTCACTTATTATTTTTAATTATAGATTATATAATTATAAATAATAAGTGAACAATAAGTGATTATTGAACATTTTAAATTACGAGTATTGTGGTGTTGGGGTTAAAATTCATTTGTGTATAGCTTTGGTGATATTGTATCATCTATTATAATCCTATTTCACTCTTTCCTTACCTTTTCTATTTTTTCATGTATCTGTATGAAGTATGTATCATTTTTATAAATATTTCAATACATGTTTTTTTTCAATATCCTGACTCATCAAAGTATCTATAAATCGGGTACTTAGTAGTATTTAAAATTAATTATATCAACTAATAATTTTTCTTACTACTTGAATATAATCCATTATGTTGTCAGCTTTAAAATCCTACTTTTTCTCGCGGTTATTTTTAACGCATGATCATTTTTGTAATTGAAAGAAGAAAAATCTATTCTTGTTAAAAAAATCCTTCCAAGGGATACTCCATAAACTTGTGGAAAAAAATGTCACGATTAATCTATTTATTTTCCAAATTCTGTTATACTATCTGTTTTATTATTTCATTAGCACTGTTTAGCACAAAATGATCAGAATTTTATTAAATTAATTTATGTTTCAATTATTGAATTCAAGTTTAAAACAGGAAATTGAATGTAAAGAATATTCATTCATTTAATTGGAATTGTTAAATTAAAAGGATTTATATCTTTATTCAATAATTAATAAATCTTGAAAATGTTTATTAAGTAAATTTCTTAGATATTACATTATTGTTTATATAGGGTCATCCAAATGTGATGCCTAGATTTATGTTTTATTAAAAATAAAAATTTATATAATATTGTACTTAGGAGAATATGTGTATATATTTTTTTAATAAACTACAAATCTAAGCGTCACATTTGGATGATCCTATATATACAATAAATATGTTTTTATGAGCTATAAATTTTTTTGAAATATGTTGTAATTTTCCTTTATACCAATGAATCATTTCCTTGTGCTGTTTAGAAGAATGTTTTATTTATGTAAAATGACAAACGTTAAAATTAATGGATTAAACACATTCTATAAAATAATTAAAAAGCAATAACTAAATAGAAAATAAACCTGAAAGATATTTTGAAGTATAAATATTTTCATACAACCTAATCAACATTTTATTGGTGATTTTTTTCAATTATATACTTTTCGATTTTAGCAATATCAAACTGAAAGCTTTTAAATTGAAAAAGTTAGCTATACATGGAGGTATTAACTATTGAAAAATATAATACATGTATACATACGTACATATTATATTCATGCATATATATGTATGTATATATATATATATATATATGTGTGTGTGTATGTGTGTGTGTGTGTGTGTGTGTGTGCGTGTGTGTATTGATGTATCTATGTATAAAATATGATTTATACATACAAATATGAGAAATAGAATAAACAAAAATGGTTAGTATCATTGTATGTTTTATTCCACTGCAGGATTTTTCAATATATAAGTATTATAACGGCTTTATTTGTTTTTATGTTTTTATATATTTTCAAATTGTATATATATATATATATATATATATATATATATATAATCATACAAAAACATATGTGTGTTAGTGAATTTTTAAAATGACGTATGTCGTCGTCTATTTTAGATAGAAATATTTTAGTACATATTTTATTGAATGTAAATACATATTCATCAGGTATTGCTTTATTGTATATACTATTATATGTTTATTTATTATATAGATTTGTTAGTGACGTATGCACAATATCTTTGTTCAAAATTATTACGTATTCATACAAATAGTACTAAATGTTCACGTATTTAAATCAAAAATAGATTGAAATTTGAAAGGAAAATATTGATTAATGAACATTTTTTTTACATTTAAATTGAATATCCTTTTCTATATCTATTTCTCTCTCTCTTTATATATGTATATATATATATATAACTGAAATCGATAAAATGGGCATGGGACAAATATAGCAAAAAGAGAAAACAATAGATAAACAAAAATAATTATAAAAAACGACAAAAATACACCAAAGAAGAGTTCCTGTCAATAAAATATTGTAAGATGAAGAGATAAAATTGTGAAGTATAGTGGAGATGAAGGTAGCCACGAACAAAGAACAGTGGAAAAATTATGGAAAAATATTTAAAATAAACTAAGGTTCATTCAATAAGGCTTTCGTTTATCAGTGGGATAATATAGGTTTTATAATGATGATAATTTATATATATATATATATATATATATATATATATATATATACATATGTGTGTGTGTGTATGTATGTATGTATGTATTTATGTACGTATGTATGTAGGTATGTATATAAAAACTTGGAGATACATAAGAAAATTCGTAAGAGAAAATATTAAAGAAAATATATGTTACTGAGAAATTAAATAATCTTGTGGTAAGAAAAAAATAATTACTTAAAAATTAAAAAACTAAAGTAAGACAAAAAATAATAAATCCACAATTGTCAAAAAAAATTCTTTCAGATTATATGAATGTTTAAATAAAGGTGACTGTAGAATAAAATAAATATATAGAATCAAATAGTTTACCAATATAAGCTGAAAACTTTAAAATGATATTAAAAGTATAAAAAATATAAAAGCTACTAGAAGTGAGGAAGTTATAGTAGAAAATTTCATAATGGTAAGACGAAGAATGGAAAATATTTTAGTTGATATATGAAAAAAAGACAATTCTAGATGAATAAAATGAAATCGAAATAATTTTTATTCATAAAAATGCAGAGAAAAAAATTTGAAGATCTATTGACCAACATTCCTCTTCTGACGATGTATAAATATTTTAGTATAAGTATTTCAGACGGCTGCAAAATCTCTGTATTTTTTATAGTTACAGGAATAAGCAAGATTGCGAACAAAATTAACAAAGTAAATTTTATTCAAGTAATAATAGATGTTGTTAATCGATGCAATAAATACTAAATACCATCCATCGGATTTATGGATAGTAAAAAATTCATAGACTTTATCAATACATCAGCGATATTAATGATATTGAAAAATTAATAATTTGAAGAAGCATATATTGAACTTTCAAAAAATATTTATAAAAATACTTTATCATTGGTGCAAGTGCACAAAAAAAGGATATTTGAAATTGTAAAGTTCAAACAGAGCGATGTATTATCATTAAAGATATTCATAACTACATTGAAAGAAATATTTAAGATATTAGATTGGGAATTTGAAGAAATAAAACTAAAAGTAATGATACTTAGTCACTTAAAATTTTCTGAAGATATCATTATTTTTCAATAAGTTTAAATAAACTTCAAAAAAATAATAGAAGAATTAAATAATACAATTCAAAATATTAGTCTTATTTTTGTCGTAAAATAATAAATAATATGATGTAGTTAATTACCTCTATATTATTGTAATTTTAATTATAATGAAATAAATATTATCAAAGGAAAAAATTAACTAAATTAATTTTTATTATAAATTTAAAAATATTTCAGTAAATAATAAAAAAATACTAGTGTTTATTAAATTTCAATTTAATTTAGATTTACGTTATATTCACAAATATATAATTCCTGTTGTTATTCTATATGAAAAATGGATTTTGAATATTAAAATAATTTAGAGACTCCTGACAATACAAAAAAGCATGGACAGATGTATGTTAAGAATAACGCTTAGAAATTGAAAGATGAGCGAGTAGAACAAACAGAAAACAACAGATAAGAACTTTGTAGCAAAACTTAGGAGTTTAAAACGGAATTGGGATGATTGTATAGCAAGAAGAGATCACTGATTGTCAAGAAAAATTATTAATTGAGAACCTAAATATGTTAAAAGGCTTAAGAAGAGTTCCATAAATAATTGAGATAGATATAAGAAAATTTTTCAGAATAGACAAGAAAATAAAAGTATTGGATCGATCAAAATGGAAAATTCTGGAAAAGATTTATTCAATAATAAATAAAAATGGCTGATGATGATGATTTGTGAATATAAAGCAAATTTAAATAATTTTTAATTTTAATAAAATAAAATATTGTAAGAAAATTGTGTATTTGGTGAAAAATTCCTTAATTTATTTTTAATTCAAAAATCTATTACAAATAAATATAATTTCTTATACATTTTCATTATATCCACTTTTTCGTAAGAATATTATTCGTACAAATCGATTTCAATGGTGATTTATTTTGGGAAAACCAACTTTTCAATAAACCAATTAACATTCAAAGAAACATCTAAAAAATGCAAGAGTTCGAACTGTTTTGATTTTAAAGCAGCCACAAAAATTCGAGTTTCTGTTCACGAGGATCAGCGTTTTAAATTACATGCGTTGCGGTTAGCCACGCTGCAGCACTTCTCTGTTTACTCACATCATTCATTATCATTGAACACGTTGTCATATGTGACTATTTTCTCATCTAATCAAACATTTTATGTTTATTTGTACATTTTTAAATTATGGAAATAACTATTATATATTTATGACTAAAATATAAATTTTATATAAGAGATCAGCCATATTTTTATTAATTTTTTAGGTTATATTTTATACTAAGATAATGTATTGATTACATAATATAAACAGTTATATATTAGGTACTGAAAAAAGTTCTATCGTTTTTGAATTTATCATAATTGCAAGAACTGTTTATATGCCGCATGACTCATTACTCTGGGTAAATTAATTGAGTAGCAAAATACTTATTTTGTTTCATTTCTTTACTCCATCTCGATGTATTTTCATTTTAATTTGAAATATAATTTCAATCCTTCAAAAAAGTGTAATACGTGCAAGTTTATTTTAAGAATTTAGATTTGGTTTTAATGCTATAGAAATTGCAGGAAAATTTTGCACCACATTTGAAAAAGTAGCAATTATATCAAGAAAGACTTAGAGATAGTTTAAAAAAATGCTTCGAATGGTTAATCAATAGAAGACGAAATAGATCAAAGAGGAGATTAAATGTAAATATTAACAAATTACAAAGTTTTAAACAAATTCTAGTTTGATATGTGTTGTTAACTTGCTAAAGAGTTCTAAGTAAATAACTAACAATAAGAAATCATTGATATCAAGTAGAAAATTGATGAAAATTAAGTGAATAAATAGCACATGCTCTAACTTTTAACAAAAAACAACAAGTAGAAATTGAATTTGAATTATTTTATTTCAAAAATATTTTTATACCTTGGTATTTTATAACTTCTATTCTTATTGGAAAAGATTAGTCAATCAATTATTTCAACTTTTTTCATATTTTTCACCGAAACTAATGCAGTTAGTTTTCTTTTCTTCTCTTAAAGCTTTCTCTATATAGAAAGCGAGATAGTACATCCTGTCTTTTTATAACTTCTTTTCCACTATTGACATAAGCAGGAAGTAATTTCTGTTTTAAATTATAAGAGATTATATTTATTCTTTCTCTTATTTTACACTCTAAACAATCTTTTTTATATAGAAGCCAATTATTTATTACTGTTTAATCCAGTAAATGGATCACTATGCAGCCATATCATTTTTTGATGGATTTTTTTATTTTTTATAAAGCCTATAATATTATAAAATAAATAAGGAACAAAAATAAAAACATTATTATTATAGCTTAACGTTACGTGAAAGTCACAAAACTATTTTATTTGAAAATAGAAAAAAAATACATTAACTCAATAAAAAAAGAGGATTGTTGAATGAATCTTTATAATTATTATATAGGGTTTTCCACTTAACGTTTTAGAAGTTTAAATAGAAATAAAACAAAAAGTATTTAATTATTTTTTTAAGTATATTCTATGGTTTAATGATGGAACACAATTTCACTCATATGAACACCACAACTTTGCCTGACATAATGCATTCTTTTAGTCCAATTTTTAGTCACTCTTTCATATAATTGTGTTCCAATTTCATGAATTATATTTTTAATATTTATTTTTAATGCTTCTGTTGTTTCTGGTTTATCAGCATAAACCAATGATTTTACATAATCCCACAAAATGTAATTCATTGGAGTTAGATCACAAAATCGTTGGCCAATTGATGCATCCATTTCGTGAAATAATGGATTCATTAGATTTTTGTATCAATAAATTTATTGTTTCTGTAGATATATGGCACGTAACACTGTTCTAATAAAACCACATATCGTGTAAACCATATTCAATTATTTTTGGAAAAAAAATCATTAATTATGTTTCAATAACGCACTCCATTTACTGTAACGTGATTTCCAGTTTCATTTTGAAAAAAATTTGGTCCTATGAAACCACCAGAATGTGATCCACACCAGACAGTTAATTTTTGTGGATGCAGTGGTCTTTATTCAATGACTTGTGGATTGATTTCACTTTCAATTCTGCAATTTTTTATTTAGTGTTTACGACCCATAAGTTTTATGAACCGAACATTAATTTTTTTAATAAATTTTTACAATTTTTAAGCGTTGTTGAAGTGTTAAATATGCCACGATAATTTGTGAAACTACATTAAGTTGAAATGTCAAAATAACCTAAAAAAATAAACATGGCTGCCACCAACTGTCAAAGTCTGGTATTCTTATTAGGAAACCCTATATAATATTTTTTGTTCATTGAAAAAATGACTATAATATTTACATAAAGTAATCACTATTTATTATTTTTGACTAAACTTGAATAATAAGCACTCTGTACAAGAAATTTGAATGGTAAATTCAAACAAAATTTTTGATTATGAAGTAATAGTAGAAAAATAAGATACTACATCACTTTGTGTCGAAAAAATTAAATGACTTAAAAATATAGATATATAAGAATATGATTTCAGTCATATAGCGTTATAGAAAATTAATTTAATAATCTATGAAAAATCAGAAACTAAATTCATGTTACAACTTGTTCATATTGTGTTATTTTTCTTTTATTCTAATTATGCTTTTCACAAATACATATATATATATATATATATATATATATATATATATATATATATAGAGAGAGAGAGAGAGAGAGAGAAAGAGAGAGATAGATTAATAGAAAAAATAATACAAACATACTGACTAAATTCATTTATGAGTATTTTCAAAACACTGTTTTCGTTAGTTAAAGCTTTAAAAAATCATATTATTAGATATAAAATATTTATTAAGTGTAAAATACAATTAAAAACTGTTAAAAAAATGGACACTGACAATAAAATGTAGCTATTAGAGAAAAAAAAAACAAAAATTATTATTTTTAAAATATTTACCCCTGTCACCAGACTTGCAATCATAAACAAGCCTGTCCTCATTGTTATTAAAATATTTATAAGTAATTTAGCGGTAGGTTATTATAATTTTTAAAAAAATATATCAAATATTATTTAATATAAAATATTAATATAAAAATAATACGACGATCATTATTATTATAATGGATAATATTGGGGTAACCCGGGGCTCAATACAAATTTGCGAGTTATTATGAAGTCATAGATCATATGAAATGGATGAGGACATTTTGAAAGTTTTTGAATAAAATATCAACAAATTTCCACGATCAACAGATCATAAACATATAGAATGGTGTATACATGGGAGTGGCTCGATGTGTTCAACTCGTACAATAAATGTATCATCTGTATAGTATCAAAATGTTACGTATACAGGCGCATAGGCGTACTCCCTGACTCATGCTGTTGCAGTTGAATTGGCAGATTAGATTGCTAGGTTTGTATTTGCTAGTAGATGAATGTACATTTTATATATATATATATTTCAGTATAAATCACTATTATTCAACCAATTATAGAAGTTCTTCTAGTTATTATTGGTATTAAATTATTTGATATGAAACCTTTTTATCTACGTAAGTCAAAAAAATATTAAATAAATTTCACATCTCTAAAAATAAATAGAAGTGATTTACAAACACACAGATCCATATATATATATATATATATATATATATATATATATATATATATATATATATATATAAGTGTGTTTTTAAGCGTAATAGAATTTTAAATTGTATCCTCATCGAATATATATATATATATATATATATATATATATATATATATATATATATATATATATATATGTAAAGATGCTTTTTGGTTAGATAAAACTTTCAATAGAAATTCAATTTAACGTTCTGTAACGTTTAAAAAAAACATCTATGTGCATTACTTGTTGATATTTTTTTCTATAACTATTATAATATATCATTTTAATTAAAAATGAATAAGAGACGTAATTTACCGAGATCGAAATAAAAGTTATTATTATCATAAAAAATACAATAAAATGCATAAATTAATAGATATGTACATGGATATATATATATATATATATATATATATATATATATATATATATATAAACGAATCAAAAAATAATCCTTTTATTCAACCACAAGACAAAAATGATATACAATGAATTTGTAAATGAGAAGAAAATTGAATTAAAATAGTATAAATAAAAGTTAAAAGCAGAGTTAAGTAAGTTATTAATATTATATAAGGTCATCCACATGTAATGTCTAGATTTGTGTTTTACTAAAAAGGAACATGAATATAGGCTGGTGTATAGGGGAACATGTGTATAGTTTATTTTATTTCTTTTTAATAAAATACAAATCTAGGACGTCAAATTTGTATGACCCTATATAAATAAAAAAATAAATAAAATTGACTAATATCAATTTGGAAGAAATTTTACATGTTCAATTTTGAAAATTCTTCTATGTTTAAATAAAAAGTTTTTGATTAATGCATCTAACCTCTTTTCACTATGACTGTGAAACATTGATTTTGAATTACATAATAATTCATATGTTCTAGACCAGTGGTACTAACCTGTGGGTCGCAACTCTTCAACGTATCTCAGAAAAATTGTTGGGGTCGTGAAAATTTTTAGAAATTCCAATGTTGAAATTCTCAAACCAAACATTCAGAAAATAGGATGGTAACAACAAATAATGGTCGCGTAAAATTTCAGTCTAAGTATGGGGGTTGCAAATGTAAAAAGATTGCGCAACACTGTTCTAGACAACACAATACATGCAAAAAATAATACATATGGGTAAAAAAGAAAGCTTTTTTAGCTTTTGTTGTTCTTTGTCTTCTGATAATTTTGCTCTTTTTTTCTTTAACGTACTTAGGGACGTATGATATATCCCCATAGTACATTATATGTCTTCATATCTGATGTATCTTATACATTGTTCAGTCTTCTGCATCTGTACGTTATCTGGGAAAATTTTCAAAAAACTCTGATATCTATTCTAAAATTATGTCGAATAGATGCTGCCGTAAACTAGCAGCTCATCCACCCCCTTCCCAACCGAGGTTGATAAAAAAAGAAATAAGTATATTTGAAAAAAAAACAATGTAACGGACCTTGTAGAAAAAATTAAAGTTTTAAAAAAATGGATCATAATTTAGTAAGAATAGAAAATCACTGATTGACAAGAAAAATCAAAAATGAAATTGGAATCTCTATATGTTATTTTAACCAATAAGTATATAATAATTAAACTATTGATTTTCGATATTATTTTAAATTATTATTTATTTTAAATTTCAACTCAGAATTACTATTTTTTTATTCACTTAGTATTTTTACGTTGAAAAATTTTCTTAAATTTTTTTTTATTTCATCAAATGATTATTTTAATCAACTTTGTTACATTGGTATTTTGTTTAGAATATTTCATTTCGTTTGGCAAAAATAAAGAAAATCAACTTATGCAGATAACCTCCATTCTTTCTTTCTTTTTTTCTCTATTATATATATATATATATATATATATATATATATATATATATAAGTTTGTATGTATGTATGTACGTACTTGTAAAGAAACTGTACACATGTTTTTTTTTTAATAAAATACAAATCTAGATGTCATATTTAGCTAACTCTATATTTTCGAAAATATTAATTTCTTAAAATTATTTTAATTTATACTAAAGTATTATTTAGATTTAATCTACATATATGAATAATATATATTATAAGTAAAGAAAAAACTAAATTATTAAGATTAATCTTTCTTATTTATGAAAAATATTATTACTTTTGTTTCATCTACTCGTATATTTTAGAAATAATTCCAAATATTTTTTACAGAAAATGTTTCGGTCAACACAGTTGTTACTAATAAAATGTCTGGAACCATCTCATTAAATTTCGAGTCTCCACTTGTTGTTCTGTTCCAATCAAAGCAAAAGGTAAGTGTTTTTTTAGATTTTTTTTAAATATTATTTTATGATTAATTCGTATATTAAAAAATCGAAACTATTTAATTTTCAATAAACTTTATTAATGGCAACATTTACTTTGTAAATATATTAACAATATGATGAAGATATTTTTATATATTCATTAATTTTTCTCTATTCTATATTAAATAGAATCATTGTTAATATATATTATATATATATATATATATATATATATATATATATATATATATATATATATATATATATATATATATATATATATATATATATCTGTATATATATACGAGGGTCGTTTGATAAGTACGGTAAAAAAGTGAGAAAAATTAAATTGAAAAATTTAATTAAAAAAATTAATTTATTAAATTGAACAATAAATGAATTCACCATACTTATCAACGACTCTCGTATATATATATATATATATATAAAATTTAATTATTGGAGAAAATGGTCATAATACATTACTTGTGTTATTATTATGCAAAATCGTGACTATTAATTGATGTGATTCTATTATTATTATTTGTAGAATTATTTTTATAATTTGAAAATATCGATGATGGGAAATCGTTATTTCATTTATAATTAGTTTTTTACTCCCTCTTAAGATTTTTTATACTCATTTATACATTGACTTTTTCTAGTAACGTTAAAAATGTATATAGGCTAGATTTTTCTTGTTGATGAGGCAATAAGCAAATAAATATATTAGATTTATAACAAAATCGTTTGTTTATGATGTACAAAATTATAAATATGATAGATTAACAAAAAAAATATTAATCGAATTTTAAAAAAATAATAAATTCTACAACTAGAATGTCAGGAAAAAAATTGAATCCATTTAGAGATTTGTAATTATATTTTTTTAATATTTTCAAATTTTTAATCGAGAAAAAATATTTGTATCAAACATAATATAGTGTAACATTTACATTTCCAAAGTTTATGTGTTCCATATCTGTGTAATTGTCTCGTGCATGTTTTATTAATAATATATTTGAAATATTACGGTCCTGATTGTAAGGTTTCGAAATTATATTGCTGACAAAGAACATATTATATTGAAGCTATCTCTTTTTACCATGTCTATATCAGGATCAAACCACTGCCACAACACAAACACCAGAAGTCAGCTGTTCATAGTAAAATGACCACGAACCTGTATGGTACAGGAGATATGCACCAAAACAGTGAGTGGTTGTTACGATTTGATGTTCATAGAAGATCAAACATTACATTAATATTTTTTTATTTTCTAATCTAATTATTTTGACATATATTATTTTATTTATATATATATATATATATATATATATATATATATATATGTGAATACAATACTATTAGAAATTTAGAAAAATCAAAATTTATGTATTTTCCAAATACATATTATTTGTTATTTAAAAGCAAATATAAACACTTGAAAAATATAAAAAAACTACAAAAATATCCTTATATTTTAAACAGATCTATAGTAATAATGAAAATTTATTAAGAAAATAAATATATAATTTTAATTAATTTATATTATTTTTTTTAAAAAAAATTATTGGAGAAAAAGAAACACATAATTTAATATAATTATAGAAGATTACAAAAATCTTAACATGTATATTTTCAAAACGTTATCATTTAATAATACACAAACTACCAAAAAAAAAAACTGATCTTTTTAACTTTTATATTTTGCCAAAAATATAAATATTTTAACAAAATATGTCACTTCTGCATCAATTTAAACGTTGGTTCGCTGAAACAACATATTGATGGATTTTAATATTTTTTTTAGGATAGCTTTAATGATTCTCATTATAGAAATACATATGACTTAAACGTCATTATACAACATTTAATTTATAATCATTTTCATTTTTGGGAGAGAAAAATAGTCGCACGGTGACAAATCTGCTAAAAATTATGGATATTGGATAACGTATATTTGTTTTTTGACCAAAAATTTGCGTAAAATAACGGTCTTATGTGATGATCGATTATCATGCAACAAGTACCTTGATAATAGTTCTTGATATTGTGGCTTAATTCTTATTATCCTCTACCATAAACGCTTCATAATATTCGTCAACGACAATTTCATCTTTTGCAAGGAATTCACGATGAATATTGCTGTTTGAATTGTGAAAATAAATAAATATTTCTTTATCTGAGTTTTCTGAAAATACAATTGTCTCGTTTTTATTAAACCTGGGGACTTCTATGATACACTTTAGTGCTTGGTTTTCGGGTCGTACTTAAATATCAAATCTCGTCACAAACGATAGAATTGAAGATTTTGGAATTTCTTTTGGCCATTCTTACAGTTGTCAAGGTATGTCTTTTATTGATCTTCCATCTATTTATGAAATATAAATAAAACGCAAACTTTTCTTTTGTTCAAATTTTTTATTAATATCTCATAAATTGTATTCTTGAAACACTAATTTCTTCAGTAAGCATTCTATAGATCGTATTCAAATCAACAACAATAATTTTGCGAAAATTTTCAATGAATTCGTTGGTGGTTGTGGTTTTCGGACACTTTGATCTTGAGTCGTCATTGATGTATTCTCTACCATCTTTAAAATATCCATACCACATGTAAATATATGTGTGTGACAGAAAATTATCAAAATTAACGCATCAATTCAAATGTTACTAAAAATATTTTATTACATTTGAAATAAAACTTAATATTTGAATATTGTTCCATTGTGTTTCCGTAATAATACTGTTATCACTTCAACCAATATATTTTTTAAACTGTTTGTTACACTTTGACCAAATTTCAATAATTATTAGAGAAGTTATGTACACATAACCACTCTAGATTTTTAATAACTTTTCAACTTTGGACAGGAAAATAAAAGTTTTTTTTATGCTACTCATTTTATACTCGACAAAAATTTCTTCAAAATAATCTCAAATATGTATTCGTAAATTTGTATAAATAAGTTTTTATCATTTCCATTAATTTTATTAAAATTCTAATTTATATTAATAAGAAAAAAATGTTAACTTGGTTATTGAAAACTAAATTAATTCATATTTCTTTAAATATTTTTTTAGTTTTATAAGACTATATATTTTTTAAAAACCTAAATATTTATTTAAGATATTTTTTTGTTCGATTTATTATTATTTGTTTTGAAATTGTGGAAAATTCACTTTCACACAATTTAATTATCACCCCAAACTACAAGTCTTGTGAAAGTGTTTAATGATTATTTATTATTCATTCTATTTGTGTATATTGTATTTCGATAGGTATATCATCATCGTCAGAGTGTTGTATTATAAAATTTCATTTAATACAACGTTTTGACAATGATTAGCATGCTAATAAAATGTATATTTGGTTACAAACAAGTAAAATATACAATAAATAATTATTGAACAATTTACAATATCCTGTAATATCAGAATAATAATTTATTTGTGTGAAATTTCAACTTACCAATTCTGAGAAATGATGAATTGGAATTATTTAATTTGTATTAAACAAATCAAATAATTAAAACATTATTTTAGAATTTACAAAATAATTTTAATGGCTCATAATAACATTCTTCATTTATTCGATAATTTTTCATATTAAAAAATTACATTTTTCAAATTTTCTTGACCTATATGTGTTTTTCCAAAGATAGAAATTTAATTGTGCTATAAATTAGATAATATATCGACATTTACCAGCACTTTCCCTACTGTGGTCTTAAATGAATAATTAAATATTCAAACAATTATTACCACAAATATATATATCATATAACTACATTGATTGATTGGCTATGTGGGGCTTTGGGGCATGTCGATAACTGAATTGAAAGCTATAACTATATTAATATCAATTATATATATATATATATATATATATATATATATATATATATAAACATATTATTTATTTAACAATTTTTACCAATCAACACTAATATATTAAACTAATTTTATTGCATTATTTACAATCAATAGTACTATTTTTCTTTTAATTACAAAACAAACTCTATATATATTTAAAAAAGGTTTGAAATGAAATATATTTATAAATAATACACATAAATGTGAATCAAAAAATATACCTTATTCATATTTAAAAATGTTATACAAGAACTCTTTCAAACTCTTAACTATTATTTTGTTTAAAATCTAATGCAGAGTTTTTTTCATTTTCATATAAATTTAGAATACTGAATTAGATATCTATTATAAAATTTATAATAAAATATTCTGTTTCTAAATACAATTCACATTAATAAACCATAATTTTTTTGAACTTAGATAAATAATTACTACTGTATAAATGTTTATTCATCAGACATTTCTCAAAATAGTTCCTTATACAAAAATGAATTGAAATTCATTAGCTATTTTTATTTGGATTTGAAAATATTTTTCAAGTAAAAATTTATATTTAAAATTTAATTTGTAATGTAATTATCTTTAAAAAATATCATTAAAAAATTTAAATATTCACTGATAGTGAATCAATATTAATAAATATTTATTTTAAAGAATAGAAATAGGTAATATAAATAATTTACTTATAAAATAATTAGTTGAAATTATTTATTAGATTGATAACCTTTTTATTAAAAATAGATGAATTCTCTATATACATTTATATATAAATAGCTCTCTATAAATATATATATATATATATATATATATATATATATATATATATATATTGAAAAATTACATCCTAAGTGACATAATATATAAAGACACAATTTACACAATATTATATACAGAAATTTTAGAAATATTAAAATCATTTAGCTCAGGGGAGAAAGTGTATAGATTAAAAATTAAAAGCTTAACCATTTTTGAATTAGTGATAAATTGTTATATTTAAATATATTTTGAAATATAAAAAAAGATAGAAGTTAAGAAATAATTGAAAACTTTACTGATCAAGTTTTAATAAAAAAAATTAACTTAAATAATAATATAAAAATGAAAATATTATTCATTGTTTGTTTGTTCCAAAAAATTGAAATAAAAAAATAATTTCATCAAGAATAAATGATTAGTTAACATGTAACAATCATCGAAATAGTGAATAAAAGAAACGAAAAAAGGGAAATATATATTTTAATAAAATCTTTGAATAATAATTAAAAATATATTATGATTCAAAAAAAATATATATATATATATATATATATATATATATATATATATATATATATATATATATGTACATCATATTAGTTAATATCAGCCCAGTGCTGTACAAAAACCTTAATCAAAGTTACCATTTAATGCCTCTTGGTCATACTCACCACGCTGACCAAACGGGTTGGTAAGAATTTTTATTCAGGGTTTACTGCTTTTTTCACTTTGGCTAATGAGTCCCGTCTGTCCTATTATTTATATATATATATATATATATATATATATATATATATATATATATATAATGAAATACGAAAAAATGTCTTAATATAATACCTTTAAATATATATTTTCATTTTATTTTTATAATTAAAATATACATTATCAAATAAGCTCTTTCCAATTTTTATTTTTAAGCATTTTTTCTTGAAAGTAATTTCAACTTTATAGTTATTATTGAAAATAGTAATAAATAGTTTAAAATACTATATACATTTATATATACACCCGTCCCTCAATTTACGCGGAGTATCCGTTCCACGTGGATTCGTTTTACGCGAATGAAAATCGCGTAAATTGAGTCTGTCAGTACAATATAGAAAATATTAGAAATAATAGCTAGTAAAGTTGTAGAAACACATATTTATTTCACATGGCTTAACAAAAAAATAATGACGTTTTAAAAAACAAAAATAGATAATTTTATTCGGTGTCTACTGTAATTCAAAACAATCAACCTTTTATATTAGGTTGGCAAATATCTCCCTTCCGCCTTCTGGTCTTTTGAATTTCGCAGCTATGTACAAAAAAAAAGCAAAAAAAAAAAAAGCGGAAGGGAGATACTTGCCAACCTAATATATTTATATCGTGCTTTTATACGTTCAAGTAAGAATTTCCGTCACTCTGATATGTAAAATTCCATGAAAAATTATATAAAATGAAATCTATCTGACCGCGTATAAAAAGTGCCGCGTAAAAAAATTCCCGCGTAAATAGAGGTATAAATTGCCGCGTAAAAAAACACAGGTGTATATATTAGGTCTACTGGAAAGTTCTGTCCATTTTTGAATTAAAAAAAATAATACATTTTCAATATATTTATTATTATTTACTGAACAATATAATTTTTTCTTTGTTACCAATAACCTCTTCCCAACGTGATGATAATTTGTGAATTTCATTTCTGTAGAATGACTCATCTTTGAAACTTGAGATGACATTATCGTACATAACTTTTCGGTAGACCTAATATATATATATATATATACATATGTGTGTGTGTATATATAAATTTATAATAGAACAAAAAACTAATACTCTATTATAATTTCCAACCATTTATAATTTAGCTAGATTATTTTAACTAACTCATATTAGCATTACATTTTCAAATGAAAAAATGATAATTCATACTAACACATTTCATATAACTATCGCTAATTCATATCATTGGTATCATAGGGCATTGAATTGCTGTTTTCATTGAATATGATTTAATTCTAATAGAATTCAGTTTCTATAATATAGGGGTGTGTTGCAGACTTGTGTGATTTGTAACAGATACTGGTGACTATAAATTAGATAAGCAATGATGAGGAAGAATAGAACAATATCACATTAATATTGTTCTAGATTAATTTTTTATACATGCGTCATTTAACTTCCTATTTGAAATATTTTCAGTTTTCACTTTTTTAAAGAATATTTGTCTTTTAATGAACATTTTTAACTAATATTTAACTAAAAATAGATATATATTATTTAAATAAGTGATTTTTAAAAATTTAAAATCATTTTTTTATAAAATGATTACAATGAATATACTTGTATTGTGTTTATTGACAGTAACTAATATTCTTTGCTAATTTCTTATTTTTTCTCCGACAAATATTATTAGAAATAAGATAATATTTGTTTTAAAACTGTAGTTTTAACTTTCACACAAAGAAAATATTACCTTAACATTACAAGATATTAAAAAAGTGTTCAATAATTATTTATTGTTAACTTTTTTGTTTTTATAAGATGATCTGCATTTCGATCGCAACTCCATCATCGTCAGAGCACTGCGTTATAAAATCTAAAATAGAAATTTTATAACGCATATCTTTGACAATGATGAAGTTTTCATCAAAATACATATTAGATTATAGATAAAAAAAATAACAATATATAACTGTTCAATACTTGTTCAATATTTTGTGTTGTTGGGATGATAATCCATTTGTGTAAAATAAATGAGACATTCTTTTATTTTCCTACTATTTTTTCAAATTTTGATTATTATTTTTATATTAAATTTTATACGTTTTTAATTTAAACAAAAATAAATGCAGTGTATTAATTTTAGAAAAACATATTAAATATATATTTTTTATAAAAAGTAATTACAATAAATATAAGTGTCTAATGTCTTTTATAAGAGACAAATATTCTTTACTAACTTCTTATTTTTCTAATAATAAATATTTATAAAAATTAAATACAATATTTTTTTATTTGTTTACTATTTTACAAATATTTATAGTTATTTTTTTTTAATATAAATGAGAATAATTATGATGTACATTTAAAACTTGAAATTGTAACAAATTTCATATTTGACCATTAATAAAAAAAAAATAGTATATTTTATTCATTATTGAATTTAAGATGTTTAATACGATTTTTTAAGTTAAATAATTTCTTTCATTTTTCAAATAACAAAATTCACTAATATCATCCAAATAATTCAATTTTAATTCTTTCTTCAGGAAAAACTGGTTTATTATTTTTTATAATAAAATAATATACCTTGCTTCTATAGCAACACACGTGAAAGGTACTTAATTTATAAATGAACATTTTTAGTAAAACAAATTATTTTTTTGCTATTGATGTAACCATTTGAATGCAAACAAGCTTTGTCTGAAAAACAAAATTTCTAAAACGTGTTTCCCTGGTTAAGAAAACTGACAAAACGAGTTACAATAAACTGTTGAAGTTGTCTTAAGTGAAGAATTACGTAAAAATAAAACGTTTATGTACACCAAATATAATATTAAAATTATTTATCTATTAGGAAATGTATTTTAAAATTTATGAAAACACATTAGAACAAATTTATCGAAACCATATTTTTTTAATAAAAAATATTTACTCAATAAAATATAATTCATTGTAAACATTTATTCAGATAATATATATATATATATATATATATATATATATATATATATATTTAATATATAAATTGAATATTTTTTTCGCATTATAATATATTCTATAGATATTTACGTTGTAAGTAATAATTAAATAAAGGAACAAAACTATTAATTATTAAATTGCAATATTATCGTTTTAATTTCAAATAAACTAAATTATTGAATTCATAATTATAAAACATTTATATAAATATATATATATATATATATATGTATATATATATATATATGTATATATTAAAAATCGGGATATCTGATTTTCTTTTTTTTAAAAACGTAATATTAATATTTGTTAAAAAAATATACAGTTTTTAAGAATTACGTGAAAGTATTTTTGTAGTTAAAAAAAGTACAATTTTTTTATCTATTCTGTAACTGTACATAATTTAGTTACATAATATTATATATTACATTCAATTCCAAGAAATTGCTTATAATTATTAGTTACTAATGAGCATATATGTTTGAAATTATTTATTAAATTTCAAGCAAATACAATATAATAAAATAAATCGCTAAATGAATTTCAATATTACATATCAATTCTGTGAACTATTTCTAATTTTGTAAAAGCTGATTAATGAAATTGATTTAAATCTATGAATTATAAAAGTACATAAAAAGTTCTCGAATCACATTCATATTAATCTGAATAAAACTCTAATTATAAATAAGTTTATATACATAATATAATAAAATTCTTATAAAGCTACCATTAATCAAATATAGACTATTTCTATAAAATAAATTTTTGTCTAGTTATATATAATTCTATTAATTGTATTAAAATACTTATTGAGTATTTTTATAAAGTAAATGTAATTAAAAAAATTAATTTCCATTTATTTATTTGATTTAAAATATATTTTTTTATTATTGTGACGAAAAAAATATTTTCTGGTATATAAGATATATTTATATAAATAAAATATACTTGTATTAATTTTCAAGCTAAAAACTTGTCAATAAGTCTGATTAATAAAAGATGTTTTTTTAAAAAATATCAATATTTCTTGTTTTAATCAGATCTATTAATATTGACATTTATGAATTTTTCAACTGATAAAAAATACTTTTTTATATTTTCACAATATGTTACTTAATACAAATCGCATACAGATACTAATACATATTCACACACGTGCATATATATATATATATATATATATATATATATATAAGTGCATTTGTATGTATATAAGCGTTCATATGTATTTCTAAGTGTATATGACTGGTATATATGTGTATTATATACAAATGCACTTATATTCGTGGTATGTATTTTATGGATGTGAATGTACGCCTATATTTATGTATAAATTTATTTATGTATGTATGTACAACTGACACTTATTAAAATCCGGTTAATTAATGTAACTATTTAAATTCCATTATGTAAGGTCGCCGATATAATTCTGTCAGTGCATACACATTAATCGTAGTATTTATCAACGTATCGTTGTTGTTTTTTTTGCCCTACGATAAAACGTGCATGAAAGCGTATTTTTTTCGCTGCGCTTCAAAAGGGGCATATTTTTCCAAATGCTGGACGTATAATTAGGAAATAAAGTAATAACGTGATTTAGTATCGGAAAAAGTTCGATATGAATAACCGTCCCGCGCTTCGACAATAATTGTAGACGCGCTCGATGTGAGGCCCGCTTTTCAACCGATCCAAACGATCGAACGGTCCGTCGTGCTCCGCAGCGCAAATATTCGCGAATCACACCCGCGTTACCTGCACATGAACGCATCCGGACGCATTTCCATTTATGCGATCGTTTTTTTTCCGGGTCGAAATGAAAAATGGACACGCCATGTTCGCACGATAACAACTCCGATATTGGCGTTTCCACCCCTCGTGACGCGGGGGGCTCCGTGGCACCGTCACCACCAGGCCATGCCACGCCATACCACGGCACGCCACGCCAGAGATGCAGTTATGGCTGCAAGTGCACACGGGGTCTGCATGCATGCAGCTGGTGTGCACGTCCTCCGCCCGCACGTCGCCTATATGGCGATCGCGCTTATGTACCCCCTTATGTACTGTATCCGACATGGCCACGGCCCACCTATGTAAAACTCACCGATTGTTATGTATTTCATGATTAAATCCAAAATGGACTTTTAGTCGTTATTCTAAATGCGAACGTAGCAGGCGATTGAGCGGCGACTAAGCTTTTGAACTTAATTTTTTTAAAATACAACCATCCTAAACCCCTTCGATTCCTACAGTTACTATAAAACATATAAAAAACAGTTAAAAATAATTAATATTTTTGACTGACCAGTTTAAGTTTTTATTGTAATTATAATAATATAAATAATAAAATAGTGAAATATTTTATTTATTACCATTTCAAAAAAAATCAAAGTTCTAAACGCATTTTCTGGCAAAACAAGTACAAAAATTAATACATTTCGGGCATAATCATTAAATACATTCATATTAACAGAGAAAAATATTTCAACTTATTCGCAACAACAAAATTTCATTTCGTAAAACTTTTCTCGCCTAAAACAAAACTAACTTTTCGGAACAAAAATTATCTGTTATTCAAATAAAAAAATAAAATCATCGATTATTTTAAATAAAAAATCACTTCAGAATCTAGTTAATTAAATAAAAAATTAAAAACGCAACAAAAAAATCCTTCCAATAAAAAATACCATATTTAAAATAATAATAAAATATAATATTTTCTCTTTGGTTTCAAGAACAAGTGAATTGGAATAAACTTATCTTTCAAAAATTGTAAGTATACATTCTTTTCTCGTAAACATTTTAAAACATTTTCGCCTAGTTACAAAGATTGCATTTCTTACAAACATATTCGTACATTCTGAAAAATATATTTTGTATATTGACGATTTACTACACGACGCTTATTACTTTCCTTGCTTCTATTCCCGTGCGGCACTGAATTAAAAAATTCATATAGCTCGTTTTTATATGAAAGTACATTTTCGTAATCTATTAGTCGTCTCTTTTTAACCTATTATATTAGTCTCTAGACACGATATAAAAAGAAACTGCTTAACAAAGATAAGAACAGAACTGTGTGGTGGGGGAATAGCGGTCCTTAAATGTTTTAATGGCGGAGGGAATTGTCTAGAACAGGGCATTCAAAGGAGAGTTACAAATTCGCCGAGACACAAATAAGGAAATGACTTATTTCAGAACTGTCAAATCGACGGCGTAGAATTTAAACATTCTTGCATTCGTATAGTAACTATGATTTTTTTAAATTATAAAAGTGTGAAAATTACAACTTATTCTTAACTTTGTGAATTTTAAACTTATTCAGGCGTTTTTTTTAAAACAGATACACATACATTATTTTTGAATCGAATCATCGAAATAAAAATACCACAAAGGAAATAAATTGTGATAACTTATTTTAAAAATCATGAATGATACGTTTATTTAAAATAAATTTACTATTCATTTTTTTGCAATTATTGTAATGAAATTATTACTTTTAAATTTTTTCAAACTAATTAATTATGATATCATATTAATTAACAAAAAATATTTTATTGTTTGTTAAAAATATTTATAGCTTCATTATAAAATATTTATTCTTACAATTTCAATAATATATAAAATATCCGTTATACGTTTTAACCATATTTGTTTAATATTTTATTATTATTCTATAAACAACAAATTTTAATAATATATTTATATTACAAAATATAAACAAAAAATATTTTCCCCGTTTATACCACTTTATAAGCATTGAATTTTATAATTATATTTTTTAAATTAGGAGATTTGATTCGTTTTACAAATTCATTTAAAAAAAATAAAACTGTTTGGATATATATATATATATATATATATATATATATATATATATATAATATTTTTATTGCTGTTCAAATAAAAATAATTATTAAATTATAGCTTTCAACACAAATCTCCGAAAAAGGCTTTAATATCTATTTTACTTCTACAATTAATAATAAAAACAACTATAAAAATAGTGTATTATAGTTTAAATATATATTTGCTGTATATAATTTCTTCTATAAAAATTTTTTAGTGAAATATTACATATAAATATTATATATATATATATATATATATATATATATATATATATATAATAAATATTATTTTAATTCAATAATAGCACATTTATTTGAAATAAATATTCACAAATAATATATTTTTGACTATAATTTATCTATAAATTAATCATAAAAATAAAAAAAATATATATATATATATAAATATAATTGAGTGTATGTGTTTGTATATACGCCATACGACAACTTTCCTAAAAGTAATAATGAAATGAAATTTCAAAAAATAAATATCAACTTTAAAATAAAAATTACTACATAATTTTGACAAATAAATTATCAAAATAAGTATTTATTCAAAGTATCTATCAAATAAATTATTAAAATTATAATTTCTCATATAGCCTAAATTTATTTTTAGAATCAAACTACTTAATTGAAAATGCAAAAAATTTAGTTTATACGTGCATACGTATTCATACATACAAACACACAAAAAAGATATATAAGTACTTTTCAAAGAAATCTCCATTTTAATTTTACGCTCTGAACCTGAAATTTCAATTTTTTATATTCAGATCATAAATTTATGTCAGTTGTAGAAAAGATAAACAAAACTAAAAGTGAAATTTGTATACATGCACTCACATATGCATACATATGTATATATATATATATATATATATATATATATATATATATCATAAAAATGCCTGAAACAATTTTTCTAAAAAAAGAAAAAATAAATCTGCTATTCAAACATTTTAGTTCTTTAGTGTGAATTATCACGTATGGACATATATATATATATTAGAAAATTTTTAATCCACTGCTTTAAATTTATGAAAATTGAAAAAATTTCAATTCAAAAATCATTTGAATTTTTAATGATGTATTTTTTAAAAAAGTACTAATATATCGGTGAATCACGTGTATATATATATATATATATATATATATATATGTGTGTGTGTGTGTGTGTGTGTGTATGTATATTATTAATATAATTATAAAAATTTCTAAAACAATATTCTATATATAAATTTTGCAAAAAAAATTCACTAATAATTATCAGGATTATAAATATTTTGAACTACTAATCGTTTGTAGAAAGTAATGTTATTCACAAAAATTAAACAATAATAATATTAATATATATATATAAACTGTATGAAATTTAGTATTAAAGTTTTTGAAGTTTATTTCTGTCAAATAAATAGAAGATTTTTCATTTATTAAATATAAAAATAATTTTATATATTATTTTTAAAAATTGAATTTCTTTATATAATTAAAATAAATCATTTCACAAAACGTTTTTTAAAATATTTTTCGTTTTGATAATTTCATAAATAGTTATCAAATTTGTTAGTTTAAAGTAATAATAGATTTTTATCTAGGGACATTTTATATAACAGTAAAAACCTTTTTTCTTTCACGTTTATAATTATTTCATTAACTAAATATATATATATATATATATATATATATATATATATAATTATTTTGTAATATTTATTAATTCGTAAACAGTAATAAAATCGTATATTTAAATTGTGATTGAAGTAGATTTTGCCTAAATCTTATACAATACGTAATAAAATTATTCATAAAAATATGCATTACAAAAATATCTGAGATTGTAAAAAAATACATTTTAAATATTGTAAAACTAAAGATATTTACTAATTTTTACGATAAAATAATATTCAGTCGTCATTTTACGCCATATTAGAATTTTAGTACAGATTTTTTTCTATATATTTGAGATATACATTTTATCTACTAAAATTTAAAATACAAAATAGATTTGAAAACGTACTTAAATAATAAAACGAGTGCCATTTATAAAATTTAATTCAGGATTGATAAATATATCGAAATTTTATTTTATTCTAACTCTACATAAATTACATTTTTTACTGATATTTACGATGATACTTTTTTGGTCAATATACAAAGTATGTACATATATATGGTTTCCATTTTTTGTATAAAAAAACAAGTACATGGTGAATTATTTTCCTGAATTAACACATTTTTTTATTATTTATAATACATATTTAATTGTTGGTTTAAATATCAATGGTAGTCAACACAAGAAGTATTATTTAATGGTATAAAAAAGTTAATATACGTATTAATGAAAAAAGTACACTTAATACCTTGATTTATGGAAGGATTTATTTTTCATTCACATATATTATTAAATATATAAAAATATTTACACATGTATGTAATTTTTCACGATAATGTGTATATATGTTTACATAAACAAACAGTGAAAAAGAGGGAGTATTTTTAATAACTTTTAATTTTAATTCCATAATTAAAATCTACATAACTCAACTAATATTTGGATACATATATATATATATATATATATATATATATATATATATATATATATAACGAGTATATATTATTTATAATGGTAAGAAAAAAAAACAGGAACAAAAACCTTTTAGCAAATTATATTACAAAAGTATTTTTTAATTCTAAATTACCATTGACTGTTATTATTATTTTTTGCACTAATTTATTTTTCATTAATAAATTTAGTTTACATATATATATATATATATATATATATATATATGACGTTTTAAAATATATAAATTTGATTTTTTTATCGATATATAATAGATATTTTAATATTTAAGTTATATATATATATATAACGCTACTAGGCTGGAATTGTTCAAGGTCAAGGCCCTGCAAGGATAATAATAATTATGATTTATGTATATATATATATATATATATATATATATATATATATATATATATAAATCATCATAAAAACTTATAAAATTCCAATTCCGTCTTACACAAACTTCATCAAATATCACTTTCTCTCTTAAAAGATTTTCTTGACACATTTCTACTCCTTCCTACCCACCGATTGTCTCTTTTTGTCCTGTCACAACTTTATCTCTTTATGTTTAACAAGATTTCTTTCTTAATTTTTGTATATTTCTTAGTTTTCATTCCATAATAATCTTTATTCACATATTAATTTCATTTTTTGCTATTTTCCCTGTGCATATCTATTTCAACAATTTTATTCGTTTTATATGAGTTACTCTTGTCTGTTATCATATCCATTTAATATTTTTAAATGACTTTTGAAAATTTATAACATTGTTTTTGAAATTTGTTGGGCTGTAAAAAAAATTTCTGATTCCTAAGTACAAGTACAAATGGTACATTTTGTTTATATATATATATATATATATATATATATATATATATATATATATATATATAATACCTACTATAAAATTAGTTTATTCACTTTTTCTCCATTATTTTTTTATTATCTTAAATTTTGTAAACTTAAAATATCATAATTTTTATCATAAATCTTAAAAATATTAAATATTATATTTCTCTATTTACACACAAACGCATATGATTGGAGTATTTGCACTTTCGCATACACACACATACACACACATATATATATATATATATATATATATATATATATATATATGTGTGTGTGTATGTGTATGTGTGTGTGTGTTTAAATGCACAATACATTTAAAAAAAGAAGAATTTTTTACTATGAATTTAATGTAATTCTTAATTTTATTTTCTTTATATTTAAATTTTTCATTTCTTTTTTAAAAAGTACAAAGTAAAATTATTTAATTGACTTATATTACATATTTTTATATCGCCTTATATTACATCTATTTATAAATTTTAATAAAAATAGTCCAAATACTGTAATTAATTGAAAAACACTAATAAAAATTTTGATACCTACGAATATTTTTAAATCATAATAATGTAGTAGATCATTATTTTTAAAACACTATATATCATTTTTTTCTTTTCTTAACAAATGAAATTGACATGAATTGAACAGTAAAAGTTTTTTTCTAAAAAAATATTTATATACTTAATTTTACTCGAAACGCTAAAATCTATAAAATTCGAAAGAATCAAAAAGGTTTCTTTCTTATTATTTGTATTTCGTAAAATATTCCAAGTATGATTTGTAAGTATAGTAATTGAGTTTTTAGATATTTATTTAGAATTATTGATGACATTTATTTATGGAAATATTACTTAACAGTAGTGTAAAAATTTTACTGATATACTTGAGATTATACTTTTAATTGAGATATACTTACTCCATTTAAAATTTCTTAATAGTATTTTATATATATATATATATATATATATATATATATATATATTTTTTATAAAACAATTATATTTCAAAAAAAATTAGACTGATTTAAATTAGTTTTATATAATATATATATATACTTAACTACATTCTACATTATATTGCTTCTTAAAAAAATTCATAAATAGAAATAAAAACAAAAAAGTATTTAATTAGAAATATATATTTCAAATATATAAATTTGTAATATCAATATTTCCTTTTTTCAAACGTAATTAAAAATACCTATAAAAAATATTTAACAATCATTAAAATTATTATAAAATATATTTACCAAAAAGTATATATAATGTATAAAATCATTTATATAATATAATTTACAAATTGTTAGTCTGTATTTTATTATTTTCTCTTACTAATATAAAGCATTAAGGTAGATATGACAAAAATACGTTGAAATTTTTGTTAGCTTGGTGATTTCAACGATGAGTCAAACAGTACTTTTTTCAATTTCAATAGCCAAGTTTGATATTGTAAAAAAAATATTATTAATCTACACATTTCTACAGTTACAAAATAATAATATTTAATTCTGTGTTTTCAATTTATTTGTATAGACTAAATATAAAATAATTTGTTACTACAATATATTTCTTTATTTGTATTTTCTCAATATGCACTTTTAAATATAAATATTTAATAAATATTTTCTTTTTTAAAAAAATTAAACAGCATTTATAAAGATTTAAATTAATAATTTTAAATTCAATATTACTTCAAATAAAAATAATTTCTGTTAAACTTTTGAATAGAAATGATTGCAAATAGGTTGACAGAACAACGAATTGATTTTTATATAAATTCTTCTTAATGTTATAATATTTTACAAAATTATTAAAATAACTTCTTATTATTTACTTTATTTTCTAAGTGGAACTTCCATATTCAAGCAAATATTGTTATACCGGCGTGCTGAAAAAATTATTATATTCCATAAAATCTATTAAAGTTTTATAATGTGATCTAAAAAGATATTAGAATATTTATTGAAATGCATATTGTGAATAAACAATAATTATTTAGTACAAAAAATGTTCTTATATTGTTATGGGACCAAGTTGTATAAAAAATTTGATTTATAATTAATTCTTTCTAAATATTCTTAATAAATTAATTATAATATAATTTTAATTATAGTTTTAAGCAACAACAATGTACAATAAATATCTAATTCGTTATATGTAATTGGTAATATTTAGAAAAAGAGAAAATATATTATTTTAAACAAATTCAATCCAATTTTACATTAGTGTACGTGTTTAAAAATTTAAGACTTAATTAATTTGATAGTTTAATAAATTATTTTTATTATATATATATATATATATATATATAGAGATAGAGAGAGAGAGAGAGAGAGAGAGAGAGACTTTAAAATATCCTTAATATTTCGATTCTCAAATTCTAATCTCATTTCTTCATTCCTTTACTGTTATTTTCCTGTACTTTTCACCTTTATTTAAATTTTAAAATTCGAATTTTTGTCGTTTTTTACTTTTTAAATAAACAGTGGATTACTCTATCAAAGCTCCACTCTCGAACTTTGAAGGTCAGGCAACTCTCTTAGTTAGTTTCTCCTTTTCGACCTATGCGACTGGGGTAGTTGTACCAGTAGCTTCCACTACCGCCGGCATAATTCTCAGAATTATCAGGCCATGCAAGTTTCCTCATCCCAACAAGGTCAAGTGTCATCGAGGGGGTAATAATATAATAATAATAATATGCCTGCTTAACATATTCAGTCCATTTCATTCAATTCCTATCATCATAGGAATTCCAATTTTGCAACAAATGTTTAATATTAATGTATTATTTATTTAGCAAAAATATTCTTTTAGTATTCATTTGAAATTATTAAAAATTATCCTTAATTATTTATTATATAATACTCGATTATTTATCTAGATATTTTTATTTACTAATAAATGTTTTCATTTAATATACATATATATATATATATATATATATATATATATATATATATATGTATGCATACGCACACACAAACACATACACACACGCATAATATCATAACCTTCATATAAGTTTATATGAGACCAGAGCTATGCGAATGCCTCATTGAATGTTACCAATCACTTGCACTTGATCATATTTACTAACCTAACCAGACATATTGATGAAATTTTTTATTCAGGGTTTACTTCTTATATATATATATATATATATATATAATTATATATATATATATATAATCAAAATACAATTTATTCTCTCTAAATTTATATAATTAAAACTATAAATATTTCAACGAATATATTGATTGAGAATTATTGAGAACTTAGAAATATAAAGTGATTGAAAGAAATTTATTTTGAGTAGATAGAGAGATGAGTAAAAAAATTTATCAGAACAAAGTGAAAGAGAAAATATTGAATCGATCGAAGTGAAAAGTTTTCAAGAGATTTTCATTTAGTAATGTATGAAAAATGGTTGTTGATTATTTATATATATATATATATATATATATATATAGATAGATAGAGAGAGAGAGAGAGAGAGTTTTCTAATAGACGCTTCAGAATTTTTAATGGGAAACAAAACAAAAAGAACTTAATTAATTAGTTATTTATTTTTCTGTTACTAAGCATATTCATTAATGATGGAACTTAGTTTCACTCATATGACCACCATGACTTCGCTTGACAGTCCATTCCTTTAGTCCAATTTTTAGTCACTCTTTCACATAATTATGGCCCAATTTCATGAATTTAACGTTTTATGTTTCTATTGTTTGTTGTTTATCATAATAAACCAATGATGTCACATAACCTGACAAAAAAATATCCAATAAAGTTAGATCACATGATCTTGTTGATCAATTGAAGGGTCCATTTCGTGAAATAACGAACTCATTAAACTTTGTTTCAATAAATCTATTGAAGTTTTTTACAATTTTTAAACATTTTTAAGTGTTACACATTTCATGATAATTTTCTAAACTGTATTAAGTTTAAAGATCAAAATGAACTTGAAAATAAAATTAAAACATAGTTGCCATCAGCTGTTAAAGTTCTGAAATTCTCATTGGAAAAGGCTATATAAAGGAGTTATTTTTAATTAAATACCTTCCATGTTGGATTTCTCTATAAATATGTAAACTGAAAATGAGAGTTTCTGTTTTGATGCCTATTAAATTTTTCCGCCATTTCACTTAAATTATTGAATAATTCTTATAAAAATGAATTATGACTTCTAACATCACAGGACATTAGAAAATATTTAGTTATTACTTAATATTTCATTTATTTGTTTATGACAACATTAAGCTAATGCGTATATCGATAGCAATTCCATCATCATCTGAGTGATGTATTATAAAATCAAACTAATTTTTGATTAATTTATTACATACTTTTTCTCGAGAATTTTCTTATCTTTATTCAATATATCTCTAACTAGTGTTTGACTTTCTTTTTTATTACATATATGTAATGAATATCGGCATATGTTTATTTTTCTGTATCTAAAATTCTGTCATTTTTAAATGAAGAGATGTTATTTATTGTTTTCTAAAACTTGATTCGTGTATTTAATTCATATCTCTCTAAGAAAAATTAATTAGCATATTACAGTTATATATTGAATCATATTGTATATATAGGGTCATCTAAATGTTACGTCTAGATTCGTGTTTTATTAAAAAGAAACATGTGTATAGTTTATCTTATATAGTTTTCTTTTTAATAAAACACCAATCTAATCATCACATTTGAATTACCCTATATATATATATATATATTCAATGATTAAATGAAAATGGTGAAAAATCTATAATGAATGAAATAACCAAGATTCATCTCTTTACATTTATGGAAAATCCAACGAGAAAAAATTTAATTAAGCATAAGCACTCATTTTTAAAGCAAAAAATAACTATAAACTAAAAATTAAATTAGTAAACTTTAAAACAATAAAATACCAAGAATTAAATCTTTAAATAAAAGTATTCAGAATTGAAAAAAATCGTTATTTTAGTACATTGCAATTTTTTCTTAGTAATCAACGTCAATTACAGATGAAAAAGAAAAATAATTAAAGTTTTGTTTTTTTATCTTGCACTAAAAAGTATATTATATATATATATATATATATATATATATATGTGTGTGTGTGTGTGTGTGTGTGTGTGTGTGTGTGTGAAATTCTTATTATTCTTGAAAAATATTTGGAAAAGAGATTTTATTTGTTTAAACTACATTTAATATATAGACAATTCAATCTGATGATTAAAATTTATATAAATTAATTTAATAATCAAAAATGTAATAATATCTTTGGAGAGGTGTTAATACTATGTATTATACTACCTAATACTATGTAGCCTAATATGTATGAAAACTTCTCACGTATATAGACATTAACTTGTGCGCTTGTGTCTATGAAGTCAAACATTTACCAGCCATTGATGACTGATGTGGGACTATGAACTACATGAATCAATAATTACCAGTAACTAGTATGATTCTGCGAAGAAACTATCTACTAGTTGTTACTTAATGATACATTGTTAGAAGTTTTATTAATAATGTTAAGAAATTTTATACATCAATTCTTTTTCTTAATATCGTAATGAATTAATCTACATTTTCATTTTATTTAACTTAATAATTGGTATAGACAGAAAAGATCTTATTAAAGTACTCAATAATTACTTATTATTTTTCACATATGTATATTTTGAGAAAAATATCAAAATTTTAGAATTTAGATTGTTATTATTCTTATATTTTCTATGACAATTCCTTCCGAGTTTAATTATCCATGAAAAGAATAAAAACATAGCATTTTTAAGCTTGTAACAAATCTCTTCAAAATTGAGTTTTTTAATTATTAAAAATAATCTAATTTCAAATATATTTTTTTTGTGAGTCATTGATAATTTATACAACAAAAAATAATTCAAATATATATGCGTTGTTTAATAATTAAGATAATATCAAAAATAAATTGTGATATAAAAATAGCTTTAAGGAACCAAATATATTTTTTCCTTCTATACTTTTTTTATTTAACAGTATGTACAGGTGTTTACTGTAAATATTCACTATGAAAATTCCACTAACATGTAGAAACTCATAATGAATAATTCCTTAAGAAGTCGATCAAGCACAGAGAATTTTTTTTTTTTTTTGGAATCAATTGTAGTTTAAGTGTTTGTGGCAATGATTATTTGATGACAGTTAGTGTTAACTACATTTATAATCGGAATAAAGGATTCATTTTTCGTCACTGGTCAAAATTTTGTCCAAAAAGTTTTGTTAAATTTGCCATGAAATAAGAGATGTAAATTTTATCGGAAGTTAAAACGTGCGGTACCCATTTTTCAATTTTAATCTCTTTCCTATTTCATACAAATGATTCCGTATTGTTAAACTCTCCATTAAACTGTCGACAAGACAAATTAAAATTTGTTTTAGTCATTGTATGTAATTCGTTAATATTTACATTTGATGATCTGCCTGATCTAGCTTCGGTTTCTAATGAATTATCCCCTGAAGTGTTTTTTTAACCACTTTTTGATATAACTGCAAATTCTTCAAGTTCGATACAATTTTTCCTAGCAACTTCAGCAGCATTAAGACCAAATTTAAATTCATAAAATAAGCATATAAGTACCATACTATTTTGAAAGGCTAAAATTATTTTTTAAATTAAAATGAATACATTTAGATGAAGTGAAGTATAAAACAATATATATACATCGTCAGTCAGTTAATGTACCATACATAATGCATCATAGAATGTGTAAACATTTCTTGGAATTATGATACACCCAAAAATGAAAAAACTTTATTGATGATTTTTTATATGTAACTTTGAAAACAAGAAATAAAAAAATATCTTGCGTGACTATTTGTCTAGTATCATGAAATACTCGTATATACGAGGTCAGACAATTAAGTAATGTGACAAAATTCAAAAATCGAGTATATTTAAAAAATAAGGTACATGCGAAAAATAGTCCCCTCCCGCATTATTATTGAGTTATCATTAGGACCTCTCGAGTACAGAATTGGATATCTTCAAATGAAATGTCGAAATATGGGGGAAAAAAACTTTATTGTCCGGTGATATTTGTATATGTACTGAACGCATAGGAAATCAATGCAGAACCCAAGTCTTCGTGATCTCTGGACGCACTCTATCGTAATAAATTGCGGTAGAATACTTGATTTACGGTTTGTCCAGGTGGTACGAACTCTTTGTGAACCACCCCTTTGCTGTCGAAAAAGCAAATCAACAAAAAATCTTGCGTGACCTGCTATCTTGAGCGATGTTTCAATCATGACATGCACTACTCGTAACTAAACAGCTGACGAAGAAATGATCGTACGAGGGTGGTCAAGGTCTCAATCGAGAGAGTAGGGATCTGCTATTACGGTGGCGGAGTTACAGGTTCGCAGTGTTACCACAGGCCGAGAAAAAAAATCGGTCGCATTACTTAATTGTCTGACCTCGTAAATTAAAAAATATTTTAGGAGTTATCATTAGGACAATTGGAGTAAATGAAATATTTTATTTCAATAAAAAAATGTTTATTTTCTTGTACGGTTTAATAAAAATATATTAATATCATTAAAAATACGAAGAATTTGCGTTTGGTATGAAAAACAAACCATTAGTAGATCGATTTTGTATAGGGTCATCCAAATGTAACGCCTAGATTTGTGTTTTATTGAAAAGAACCAAAAGAAACTATACACATGTTTCTTCTTAATAAAACATAAATATAGGCGTCACATTTGGATAATCCTTTATAATAAATAATACTGCTGATTATAAATCAATTTTATTATAATACCTGAACTTAATTTCAAATAACTCGTCCACTCGTTTTATTTCTTTTCGTAAAGTTATTTTTCCTTAAACTGAAATTGAAAACATACTTTTTTTAATCATATTGATGAAGTTGAAAAAACTATTTAGTATCTTGTATTGCATTTATATATTAAAAAAATTATTAAAAATATTTGAATAGTTTAAAGATGAGTATAATTTTTATACATAATAATTAATACCCTAACAACATAAAACATGTTATTATTTTAAGACACAAAATTTAATTATTAATTAAAAATTTAATAATAAAAATATTTTTTTGTATTAACTACACTTTCTTAGACTAAATTATAAATCGAATTGTTTTATTATCTGTTTGAACTGTTGGAGGTAATTTGAGAAGTGATATTATTGAGACATATTAATATAAACTTACACATATGTATATATATATATATATATATATATATATATATATCACATATACATTGTAAAATGTATAATCATTATTCATACATTGATGCGTTAACTTCACTACCGAGCCTCTAGTCATGTAAACAATGCAGTCAAAGTTATAAACGCGTTTTCCTGTCCAACTGAGATTATATCGTTTCCTAATGCGATTTCTGAGCCGCAATACTGAATACCTTCTGTAGATTACATAGTGAAATGCATACTGAAATGTGATCAATTTAAAAATATTAATGACACTTTTTGTTGTACATTTAAATATTTTCTAACAATTCATTTCTATTGACCAACATTTTTTTTATTTGTATTTTTTTCACTAAGAAAATTGTAATAAATTGAAAAATCACTTTTCAAATTCTAATATTAAGTTTAATTAAAATATATATTATTTTATTTTGCAATATAAACAATTATTTTTGAATAAAAAAAACTAAATTAATAATATAGACATAAATGCCAGAAAAAACGATGTTTTTGTGTAAAAAAAATTTTTAGATTTTAAAAATCCAAATATTTATTGAAAATATATCTATTCTTTATCAATATAATGCTGAAATATCATATAACATAAATTGTTTTAATAACTCTGTTTTTGAAATGACCTCAATAACCTTCGTCACGGAGACTTGCATGGCTCTAATCTCATCATACAACATTTTTTTATCTCCATTTTCATTTTCGAGTGAAAGAGAATATTAGCATGGTAACAAATTTGGTAAATACCAGGGTCGTTTGATAAGTATGGTAAAAATATAAGAAAAACTAAATTAAAAAAATTAATTAAATTAAACAATAAATAAATTTACCATACTTATCAAATGACCCTCGTATGTTATATGAGACACACTTTTTTTTTGTACAAAAGTTCGTATACATCAACGACCTTATATGATGGTACAATGTCATGCAACAAGTTTCAACTTCTCACTCCTTGATATTATAGCTTAATTTTTACTGTTGTTTAACACTCTACAACACTTAAGTAGTACTTATCAGTGGCAGTTTCATTTTTTAGAATGAATTCTCGTGAATAATGCCTTTTAAATCGCAAAACGAATGAAAATTGTCTTCACTCTCGACTTGTGAAAACACAATTTTCTTATTTTTATTTAACGAATTCGAAGACTTATATGATATACTCTGGCTCTTAATTTCTGGGTCGTACTTTTTATTATTAGTAATAATTGAATTCAAATATTTAAGATTTGTATTGGCTATTTAAATGTTGCCCTTACAGTGGTTAATACATGTCTTTTCTTGGTCTTTTGTGGTACAAATCAAGCTCATACCATTCTCATGTTCAATTTTTTTTACTAATATTTCATAAATTGTATCATTGGACACACTAAACTTTTTGGTAATCATTCTACATGTCATATTCGAATCAAAATTAAGAATTTCTTGAAATTTTTTTTGAATAAACTCAACAATGGTCTAACTTTTAAGATGGCTTGATGTTGAATTATTATTGATCATCATGAAATTGATCTATTAATTAAAATGTTTCTATGAAATATTTTATCAAATTTAGAACAAAACTTAACATTTGCGAGTTGTTCCATCATGTTTTAGTGCCAATGTAACAAACAGTACTACCACTACAACTAATTTATTAAAAAAACTACTTGTCTTAATTTTATTAAATTTCTGCAATTGATAGGAAAGATACGAATGTCGTTTGATAAGTATGGTAAATTTATTTATTGTTTAATTTAATTATTTTTTTCAATTTAGTTTCTCTTACTTTTTTAACATACTTATCAAACGATCCTCGTAAATGTGGATAAATATCAATTTTTAACTTTTAAATAATGCTTCAAATTTTAGTAGTAAAATGAAATTTTAATTGTTTTTAGACACACTGTATAGTTGCATACAATCTAGTGCACTATTATATATTATAAATTATTAATAAAACAAATCTAATAAATATAACTTATTATAACTTTTTATTACAAAAATATTCAATATGAAATGTTTTATTTATTCATTAATTTATTATTTTGATTAATTCACTTTTGTACAAATGAATCACTGTCACAAGACCACAAAAATTAAAAATTTAATATATTCATATATGATTCAATTTATTTATTAACATAAATTTCAGTAGTTACGTCAGTATCAATTAAATATCGAATTCGAAAATATTCATTTTATTTTTTATAACAATATTATACGTAAATGTATAATGCTTCAAAAATCCAGATTACAAATATGTATTCTGAAAACGATGACATGATCATTAAAATTCGCGTTAATAATTTATCATTTTTTTTTATTTCTTATTTTTTAAATTTTTATATTTTTTTATAAAATATAAATAATAATTAAAAATTGTTCTCATATTTTATTATTGAGATAACAAAAAAAAATAAAAATAAAATATTCAAAATAGAAATAGAATATGTTTTATAAAATTATTGATTATTTTATTAAAAATTTACTGAATTGAAATACAATAATTCCTCGTATTATGCAATTAAATATTAAATTGTTTCTAATATCTATTTTACTAGAAATAATTATCATTTACCTTCGTTTTATAATAATTTTCAAAACTACCCTTTAATTTAAGAAGTAATAAATATTTTATATCAAAAAATGAGATGATTTTTCTAAAAAAATAAGACAGAAATTATTATAAACATTATTAACATTATTTAAAATATTTCTTATCTATTTCTATGACATAAATAAATACGTATGTTTTAATAAATACATAGATAACACATATGAATTCCTATCAATGGAAGAATCTTTATTACTCTTATGTTAAACCTTTAAAAAAAACTATCTGTTCTTCTCGTCCTTTCTATACAAGAAAATCGTAGTTACATCATTAATATTCTTATTTTAAATATTATTTCACGATAAATAAGTGTTAATATCATTTTTAGATAGACACTACCTTCATGCAGACTATAATTTGAGTATTTTATTATATTATCTCTTATATATATATATATATATATATATATATATATATATATATATATATATATAAACACTTATTAATAAATTCAATAATATTTTTGAATTTATTATTAAATTTTATTTTATTATATTTTTTATAATATTAAAAACCAATTATAATACATATATATTACAAGTGTACGTATATTTTATTAAATACCTGATAGAAAAATAGGTTCTTCGAGAACATACTTCTTGTGTTGACAAAATGTGTAACTGGATTGAATTTTAATAGTTAAAATAATACAAATAATTATTTTCAGATACTTCGGCAGAACAAAAACAATTTTCGACCAAATAAAAAACGACAAAAATAAATAGTTTTAATAAATCATTTTTGAAGAAATACTTTATAAAAAATTAAACGTTTCGCAACTCAAAAGTACAAAATTGAAAATTAAAGTTCCAGTCACTTACCGTTTATAATAAAACTCAAAATTTACGCTCAAGGCCTTAAAACGAATAAAATTAATTTCCTCTAATATAATTAAAAAAAAATAATAATAACTCTTAACTTGTACGTAGTTTAAATATATGTTAAATATATTCTTTAATTGCTTGTAGGAATCATAAAACGTGTAATAATAGGCTAGTATTAATAATAATATTTCCGTTTTTAAATATAAGTGATTATTATTAGCAACAATTTAATAGTTCCTGTTTATTTTATTGTTTGAACTGAATATTTGTTCTTAGTCAATTTTTTCTGTTTTATCTACCTCCGACGACTTAGTTTTAATCCTGTTAACCGATTGCTTCTTCCACACACATTATTTATTTTATTCTGCAATTTACCTCACAGTTGTTATATTCTGTTGATATTTCTCCACGGGTATAAATATATCAAGACTCTATTTCCATTATTCATCTTTTTAATACCGCAAAATACATCGGGCAATAAATAACAACATAGCGGTGTTGTAAAGTTGACTTCTAACAATTTACTTCAATAAATTATTATTAATATTATATAATTTAATTTAAAATAAATACAAACAACAATTATAATTGGGCTTCATACAAATACGACGAATAGAAGAAAAAGCAGACAACTATTCGTAAAACTGCATTACTTTCATTGTTATTCGATTTCAATAAAAACCATCAAAATATATCTTGGTTTAATCATTCTCAACAGTCAATTACAATTTATTTACACGTACATTCACATCAAATTACAACAAATCATTTTATTTAAACAGTTAAGTTGTACCAGAAAAAAAACTATCAAAATAGTATATCATTTCCAAAACTCAAAGAAATATTGTGATAACTTTTTGGCCTCCTATTATAAAAATTTGTGATTATGACATAAAGTTTATTAGAAAATAATATCATTATTGAATCATATACATAAAAGAATCTACATCTAATATAACAATACCAAAAGGAAAAAACGCAAAAAAAAATAATACGAAACAAAAAGTGCCTTTATTTATAAAAAAGAACATTTTGGCCTTAAATATATTAAAAAATACACGTCTCGAAACTTTTGAAATTATAAAAGATATATATTTCGTTTTTTTAAAAATATACTTCAGAAAATACTAAAAAAATCGTAAAATATTTATTTTGAAACGAACAAAAAGAAGAAATTTTGGAAGTAACATTTTGTTGATTTCAAGAAAATCATTTTTAATATTTTAAAAAAATACATAAACGTATATTACTGAAAACGACAAACACATCAATCTTACTGACTTCGACGATTCAATACCGAACACAGTTTTATGAAAAGTAAGATATTTACAACTTTTCAAACATAACCTGGAAATTAAATATTACATAAATAGAAATTGGACGATATCTAGCAATATTTAAACAAATATCTTAACGAAGAAAAATTCAGAAAAAAGACACACTTCCAAGAATTCGACAAAACCATTTAACAATTTCAACAAATAACCAAATTAAGTATTCACAAACATTGAACAAAAATAAAACTTTTAAGACTAAAACTAAAATAATCGAATCAAGTTAAATATTTCACGACCAAAACAGAAAAAATACTTATGAAAGATTTATAAATTTATAATCGTTAAAAATAAAATATAAAATCAATCGTATATGAAATAAATAATATTTTGAATAAAATTTAAATACGACAAAGAAGATATATTTTTAACACCGGATTTAACACATACTTCCACTTCTCTTATGAAGTTTATATAAAAATATTCAATAATAGAAATAATAATAAACTAAAGTTAAATTATTAAGGACTCTCTCAAGAGGAATTGTATATATATATATTTAAATGTAAATAACTCTTTGTAATTAAAAATAATTTTTATGTAAAATCTATGTGTATGTAGTGTTCATTGTTCAATTTTAACTTAACCGGTTAAGTTAAAACAAAACTCAATTATTCATCAAATTAGGTGAGTACATACTTGTTATTTATATGAGTAGTATTATAAGTACATTAGTTAAATAGTAAGTAACCGAGAAAGTTCTGTCGCTTTTGAGATATAAGTAAAAACGCTTGTATTTTTTACGAAAACAAATTTATTCTTCAAAGTATCCATCTTTACATTAAACCACTCTTTTTCAACCAGAAGAAAATTTATAAATTTCATTTTTATTTTTAAAAAGTTGAGAAACTTCTGCTTAACATTGTGTCATTATTAAATTTTTTATATGGTTATCTGGAGATCAAAATAATTAAAAATCTAATGTTTATATGTTTTTACCATCCTAAATTAATTATCTTTTCTTTTGTTATCACCAAAATATGTAATCTTTTTTTTCAAAATTAAAATTCTTATTCTGAGAATTTGTAATCCAATATACACTTTGTAACTGTTCACTGAAATTATTTGCTTTGAGGGTTTGGTTAACTTATAGATATTCGTAATGAATAATTTCTCTTCAAGTCCATTAAACACAAAAGAAAAAAAATTTTTTGGAGTCAATTTTGGTTTAGATGTTTGTGGAAAAAAATCATTTGATGGTAACCAGTGATAACTACATTGATAGTTGGAATAAAGAATTGATTTTTCCTCACAAGACAAATTTGATCTAAAAAGTTTTATGGTTTTAACTGTAGAATAAGAGTTGCAAAAATATTAAAACGCTATAATTTGTTGTAATTTGTTATTTACTTAATTTCCACCTCTTTTCTATTTCATACAAATAATTCTATATTTTCTCATTACTTTTTTTGAACTTTTCAACAAGATATTGGCGTGTTAAATTCAAATTTGTTTCAATTATTATCTGTAATTTATCGATATTTACATTTTATTGTATGCCTGATATGGTTTAGTTTCCTAATGATTCATTTTATGGAGTATTTTTTTTTTAAATTTCTATACTGTTTTAAATATAACTATCCCTTCTTCAAACGAAATACAAATTTTTCTTGAAACTTCAACAGCGTTAAAACCAAATTTAAATTCTTAAATTAAACATGTACGAACTACAATTTTTCCACAGATATTTTAAAGGTTGAAATTATATTTGAAATTAAAATAAAAATGTGTAGATGCAATGAACGAATGAAACAAAATATAAACTTTATAACTCAGTTAATGTGCCAAGCGTAATAGGTCATACGATGCATAAACAATTCTTAGAATTTTGATGCAAGCAAAAACGACAAAACTTTCTTGGTCACCTAATTAACCTGGACATTATTAAAATGTTTAAAATATATTGATTATATTTTCACTTATGTAAACTACAATATTTGTATATATATATTTGAAATAAATACAGTTTTTTTATTACTTATTACTATCAATGTTTTCAACATTTATAAATCTAACGATTATTAGTACTTTCTGTACAAAATAAAAACCATTAATTAAATTCATAATCTTCAATATCCTTTAATTATAATTCTATGGTATATTTTAAATATTACTCTAATTGAAAATACATATGTATCTTTAATTTAAAATTAACAATATAAAAACTAATAATTATCAGTAGTATTTTGAATACAAAATAAAACCCATGCATTAAATTTATAATCTTTTATTTTTCTTCAATTTTACTGTATTTGAAATATCTTGTTTGTTGAAAATACGAAAGTATTTTTAATATATTCTTAAATTTTTCCATATTTTCATAACAATCTATTTTTTTCAATTATTCAATTAATTTTAATGGTCCTATATTGACATATTATAACTGTTACAATTAAATAAACAGATAATAAAAAAATATTTAAATTTTATACGCACGTTATTCCAATATACAAAAAAATCAATTCAGTATACAATTATTTTAAAAGTACCTTTTTAAATAATTGGAACTCCAATTTTAATAAGCAGTATTTATTATTTATATATTCATTTTCAAAAAAATATATTTGTTAGAATATTTTTTTGTATTCACAAAATATAAATTATATTTATGCATATAAAAATTAATACAAATATTTTATCAAATAAATAAAATTTCAAAAATTAACTAACCAGTTATTTTACCATTTATTTTAATCATACATGAATTTTCCAAAATGTTAGTCAAAAATATATGTATATTTCGTCAAATTTATGTTGAAAATTTAGATGTTTAAGGCGAAGTAGCTTAAGCGACGGTTCAAAATATTTATATACTTTTTAAAATTATTTTCTCAAATGACTCTGTATCTATATTTATTATTATTTGTCATCATAACCAATTTATTTATATATATATATATATATATATATATATATATGTGATCATTGTGCTTTGAAAATCACTAAATATAATATTTAATTATTAATAAATAGTTTACAATAAAATATAAAATGTTGATTGTTTAGATTTGATTCTTTTTAAAAATACTTTTAAATACTTATAAATTAAATCTTTGGATTATGAGACTTCAAAATTACTCTTTAACTATGTATACTTTTTATACTAAAGGTATTCGAATTTTGATTAAGAAACAAATTTTGTATTTTTGATTTTTATTATTATTATTCAAAAATATTTGTTCTGAAAAAATTCATTATAACGACTATAATTTTTCTTAAAACATATCTAATAGTATTTTTCGAAATGACTGCAATGGTATTGGTTAAAGTATTTTAGATTTTTAAATTGATATTAAATTATTGTATTTTTAGTTTTTTATTAAAATTTGGAAACTGAAAAGAGTCACATGATGTGAAATCAGGCAAATAAGATAAATTATTAAGCACTGCGACCCTTTTTGATGATAAAAAGTTACTTACAATGATCAATCTGTGCAGAAAAAAATAATCACAGAATATTTTCTTTACAAATCTTTGACGAAAATGAGATTTAGTAATACCAGTGATATTCTGAATTAATTTTACAGATATAGAATGATTATTTTTTATTAATTTACTCACTTTTTTCACAATTTTTCTTTTCGACTGGTTAAAGGACGTTTATGTATATCATCTTTCAATGACTTTCTACTTTTTTGAAATTTTGTGTCTTACTCGTAAATTTTTATTCTTGATAAAGCTTATTTTCATAAGATTCATTCAACTTTTAAAGCATTTCTGTGAAAGTTTTCTTTAATTTTTCGACTTTTTCTACACTAATTTTCTAATCAGTGATATTCTAAATAATCTAAGAATAACTTGAATCTTTTAACACAAATGAATTACTTGATATAAAGTCGTAAGATTTTATAAAAATGTATATTAGTCACTTATTGTTTACTTTATTTAATTTAATAGCTGATACATATTTTAATAGACATATTATCATCATCAAAGCATTGCGTTATCAAATCTTATTTAGGTCGAAAATGATTTTCATTTCTTTTTACTTTTCTCTTTTAGTTCATCGTTTATATTTATCAACTGTTGTTTTCGTATTTATACACATCTTCTATACTGTTCTGGAATATTTTATTCAGTTGCAAAAAACTTATAAAAATTCGAGTAAGCTTTAAAAAATCTAATTTCTATTTTACTATAAGGAGGCATTATGGTAATGATGATAACTCTATCGAAATGTTTATCTTTTAAGTGAATAAAGTAAACAATAAATAATTGTTGGACACTCATAAAATCTACTAGTCGAGGATGACTGATTTATTGTTCACTTTATTCACAACATTTTTCAGAGTATCAAAATAAATATCTAGATTTTATAATAAGTGCTACAATGATGAATATAAAATAACCAAATATATAGGGTCATCCAAATGTGACACCTAGATTTGTGTTTTATTAAAAAAAATATGTGTGTAGGAAAACATGTGTATAGTTTCTTTTTAAAACACAAATATAGGTGTCACATTTGGATAATTCTTTATATTTTAACACAAATGAATTATTTCTCAGAGATAAAAGATTTTATAAAAATGTTCATTATTACTTTACTGTTATTTTTTTAATAATTCTTATTTTTGAGATCATATCAATATTATTCAAACATAATATTATTAAAATATAAGCTGTAATTTTACAACAATTTACATTAAAAAGTCATGAATGAAGATATATTATTATATTGTAAAGATACATGAATATGAATTACTATTGCAAGTTTTGTTGATACCATTATATCAATTACATATAATGAAAAATAGAAAGTCATATTTTATAATCATAAAATACAGATATGATCAATAATTGACTTCAACAGTTAATCAAATTATCGATAATTAACTTCAACTACCTTTCAGATCAATAATTAGTCAAAAAGTATATAACATTTTGTTATTTGATATAAAAAATAATGAAATTGGAATAAGTGGTCAGATCAAAAAAAGTAAAAAAATACATCTTAATACATTTTTATAATAATAACTTTTTTTATAAATTATTTTTTAATATAATATTTTAAAATAGATATTACAAAGTAAATAATTTATAATATTTTTATCTTTTAAATTTTTATAGTTTTATCAAAAAATAGTACAGATTTTATAATAAAAGACAAATTTAAACTTTGTAGAAAATGACCCAAATGAGACTGAAAGATATTAAAGAACAATAAATGATAGTAAGCAAGTAAACATAATTCTAAACCCTTTAGTGTCTCACTTGGACCACCTATAGTACAATGCTTTAATGATGATAACCATTGAAATACGCATTAGTGAATAAATTTGGTAATAAGAAACTAATATACTATTTTATAAAATTTATGTAATGTTAGAGAATAATTTCATTTAGATAAAAGTAAATTATGCACAATAACTAAACCGATTCTGAATATACTGAGGTAATAAAAAGGTTTTAATAGTTATTTAGGGGTTATTAGGGATTTTAATAGTTATTTATTACTATGTACTTCAAAAATTTTCTATTATATTTCATACAAATGAATGATCATACCAAAACCATAAGATATTAGGTAACAAAAGAGTTCTGTTCTTTTGTGATTAAAATAAAAAAAAATTATCTTTTTTACTTAAAATAACTTACTAACATTGGATGTTTTTGTAGTAATGCATGCACTCTTTAAAGATTGTGATAATTTGACCAACTTTTAGATACTCGTAATGAATAATTTCTCTTAAAGTCTACCAAATTCAAAGAAGAATTTTTCTTGTAGACAATTTTGCTGAATTCGATCTTTGTGGAAAAGAATCGTTTGATGTTTACAATTTGAATAAAAATCAATTTTTCATTATAGGTTAAAAATTGATCGGAAAATTTTTGCCATAAAATCAGAGATGTACAAATATTAAGACACTGTAGTTTGTTATCGAACATTAAAACTTGTAGTACTCATTTATTTAATTTCTACCTCTTTCCTACTGTTGCAAATGATTTTATATTATTTCATCATTTACTATGAGTTCTTCAGTAAGCTGTTGACATATTAAATTAAAATTTATTTCAATCATTGTTTATAATTCACCTATATTTATATTCGATGATCTGTCTGATTTGATTTCGACTTCTAATAACTCATCTCCTGAAAATTTTTTTTTAAATCACTTCTGGATCATACTTTATATAACTGTCTTTTCTCCAAAATCGATAAAAAAAATTCTTGAAACTTTAACAACGTTAGAACCAAATTTAAATTCGTAAAATAACATATTACATTTTTTTCCAATGATATTTTGAAGGATTGAAATTATATTTGAAATTAATATGAATATATTTAATTGTAGTGAACGAATGAAACAAGGTATGTACTTAATTATTGAGTTAATGTACTAACTATAATGTCAAACAATGCATAAATAATTTTTGAAATTAAAGTACATACAAAAAAGACAGTTTTTTTTATTACCTAATAACATAAAAGTGTTTAATAATTATTAATTATTTACTTTATTTATAAGTAGATATGCATTTCGAAATCCATACCATCATTGTCAAAGTACTATATTATAAAATCAGATTTTATAGGACAATTCTCTGACAACTTTGACAATGATAGCATGAGTATTGAAATACACACTAGTTTATAAGTAAATAAAATTTAAAATAAATAATTATTTAATATTTTAGTACCATCTTGTAAAATTGTAGCCATGATTGATTTGTGTGAAAGTGAATTCGCCATAATTTCAAAACAAATAGTTTCTACTACATTTTGTGTATTTGTAACTTTATCTAATAGTTTTCTAATAATAATGTTAATGATAATAATAATGTTCAACACTTTTAATTTATTTTAAAAAACATAATTTTATTATTACATATTTCAAGTTATTATATTACAACGATTCATTTTATAAATACTTATTATAAATCAACAACTTAAATAACATTCATTTTATGAACAAGTACTTATTGATGTCTTTTTCAATGTTGATTTTTAATATACTTCTGCTTAATAAAACCAGAGAAATTCGCATAAAATTTTATGTTTTCAATGTGCTATACTATTTTATTTAATTTTATTATAAACTTTTCAGTTGTGCTAAACATCTCTTTGCATATATTTTATCTTTATAAAAAAGAGTTATTAGTTTCAATTTATTACATATTTAACCATAAATAATTTTGTTTTTATTTCATTCTTTGAAGTAACTATGTTTTATGTTGTTTATTTTGACAACGGCTTCCTGTTTAATATTTTCATTGAAACATGGAATCTAGTTTATCAATACATATATATATATATATATATATATATATATATATATATATATATAATCTCACATATGCATATATCTATGTGAATTTATATGAGTATATTTGTGTGTATGTATAAAAAGTACATATGTGTATACAGATGATTGAGAAAATAATATAGACAATAAAAAATTGAACAAATTTCTTTACAAATATGGAGAAAAATTACTATTTTACCTTAAATAAGCTTTGTTTTTAAAATAGATGATTATAAATTCTGGATAATCTCTGATTGAATATTGTACTATTTCTTGTATAGAATTTTTTATGGAGTTTTTCAAGTTTTTAGAAAAATATTGGAGAATTAAATATATTTCACGTAACATTTTCTAAAACTAAAAATGATTACATTTTAATTAGGAAATTGTGTTGATAAAGAAAAAAATCGTTTAACTGAACAATTGACTATGTTGAGTAAAATATTTTATATAAAAAATCAATCCTATGAACTAAAAATGTGTTATCTTTCACTATGTTAACGTATGATCCTATCATTAGTGGCTAAAAAACTGTAAGATCTTAATCGAAAAATCTTTATAAATCATAAATAATTATCCATTCTAACATATTTAGATTATCAATCAATTTAAATAATTCATAGCTCTATTATAGAAACATTTTTATCTTGAAATAGAGTTTTCTTATTTGGAAACAAGGTCTTATTCATGAGAACCATAAGATTTCCTAAAATATTCATATAGTCACTGGCATTAAATGGTTTGTTCAGTAAAATTACAAAATAATGTATAAATCATAATAAAATTGCCTTCATGTTTGACTTGAAGCACTAAACAATTAATATTTATATTCTAAAAATAACCCCAACAAAATATAAGATACAACGTGAAATACGACTCTTCAAACCATATTACATATTAAAAAGCAATAATTTATATTAATATAGTAAAGTGTTAACATGGAATTAAATGGAAATAAGATGTCGTATTGAAATAATAGTTGCGCATTAGCTAAACTACAATCAATAAATATATGATATATTATTTAAATATTAGTTACATTAAAAACAACAGCATTATTACATCAACGAGTTTGAACATCGTCATGGCTGGTTATAGATATTACATTTGAAAATTAATTGACAATAATTATATATTAAATATTCAATTAATATGACGTGAAATGTAACTAATACCATTTATATTTATCATGTGTACTTCGAATTTATTTATATATTCATTGTGATGTTAAATATGTTTGTTTATTTATTACTTTTTAATTAATACCAAAATTTCCATTTTGAATCTTATATTCCTGCTGCGTGCACGTTTTTAAACATATTGTTAATGTGGATACTTTTATATATTTACATAAATTAAAATATGGCTGTTTATAATGCACTCGATTTATTTATATATATATATATATACATATGTATATAAATTTTATAATTTTTTTAATAAAGGAATTTTATTTGAAATAACCGAATATAATAAATAAAATGAAATAAATTTCAAATGAAAAAATATTAATATAAATTATGTTAGTTTCTTTATAAGCTCCACTAAATGGTAAATTTTTATAACAATATTTTATCCAATATATATATATATATATATATATATATATATATATATATATATATATGCGTGTGTGTGTAAGTTCTATAAAATATTTTCCTTAATTCATTAAATATTTGAAAAAATGTATTCAATTTATTTTGACAAAATTTCATGTAAATGTTTTTTTAAAATAATATAATTACATTCATGTGTACATTTATACACTTGAATAAATTTATTTCATATTAGTACACATCTATCTAATTATATATATATATATATAATGAAATGAATTCTTTTTTATTTTTTCACAGAGTATATTTACTAATTATTTAATAAAAAAATAGTATTTATTTTGATATATACTTTTGTATATTGGATATTAACTAAGATAAATAATTATATCTTTGTATTTTTCTACTATATTATATAAAAATAGAAACTTACCAAACTAAAAATTTAAACTTATTGAAAGAAATCACAAAAAACCTTCACACATATACACATACATACATGCATACATGCGTACATACTTACATACACACACACACACACACACATATATATATATATATACATATATATATATATATATATATATATATATATATATATATATATATATATATACACAAATGGTTAATTTATAGGAAATTTTAAAACATTTTTTTTATTTATAATAATTTTATATTCATTTTTAAAAAAATTACTTTGTTTTATTTTATTAAAATATTATATCAATTTTTAACTTTAATTTACTTTTTTCATATAATTATTTTTGTCGAGATATCTCATTAATTCCTTAGCAATTATTTAATTTTCTTTCCAAAATCTTTTTCAATTGATTATAGTTACTTTAAGTTAAAAAATATTAGTTGTTATAAAGTAATTATTTATTTACTTGATTTATTTTATTTGAAATAAATTATTTCAAAAGAAAATCAGTTTTAAAAAAAGTTTTAAATTTTCTAAAAATTAATGTTTTTAAAAAATATTTGTTCACTGTTTTTATATAAAGTATTTAAACATTAATAATAATTAATTCATAACATTTTGATAAATAAATGAAATTATTTATCGTTCTATTGCAAATTTAGTTTAATTATAAATGAAATAAAGATTATTCTTTAATTTTATTTATGTATCATAATTAGGATATTTTTTAATTTTTAGCTAACAGATCATTTATCAATTACTGTTTTATAATAATCAATTTTGACACTTATTCTCTCCTTAAATTATAAACAAAAATTTTAATAAATCGAACACTAGATAATTATCAGTTTATAGAAAAAATTCTTATAATTATATTTGGAAGGTTTTCATAGAATAAATATACATATATGTATATATAAATATATATTAGCAAAGTTCATATAATAAAATAATGTTCTATTAATATATATTGGAACGATTTGTCAACAAAATTAAAAAATAATTTATTTAAAATGAACCTCACTAGTTATTTTCTTTACTAGTTATATTTTTTTAAAAAAATACAAATATTCAATCCTTTTTTTGAAGAAAAATATTTTAAGTTATCATATTATACACAATTTTCATATATTGTTTTAATATTTCATGTATAATATTTATGTATGAAATTTTTCAAACTTGAAAAAACTATAATACTTAAAAATATGATATTTTCAATATAATATTTTTATAATATTTAACATTGTATATACAAATACCATGTCATTTTTATTACAATCTTTTAATAACTAAATTAATAAAAAAAATAACTACAGAAAGGATTATACTCAAAATGTACAATTTCTAACAAAACCCTTAAATATTTTCACTTTAGAAAAATATTATATTTATTGATAAAGTTATATATTCATGATTCTAAAAAATAATTATAAAATAATTATACATACACTTACATACATAAAATATTTTTGTTAAAAAATATACTTTTATTGCTTCATATTTGAAATTTTATACTTTTTAAAAATAATTTCACTCTCCGAAAATAAAATGAGTATATATAATAATTTATATATATATATATATATATATATATATATATATATATATATATACATATTTGTACACACACACACACATATATATATATATATATATATATATATATATATATATATATATATATATATATATAATATACAATAATATATATTATTAGTAAAAAAATAAAACTTATAAGATCTTTAAATAACATTTTTCATGTTTCACATATAATATCAATGTTATTTATACACACACACACATGTGTATATATATATATATATATATATATATATATATGTATATGTATATGTATATGTATATGTATATGTCTTATTAAATTTAATATTTTATTTTTTCTGTTAAATTCAATTTAATAAAATCAATATAAAATAACTGGTCATCTCAAATGCTATGCAATGATTAACAGAGTGTATATTGAAAAAATCCATTGTAAATAAAATTAAAACTTGTGTTTATAAAAAATCTTGTTAAACTACATAACAAAAATAATTGTTTTGTTATGAATTGGAACTGTGAAATTAAATTTTGCAATTTAAAATACATAAATCTTATATATTTTATTATTTCCGTTTTATATTTTTAAATTATGTACACATACATATGTATATATATATATACTTTCACATACATACATACATATGTTACATGTATGTAGGCGAGTGTGGTATGTAAATATATACATTTTATTCTAGAAAATTTCCATTGCGGGAAATTGCAAAAAAGTCAACAATTTTGTTCCATTAGTATTTGTATTAGTTTTTGATTAATTGAAATATTTATCGAAAGCCCATCGATATAAATGATCGGTACGAATTTTGTTATTTCAATGGTTAATTATTTCCTCGGGAAAAAAATATTTAAAACCCTTGCGCACGGTCGTGCGTTTTGTTGAACAGAGATGTGACGTCGGCCGTTTCGATTTTCATGACAATGACACAGTATATGCACCCAGCTAGATGATGACTTCTCCAATGCGGATTGCACATGTTGCACAATATAGTGTATATGAAACAGCCTATATACACGCATCCCCATGCATTGATTGGGGGGTAAACTATGTGCACCCCTCGTATCCCGCATATGTACAATGCGCTTTATATACCGCGTCAGTATATAGGAGCAGAAATCATTAAACAAATTCAAAATGGCTTCCGTGCAGCAACCAATGATTCGAAATCATTAGCCGTGACGTCAAAATGACTATACACTGCAACAGCCAATCACGTCGCGACGTACATACAGTCGTCCAATTGTGTAAACTGATATACGCGTCAAGTTTTATATAAAATTGACAATGATGGGATTTTTTTCAAACATTTTATATCGCGGTCGTAAATATACATGTACGAGTTGTTATATACAGAGTAAATATAACTGGGGGACGGTGGGACTCTAGCAGATAGAGAACGGGATGCATAATGGCATTCTGATGTATTTTCAATTAAAATCGAAATTAAAAATATGGCCGTCGGTGCATGGGTGCAGTGGATGATTATTTATGGATGAAATACAATCCACGCGACGTGATGATTTTCTACGCAGAACAAAAACAGAATTTTTTTTTTATTCAATGCTCAATGCACCGGCACAGTTTTGGGGCAGGCGAAACGTATAAAAAATATTCGTTATGTGTATTTGCACGCTTTAATTATCTGTTTACATACAGAGTTGTTCGCTATTTGTGTTTTTTACAACATAAAAACTAACTCAAATCATTTCTGTTTGTGACAGGACAGGACGCTAATATATAATTGATGTCAATTTTATATTAATGATTTTTCCCTATTCACAATTCTCTTATTTGAAAAAGTTTTCGTTTTTTTTTAAAAAAAAAATGATTTTATTTCTATATGAAATAAATATATATATATACGAATTAATATAAAAACTAATAGCAATGAATTATAAATTACTCAAGTATTTCAATAGTAACACATTTCTAGAGCTTTCATTTTTACATATATGCGTACCCACACAAACTCTGATACATATTCATGCATATATATATATATATATATATATATATATATTGCTTATTATAAATATTAGTTATTTTAACATTTTTAAAAAACTAATCAAAATAGCTCAAAACATACATTTTTATTTGTTGTTTTGAAACTATGGCTATTCACTATCACAAATGAATTTTAACCCCAACACTACAATAGTTTAAAGTGTTCAATAATCACTTATTGTTCACTTGCTATTTATAATTATATAGTCTATAATTATTATAATAATTATTATAATTATATAGTATACAATTATATATATATATACACTTTAAACTATTTTGGTGTTGGGGTTAAAATTCATTTGTGGTACATTTTTATATTTGTCAATTTTAAGAAATATAATTTACTCTAAGTTTAAGTTTCTTTTAAAACTATCTTTTAATACAGTTATATTTACGCATTATTTTTAATTTTAACACACTTGAAAAACAATTCCATATTTAACAATATAGTTACTAATTTTTCTATATTTTAACGTTAAATATTTTAATTTATATTCTTTCAATTTTTTAATTATTAGATTTTTATTTATTTTATTTAAAACATAAATTTAGAAAACATGTATACACTTTCTCACATATGTGTATCTGGGTTTATGGATGTGTATGCACGTCTGCTTTTATGTATTAAACATCATATTTTACTAACTTAATTTTTTTTGAATTTTTTATATTATGGAATTAAACTTTTGTAAATCATATGATATATAAATTATTATATAAAATAATAAGATATGAATTATAATGTGAAGATGACATTTGGCGAATTAATTGAAATATCCAATGAATCTTTACTTTAAACAAATTTATATTGTGAGAATAAAACTATAGTAACTGAATTTTAAATAATTCTTTTTACATTTTTTAACAAATACTGGTTTAGTTTTATTATGCAATCAAACACAATCTATATTTTATTTGATTATATGTAAATATCTGGAATTAAGTCTTGTCAATTCAATAATTTTTAATATTCAGTATATACATATATATATATATATATATATATATATATATATATATGCATGTATATAAATATATATAATTTCACACAGGCTTATACACACACAACACACATACATAGATGTACATATATATATATATATATATATATATATATATATATATATATATATAAATTGATGGTTATAATATTGATATATTGAAGTAAATAAACAAGAAATAAAAGTTAAAATAAGCTTACTAATTTAAAAATATTTTCCTAATATATAATACACACATTTAATAATAAAAAAATATAACATCAAAAAGTCAGCCATATTAAAAAAAATATATATTTTTGAAGTTATTTTATAAAGATTAAATTTGGTTCTTTCTAATATTATATAATATAATAACATTTGTATTTGATAACTAATATAACCCAAATATAATTTAAAAAAATATCTTGAGGAATATGCAACAAATTATTCTTGATATCTCTTCGAAATTTTAATTATAAGTTGTTTTATTTTCTTTTTCGATTTTTTCTGCTTTATAAATACGAAGGCTTGTATTGTGTTGGGATTTTAAATTATTATTTCGAAATATTCTCTAAGAAAAATATAAATATTTAAACTGAAGTTAAAAATGGAAGAAAAATAATTGATACAAGGTTTACAATGCAGTAAAATAAAGTATAATTTTAATTTTACTGAATATATATACAATATATATATATATATATATATATATATATATATATATATATATATATATATATATATATATATATATATATATATATATATATATATATATATATATATGAATGTATGTATGTATACATATATATTCCACATATTTGTAAATAACTGAATATTTTTTCATAAAGTATTATTAATGTAGGTAAAGATTTTATAAATTAATTAAAATGATGATGTAAACAAATAAAACGTTTCATATGTCACTGAAGATGTGTAATAATATATATATATATATATATATATATATATATATATATATATATATATATATATATATATATATATATATAGTATCAATGTTTGTTTAAAGGTATAAAAATATATATTATACTACTTATATGTAATACATTTTATTTTAAAAATTTTTAATTTGTATTTTTTCATCTAACTTTAAATGGATTTTATCCTTTTATTTAAATCATACCTTCTCAAATTTAAGTAATAGTATATATTTTGAATAGTTGCATAAACAGTTATACTTTTAATGAAGAATTTATAAACAGTAATATTTATATTTTTTTTCAATTTGCATACATAATTGTATGCAAATATTAATGTTTTTGTCTCATATTCATAAATAGACGAATATTATATATATATATATATATATATATATATATATATATATATAATATGAAATTATTTGCAAATAAATATTTTTTTTAAAAGATGCAAAAAATCATACATTTAATAATATTTCTTCTTAAGGTAGTATAACATTAATTTTAATTCAGCAAATTGTTATTATTAATTATTGTATTATGATTAATATAAGACCAATTATGTTTTTGTAGTTGTCATAAATGAAATATATTTAAAACTTTAAGAAATATCCACACTTTTATTGTAGTTAATATCAAATATATATTTTACAATATATTCAAGCAAGAAAGAATGTTATTTTAGTTCATATTTTTGTACTTAAAATGAAAAATAATATTTAATTGAAATAATATTTTTTTTATTATTTCAATTTTAATAATAATACACGCAACTTTATTTTTCCTGCGTATATAAATAAAATAGAAAAATTAAAATCAAATAAAATTAAATTCGCAATGTTTTATTCGTGTATATAATAAAATGATTTATTAATGACTAATGAACAGAAATTATTTGGAACACAGAACACTGAAGCAGAAAAATGTAAATATTTATACAAAACTGAATAATTCATTAACCTTCGCAAATGCAGTTGAAATTATTTTTAGTACAATCAACTGATTTTTAATATTTTAACATTCAGTAATATAATCAAATATAGTAGCTCTATAATATAAAATATAAAATATATGTAAGGAAATAAATATGAAATATTTCATTAAAATAACTTCTTGTATTAATACTATATGATTCTCTACTAATAATACAACTGACAAATTATTTCTTTTTCTATGAAAATTCATAAAAAAACCACAGCAACAAATTACCATTGATTAATTTCTTAGAACATGAATATAAACTCTTACACTTATGAATATATATATATATATATATATATATATATATATATATATATACATATCTAAAAAATATATAAATAACGGATTTCAATGATTAGTAAAAGTTGTTTAAATGATAATTATTGATCTTTTTTAAAAATTCTAAAAATTATTTAAAAACAGAAAGTCATGTATGTTAAAAATAAATTAAAATTTATTAGAATAAAAAGCAGCTAACTTGAATAAAAAATAGCTTCACTATAACAAATAAAACGAGTGAACAATTTATTTGCAATTTTGATCATGTGATAAATTAAAATTGATGTAGTCTGCAATATTATTTATTATATAGGTTCATCCAAAAGTGACGCCTAGATTTGTGTTTTATAAAAAAAAAGTATAAAGAGTAGTATAGAGAAACATGTATATAGGTTTTTTTTGTTTCTTTTTAATAAAACACAAATCTAAGCATGACATTTGGATGATCCTATATAAATAAAAAATAATTTGATAATTAATTGTGAAATTTGAAACTTACACACACCCACAAATACACAAGCAAATAGAAATATATACATAAGTATATATGTATATACATATATATAAACTTACATACCCCCACACACACACATATATACATATATATTCTTAATATATATATATATATATATATATATATATATATATATATATATATATATATATATATATATATATATATATATATATATATATATATATATATATATATATATATATATATATATATATATGTATATATATATATATATATATATATATATATATATATATATATACATACAAACATACACATATATTATCATCATTATCAGCCTCTTTCTATCCACTTCTGGACAAAAGCCTCTCTCAAAATGTACCACTTATCATTTTGGAAGATTTGGAATCTTAATGACCGCACTGTCCATTTGCATATTGGCGAGTACTTATTCACTTTGGTCGAAATGTATTCTACGCTTTCTCTGCATGGTTAGACCTACCAATATTCAACGAATATGCAGTACCTCTTCTTAGAAACCTGTTTACACTTTCCCGCCACTTTAAGGCAGTGAAGTAAGAATTTAGAGAAGGATATATATATATATATATAATATACTATTTTAGTTATTAATCATTGTTTTAAATTAGTTTATTCTCTCATCACTCACCATGCTATTGAGAATTTTAAATTAATAAATAATATTCTTTTACATTTTGATATTTTTTCTAAATGTTTTTAATAGTTATAATATATTGTATTAACTTATGACTTATTTTAAAACAATATATATATATAGAGAGAGAGAGAGAGAAAGAGAGAGAGAGAGAAGAGAAGGAGTGAGGGAGAGGAAGTGTTTTTTTAAGCGTGATAAAATTATAAATTGAATACCTATCAAAAGTTCTATCTAACCTAAACAAACACTATCATAAATTTGTACATAAATACACATGTGTGTATATATATATATATATATATATATATATATATATATATATATATATATATACATATAACCTAGATTAAAAAACATAGGAATTATATATATATATATATATATATATATATATATATATATATATATATATATATATATATATATATATACATATACATATATCTGACATTAATTTAAAATTTAATTATAAATAGCATAAATTGACATAAAAATATTAGAATTCTTAATTTCGAAACAAGACAAATATAGCAAGCGCCGTATAAAAATCGTAAAACATGTTTGCTCGTTCTCAATAAATAAATAAAAAGTTGGTAACAGATTTGTTTTTCGGCCTTATTTGCGGTTCGTGATTTTAAAAAGAAAAAAAGTAGTTCACTGCGCATCATAAACACGCGATGTTTAAAAATACCATCACACACAGTCGGCGGGAAGAAGTAAGGCAAAAAGGAACAACCAAACACCAGAATTCAATGACCTATCTACAGTTTAAACAGTTATCATAGGTTAGGTCTGTGTATATGTTGTGTCGTTCACATGTAAGTCAGCAGAAGGTCTATTCTGTATATACTCTTGTTCGCTTCTGATGGAAACAAATATTTGATCACGTCTTACGATTCTTTTCAAGTATTGATCTTTTTTTATTCACACGTAGTATGTACGACGATTGAAAACTATGAAAAGAATTACATGTTTTCAGAAATCTTCATTATTTTAAACACTTCTTTCCATATTTGCTATATAAACAAGCTTACATATAATTATATACATACATACATAAATATATATATATATATATATATATATATATATATATATATATATATATATATATATATACTTTATATAATAAATATTTACATATGTATAGCTACTTAGTATGTAAAATACTAATCGTTTTTAGTTTATTTTTAAGTAAAATATTGTATTCTATCTTTTAAAAAATATCTCCTACATTGAATAATTTTTTTATTATATTTTCTATAAATTATTTTTCAAAATAAACTTATTATTATATCTCTTTATGATGTTAATTTTGTTTTATCGTAATCAAAATTAATATTTTAATGAAATAAAATTACCACTTGAAAAATCATTTCTACTGCTTCATTAATAAAATATTTTTTAAATAATCTTCAATAATAGTTCTTAATTTTATGTACTGAAATATAATGAAAATTTAATTTTTATTACTTTAACAAATGGTTTATTTTAAAAACATTTATTCATTTTATTCTTGAGAAGAAATGTAAAAAAAGTAAATAATAGAAAAAAATGAAACTTTTTTATTGAAAAAAATATACAAATTTTTTTTTTGAAAATCATATTAAAATTCTGCTTCTTATATTGATAGAAACAATTTTTCTACTATTGAAACAATATTCAGATATCCTTTTTAATATTTTTTCAATTCTTTTATCTTTGTAATGATTTTGTAATTAAATTTTTTAAAAACTATAAAACATGAGTCATATTGGCATACATTGGTTTTCTACACACACACACACACACACACACATATATATATATATACATATACAGATAACCCCCGTACAACACAGCCATTTGGATTCTAAAAAATGCCATGTTATATAAAATCATGCTGTATGGGAGTACTACACTATTTTAATTATTCCATACATTTTCCATAGTTGTTTTTTAATTGTATGACCACTAAATGTACATCAGTGAATAGAGAGAACAATAAATGATTAATGAATATTCAAACAATTTTAAAGTCTTAGAATAATGTTTAATTGATATAAAAGTTATTTGCTTGTTATTTTATTTACTTATTTAACTTTTTTTGTTTTGAAAGAAAAATATAGTCTCTAGTTATTTCATTAGTTATTTCACTATTTGTTTTAAAAGTATGAAAAAACCTCCTTAACACAAAAAATGATCACTTTAGAGCTTTGTATTATAAAATCTTGATCATATCATCATCTCTCTGCTGGTGATATGACCATTGAAGTGCACATCAACTTTTCAATCAAATAAAGTAAACAGTAATTTACGGTGTTTTATAAAATCTTGTGATGTTGATTTATTTATGTTAAAATGAATTTATTTTTAATTTGTGCAATTGAATAGAAATCAAATTTTATAATAAATAATAATATTTGCTAGTATATTGATATTAAACAAGAACTTCAATATGAATTTTTTTATGATAAAAACTTTTTAAAAACAGTTTTCGTTCATTAATTCAAAAATAAATCATTATTTAAAAATATATCTTGCTTATTTAAAAATTAATCAAATATAATTATTTGTAATAAATATGTGTAATAAATATATTATTATATATATTATATATATATATATATATATATATATATATATATATATTTAAGTAGCTCTGTCCATCTTGTTATTTTAACTATACGACTACATGTGTCACATAAATGACTACTGGATAAATATGTCAACAATAGATGATGTCATGAATGAGACATCAAAAGTGAAAGATTCATTACATATTTAAAACGTCATGTAAATTTTTTTTGTTTGCTAGTTATTTAAATAGAATCACTCAAAAAATATAACAATTTAAAAATGAAATATAACACTAAATTATTTATCAGTTTTCAAACGAATTTCTATTTTAAACACTTTCATAGAAAAGAATGTCTTAATTTTAATTAATGTTTCATTTACATGTCATCTATTTTAAATTTTCCTTAAAAAAAGTTTTTTTAAATGAGCTTAAGGTATACGTTGTATTAACTTTTAATATATATTCGAGTTAAGAAAATTAATAAATGATTTAAAATATAATTTACACGAATTACTTATCACCCCAACATCACAAAATATTAAAAAAAAATTGAATAATTATATATTGTTTACTTTTTTTGTTTATAAACTGATATATATTTCGATGGAATTGCCATCATATTAAAGCTCATAAACAAAAAAAAATGCAATAAGTAATTATTGAACGCTTTTTTCATATTTGTGTTATTGGGATGATTTGTTTGTGTGAAAATAAATTCGTCACAATTCGAAAACAAGTAGTATTGAAACATATTTTTAAATTGAAAAAAATAATATTTAACAATATACGTTTTTAAAAAAATAAAACTTTTATTAAGGTCCAGAAATGTCAATCTATATTAATGATGAGTTTACGAAATACACATATGTGTATGTGTGTGTGAGAGTTTGTTTTAATGGTACTAAAGATATTTTTTTATGATTTGTAACGAACTTCTTTAGACAACTTTCAGAAAGCAATTCAATCGATAACAAATAAAAATATCAATTAACGCAATACTTTTTCAAGAACATAAATCTAACATGTGTTCAAACCACATTCCATTCATAGATTTACACAGTAAGATCTTCTTATAAAAGGCGATAAAGTAATATATTACCATCAATCTTGAATTATTTTATTGTATTTTTTATAGCTATTAAATTATAACTATTCAACTTTAGTGTATTATAAATTATTACGTTTTTTCGATTTTTTTTCCAATATACTATTTTTATTAACCAGCATGTTCTCACATTTCATTGAAATGATTTGAATTATTACATCCATTACAATCAAATAGAAGATATTTACTCGTATGCGATCTACTATGTCCATTATTTATTTGTGTGTTTTAGTTACATAATATTTTTTTAATTGTTGGATTATTATTACAATTCGCTATTATTTAAAAATTACTAATAATTAAGATGTATAAAAATATTATTAATATTCAATAAATATCGAAATATTGCCAAAGTTAAACAAATTATCTTATTTTTTATATTTAAACATCAATTATTACAATCATTAAGAAACGCATGATTTTTTCAGGAAATAATTATCTGTTTAAATTTAATATCATTGAAGTACCATTAATTTTAAAAAAGTGAAAAATACATATTTTTACAACCTAAATATACATGAATAGAACCATTTGTCAACAAAATTAAACAGATATAGTTCATGTAAGTAAGCATACACGTCATTTAAGACAGTTTTACAATAGGCATATTTTTTTATATCATATATATTTAATATCTGAAAAATATTCAAGTACATATCAGTTCAAATAATTGAATTTATTCTAGTATTTGATTTTATAGTAAATTTGGTCATAAAATAATATAATTTATTTTTCAATTTTTATGAATATATTTTCAAAAGATAAATATTTTTATTATTTATTTTAATACTGCACCAAATTTACTTTAACAAAAATTATTCACTTATTTCAACTTTAACAATAATAATCTCAACATCGCAATAAATTATAAAAATATTTAGTATTAAGTAATTTATTAATTAAATATTTTGATAATATATGTGTTGAAATGATAATTCATTTGTGATAAAGTGAATTTTCTGACATATCAAAACAAATAATATTTCCTTAAACATCTTAGGATTTTAGTATTATAATCATTTATTACTTTCTTTATTTTCTAATACTCATTTTAATAGCCATGTTGTCATTATTAGAACACTGTATTTTAATATTTATAGAATTCTTTAATAGAATGTTCTGATAAATGATTTTAAAAATACAACATTTTCTACTAATGATGGAGTGGTCATCAAAATATGTTTCAACAAATAAAAAAAATGATTATTTAATATATATAAATTCTCGTGTTAAAATAAGTAAAAAATATAAATGTATAGATTTATTACAAAAGAAAACTATTAAATATTAATATCATTTTACAGAATAACGATAAATATTTCTTTAAAATATATATTTACAGATTTCTTCATTTATTTTAAAAATATCACAATAATAGTTTTTATGCCACACTCGAATCATGATGAAATGGTCATCTAAATGTACTTTAATAAAAAAAATATTGATTAATATTTATTAAACAATTTTAAAAAATCTTAGACTATTATCAACAGTATTTAAAAAAATGTATTTAGTATGCAAAATACTACATTGTAATTGTAATAAAAAAAATTAAAAATATATTTAACTAAAATATAATAACTTTAAAAATCTATACATAATATTTTTTTCCAAAATATATTATATATATTTAACTTCTGTTCAATATATATAATTATAAATCGCAATGTCAATTAATTATAAATTATTTAAATAAAAATATTTCTTTTGCAATATATATTTTATATGATATAGTGTATTTTATATTACAAAATTTTTCATATCTCTGTATCATCTATTTGTGAATCTCTTCTTAGGATTTTTCATATATCTAGGTTCCCAAACAATAATTTCTCTTATTTATTGTCAGTCTTCTTTTCTTGCCTTATAACTGATCCATGCTCATCAGAAACTCGTTACGTTTGCCATAACGATTGTAATTTTTGTTTTCTTTATTTTCCTTTTAATTTTTTTCTACTTCTACATATTATTCATAACATACTTCTTCCCATATCTTTCTATATTATTTGGAACGGTTAATTTATTTTGGCATACAAGACCCATGTTTCACTTTAAAGAGGTGAGGAACATTGATCGATTTTTGCCTTCTAAACATGAAAGAATACCCAATTTCATAATATAAGAATTTTTTCCAAAAAAACATCATTTCATTTTTACTCTCCTGTTTATTTTATTTAAAAATGTTCTTTTAGTGTTAATAAGTTTTTCCAGTTACATTTTTCAACTTCTTCTATTTCTAACTCTTTTAATTCGATTTTTTTATCTGAAATGTCATTAAATATTATTCTTGTCATGCTGAGACTCATCATAACACAATTTTTTTAACCTTATTTATCTAATTTTCCTATCCTTATATCAAACTTTCCATGTTTTTCTAAAAAATATTGATGTTGTTAATTTTAAATGACCAAGCATCTTTTCATTTATTTTTATTTCTTCAAATTTCAAATTTAATTTTTTTAAATCTTCTAATGCTCATGCAAATAATTTTGATGATATTGCATCATTCTATTGTCTCACTCTTTCTATAATTTTTAACTTTTCTATTTCTTTGTGTACTTAAACAAAAGACATACATTTCTGCAAATATTTTCTAAAATTTATTATATTTTCAAATCCAAGATTTTTCATTACATTTAATTCTTTAAGATATTAATTGAGTCAAATGATTTTTCATAATTTATAAATGCAATACTGAGTGATGTTTAATATTCTTGCATTGACTAATGACTTCCGTTATTGCTTGATTTATACTATATATATATATATATATATATATATATATATATATATATATATATATATATATATATATATATATATATATATATATATACATACATATATATATATATATATATATATATATATATATATATATATATATACGATATGTAAAACATGTGTATGTGTGAAGAAATATACAATATATTTTATCTGGATATTTGTTTAACATTTTATGAATGTAATCAAATGTAAGATCCATGTTATATCCACAATTTTCTGCTGAATGCCGTTCCTAATACATATTTCAAATACATGAACTGAAACCGTCTGTTTTTTTAATGAACGGGCAGTAAATGCACAACGTCTATATTTTGACTTGCATTTGAACGACGTACGAATGCAACTCATATGTAGTAAAGTCTGATTCCTTATTTTAATTATCATAAAATTTTCACGAAGAACATTCTGAATCATAGTTATGTCGTTCGCAGGCGAATTCCATTTTCTCCTTAATGAATATGTGAATAAACAAAACATATGAGTGAGGGCAACTGATAATCTACTTTAAGTCATAGATAATTCATTAGATTACCTGAGAGTGGTGTACTATTTGGTATACGATCTACAGTTGATGTTTAATGTTTGTCATATGGCTGATACTCAAAATGAAATAGTGTTATTTTTGAAAGATGTAATCGTTTAACTACAATTTAGAAATCATTGTACTGTTTTCGTAATTGTTTTTAACACTAGAATTTTTTTTTGTTCGTGATATAAAATTATTAGAAACCAATCATAAAAAAGATTTTTAAAATTTATTTTCATTATTTAAATCTATTCAAACTACTAATTAATATATTCTAAATTCATAAGTCGATTTTAAAATATAATAATTTTTTAAATTCAAAAATTAAAGATTAAATTTTGCCGAGTTTTATCAAAAAGTTAAAAAAAGTTATTTTTTTATATTCATATTAAAAAAAAACTAAAAATTTTAATCTAAATTAATTTGATATTGTAATTAATTTACTCATACAAAAATGAATCATTTCTTAACATCAAAATAGTTTAATAAGTGTTTATTAATCAGTTATATGTAGACTTTTTTTATTGTTCATTTTAATATTCAAACACATATCATGTTCATAGTCTGAAATTGTAAAATATGTTATAAACTATTGTATTAAAAACATCAAACTGATGATGTTAATATGGCTATAAATGTACATTAACGAAAAAAGTTAAAAATAATT
>CP092091.1:38257990-38280490 GCA_029203775.1 Neoneuromus ignobilis | reverse complement strand
AAACGTTTTATGATAATTTATCAAACTATTTTAAGTTGAAATGTAAAATAAGCTTAATAAAATTTAAACATGGCTACCACCAGCTGTCAAAGTTCAGACATATTTATTGGAAAACCCTATATTGATATATATATACATATATATATATATATATATATATATATATATATATATATATATATATATATATATATATATATATATATATATATATATATATATATATATATATATATATATATATATATATATATATATATATATATAAATATATATATATATATATATATATATATATATATATATATATATTTATGTATATTCATCACATCAGCCTACTGTTGAGTGAAATCCACAATGAATAGTACTATCAACTGGTATTTGGTCATACCACACACATCAGATGAAATAATTACGATTTTTTATTCACGGTTTACTTTTTTGATAGGTTTCCTTCACTAAGGACAAAGGAACCTCGCCTACTCTATATCTTCGACCTACGGTCGGTTGAGCTTCTCTCGCATGATGGGCGATGATACTAAAGCCACTATATCACTATTTGATTATATATATATATATATATATATATATATATATATATATACATATATACTCTAAACAATACAGAGAATTATGTGAAGATCTAACCGATCATATAATAAGAATGAAAAACTACCAATTCTTAACGGTAATTGTTAATTGCAAATTCATAAATTTAAAAAGGTGCAAAAAGAGATCATAGATTACTCGAATAGAATGTGGAAACCTTAATCAGTGTGCAATGATAAAAACAGGCAATAAATCACTTCTATATATATATATATATATATATATATATATATATATATATATATATATATATATATATATATATATATATTAATGATATATAATATGTCAGTAACATTTTTTTTCTTTTGTCTGTTGAATAAAAACGAATACCAATCTTTTCTCAATTCTGTAATCATACGCTTCTTTTATACATTCAACGTTGTCAAATTTTCTCATTTCTCTATATCATTTTTACATAAGTCTATTTTAAACATTTTGATATTTCTAAATATTTTTAAATATTTTAAGTTCATAATCAATTTCTGTAATATCCGTTATCAATTTTTATTGTCCATCGGTGGTGTATTTTCTTCGCTGTACGATCTGCCCTTTTTCATTTTAAATTTTCACTGTTATTATAATGTAATAACAATATTATTTTTTTGATTTCCAATCTTCTTGTTTCTTTCTTGTATTTACAGGATATATATATATATATATATATATATATATATATATATATATATATATATATATATATATATATATATATATATATATATATATATATATATATGTATGTATAATACTAGTTATTAAATCAATACAAAAAAGGAAAAACTCGTTTCATATTTAGTACGTATTTTAAGCTCAATAACGCTATGAAATGTTAAAATAACTGGAATACATTAGTTTGCGGAAAAGAAGAAATCGTGCAACACAACCGTATATTTTTAAATTATTTAATGTGTATTAAGCTTGAAAAGATGTTCAACTGAGATTAGTTTCTCTGTCAATTATAAGTAAAATTTATCTTAGTAAAATCAGAAAAGATTAAAATATCGGTAACTACTATATTAATATAAGCCTGAACACTCAAAATAAGTGAAAATATTTTTTCAAGATCATTCTCACCTTCTGTATATATATATATATATATATATATATATATATATATATATATATATATATATATAATTTAGAATAATTTAGAATTTTTTGTTGATTCGGAGATATAATTCTAAAAATAATAAAAAAATATGTATAAAATAACACCTATTTAATATTACATTTTCTTTAATAAAATTAGACAGCCTTTTTTAAAGAAAATATGATTTTTATATATTACAATTAAGTCATTTGCCAGTTAAGTATTTGTTATTTAAAATGTTACAATATATAGGGTCATCCATATGTGACGCCTAGATTTATGTTTTATTAAAAAGAAACAAAATAAACTATACACATTTTTCTTTTCATAAAACACTATTCTAGACGTCACATTTGGATGACCTTATATAATATAAAAAATATGACAACTACAAAATATAGTTGACATAATACATAAATGTAAATCATATTTAATATATATTTATAAAACTATATTCAAAATTTTATAAAATTATTTTAGTTGTCTTGATAGATTTGAAATTGAAGAGAAAATAAAATATAAGTAGTAAAATAAATCAATTTTTGATTTTTTTAACATTTTTAAATTTATAATACTATTAACAAATTAGATTATTGGTATGAATAATAAATAAAAATAAAAATAAATACATTTTTCTAAAGAAAATAAAAATATACATGTACATTTTTTTGTTAATTAAATATGATTAAATTAATTTCTTTTAAAAGATACACAGTCATTTAATTTTATTATATATATATATATATATATATATATATATATATATATATATATATAATATGTATGTATGTATGTGTGCATTCAAACAGAGATATAATTCTAGAAAGATACAAAATTAAAAAACGAGTTCTGATTAAATGTACAATGAATAGATAATCATCACTGACAACTTACATTAATGCATTAATTTTTAGTTTATTTACAATACAAGAAAACGTATTAATCCTCTTATGATATATCTGCTATTTCATATATATATATATATATATATATATATATATATATATATATATATATTTACTCTTTGTTCAAAAAATACCGGGAATTGTTAAATGAAATACAAAATAAGATAAAAATACTTAGTAACTTTTTATTATCTTCATATTTTTAAATATGGTTAAATATTTGTTCTTCTTATTATTTTACTTTTTCTTATATCTTCTTGGACGTTAGATAAACCTCCATTACTGATACTTTTTTTAATTATACAAATCGATAAATACACCATCAGGCAGGTGATTAGCCTATCGTTATTTTTTTTCTGTTTGAATTCACTTTGTTATCTAGGAATCTAATTTTGAGATACCAGACAATCGTCCTAATCTTTCGTACTTTGCCACTATTACAAAGTAACAACATTACCGCCCAGTTGCTACTCTGAGGCGTATAGAAAATATTTGTAGAAAGGAATAAAGAATCTTTTCTGCACTTTTTCGGAAAAATATATGACAATTGTTTTATTTATAAAATAACTACACAACAGAAAGTATTTTATATTTTCATATTTAATTTAACAAAATCTATAATGACGGTATTACAGAAATTTTATAAAAAAATACAGTATATTTCAAAGTCTGTTATAGATATTGTTTCTCTGAATTGCAGGAACTTTTGGTTTTACTCCTTATATTAACAATTAAAATATTTCTTTTTAAACAGACAATTCTCTATCAATTTAATTGGGTTAAAATTCCCATGTCTCTACACTCCCATTTACTTAATTTGTCTTCAATAGACTTTTTATAAGAATTTGTCAAAAATTTAGTATATGTACTTGTACTTCAGCCTTACAAAAAAGTTAATGAGCTGAAAATAAGAATAACTGAGACAGTTTAAAAATATATAATCAGATACTTCTTGTTTATGTTGTCTTTTAATAGTTCTTGTTTTATATTTCTACATTGACATTTTTTTTCTAAACAATTTTTTAAAACCACTCAGATATTTATAATAAATCTATGTATAAATATATATATATATATATATATATATATATATATATATATATATATCTTAGCAGTAGGAGTAACCTTTTTTGTTCAATAGCTAATGAAGAACTTTTCCACAACTTTTCACTTCCGGTGATTCAATACCTTTCGTTTCCATTTTATACTGACGAACATTCTAATATTTTTGTTCTATATGTCCATTAATCTCTTCTTAGCCTTTTTTATATCTATATATCTCAATAAATAAGTTATTTTGTGATATATATATATATATATATATATATATATAATTAAATGAATGATCCTCTTAAAGATACTGACAGTTTTAACCACCTAGTTTTCACTTTCTAATTAAGTGTTTTGTTGTTCATGCATATATATATATATATATATATATATATATATATATATATATATTCGAGATTATGACATAATAAGTACTTTAAAGTGCTAACTAATATATATGAATTCTAATTTGATCATAACTTATCATATTTTAAAATAAGGTAATATAATGATTAATTAGTAAAATAAAAAAAATGGTTTAAGTATGTAACATTTAGAAGAATAAGATATTTTTATTAAAAAATGAAATTTACATTTTCTTTAAAATTAATTAAAAATGAAAGTTTGTATTTGAAATTCTTTAAAAAAATAATATAATATTAAGAAATTATTATTTTTTAAAAAATGCAATATGACTCAAATTAAAAAAAATATCAAAAACCTAATTAACTATTGTTTAATTTTTGAGTTTTAAGATAATAGTTTCAATCATATATATATATATATATATATATATATATATATATATATATATAATAATAATTTTATCGCAAAATTAATGTCATTAATTTACTCCGATCGTGACCGATTACCTCCGAACTTTAACGATTGTAATTAGGATGTGATGTATGTTGAAATTTTCACATCACCAAACAATTTTAATTGTTAAACTTCGGAGGTAATCGATGACATTTGGAGTAGCGTGAGCATTAATGGCAATAATTTTGCGTGGATCTATTTTATATATAGAGAAATTTTGTATCTTAACTTTCCAGAAGTTTTCCGAGAATTGTCAAAATACAAATTCTATGACATATGAAAATTAATAAAAAATGATAAAAATATATTTTCAGGCAGACTTTTCGGATAAAACAAATTTTAATTGAATTACCTTAGCATTAGATTTGAATGTACACATCAGACCACCAATCTATAATAAACATCGTTTACACAGAAATATTAACATAAATAAACTTTTTTTTTATAACTTATTTATATTGTTAAATAGAAGCAATCGAAGAGGGGTCGAAGATATATATAAACAAATAGGGGTAGATATATATATATATATATATATATATATATATATATATATATATATATATATATTGTAAATAGTAAATAAAAATTCCTAATCAATCCACCTAGTCAGCATAATAAATAAGATCAAATAGCAATAAATGAAACATTCAATGAATCTTTCGTTTTTCCGTAGGCTAATAAAATCTGATATGATAATGATGATGACCAGTATTTTGGTAGAGCATCAAATTTACTATCACACAAATAAATTACTTACTGCCACACCACAGGATTTTACATATTTTTTTAATAGTTACTAATTGTTCATTTTATTTTTGATGCATATTCCGATGGCCATGTTATCATTGTTAGATCACATTTTTGTATCTTTTCTACAATCTAAAATTTATTTTATTGTACATAAATAATTATAACTAATTATTTAATAATGATATTTCAATCAAATATAGTTATTTTTACTTAAAAATACTTGAAAAAAGCCTATATAATTACTAATATATATCCCCCTCATTATTTTTCAACATTATAAATATTTCGGATATTAATGAAAATGTCATACGTTTCAGCTATTAAAATGATTTAACTTGTCTTCAGATAGAGGCAGTTGTGCTCACAGACTGTAACGGTTTATGATCAGTAAATTACATTCTTTTTGTGAAATTCCATAATTACATAACTAGTTGTTGAAAGATAATTTTCTTAACAATTTAATATCCTTTAAATAAACATTATGTATTTTATTTTCATTTAAATATCGTCATTAATTTAATATTGCAAATATTTATGTCATACATTTTAACGGAAATATGAAGATTTCAAATACTTTTTATGCTTGTTTGTTATAATGTATATAATAAAGTTTTTAATATGAATTGAAAAAGAAAAATGAAAAAATATTTACTTTAATACAGTAACAAAGTCACAAACGAAAAATGAAACAATGTTGAAGAACACCGTTAGCGCTTAAGAGCGATCTAACGGTGTACAACAAGGTTCGCAAGTAGCAAATTAGGGTCATAAATACATTTTTGTTGCATGTCTCTACAAACAACGAGATGAATTCGGATTGATAAAATGTATCAGGTTCAAAACATATTTATATAGTCGGATCAACAATATTAAATCATTTTTATATGATTAATATATTAATTGATTAATTAAAAATAATTTGAAAATATTTTTTCTTTCATTATTATTTTTACTATTACAGTATTTATCAATGAACTATAATAAATTAAAAAATATGCAGTATGATTTAATTATAAAATATTTTATAAATAAACATTTTATTTTAGAGACAGTACATCGAAGAATACATTTTTTTAATATTTTTTTCAATATCATTTAATACTACTTTGTAAAAGTAATATATATTATTAATTTTAGAATTTTCTGTTATTAAAACAATAATTATTTATTATTTAATGAATATATATATATATATATACACATTAAAAAAAATGATGATTGAGAAGATTAATTATTATATTTGAAATAATTTGTAAATCTTTGAAAAATGAAACAGTGAATCACTTCAATTTAAAAAATTGGAAAATATTCTTCATCCAACAATGAATTTACACAAATCAAAGTGTATATATATATATATATATATATATATATATATATATATATATATATATATATACGAGGGTCGTTTGATAAATTTATATGGTAAATTTATTTATTGTTTAACTTAATTAATTAATTAATTTAATTAAATTTTTCAATTTAGTTTTTGTTATTTTTTTACCATACTTATCAAACGACCCTCGATATATATATATATATATATATATATATATATACATTACTAGATAAAGGTCTTTCCCAAACCTTTTTATTTTTAGAGTCCAGTATCTTTCTATTCCGTTCTACTCAAACATTTTTTTTTATACATTTATATAGGGTCATCTAATTGTGACCTCTAGATTTGTGTTTTATTAAAAAGAAACTATACATATGTTTTTCTATACACCACCCTAATACTTCTATACACATGTTTCTTTTTAATAAAACACAAATCTAGGCGTCACATTTGAATGACTCTATACTATCAAACTACAAATCTCTTTTTGGGCCTTTTTGGATCTTTACGTTCCCTATAAATATTTTTTTTGCCCATCCGTAGATTTCTTTTCTTGTTACATGACTGTCTTATTTACATTTTAAACTTTTTACTCTTATCATAACAACTGTAATTTTGGTTTTCCTTCTTTGTATCTCTACAAAGAAGGAAAATTTCTTCTTGTTATCTCTACATTTTATCCCTAACATCTATCTCCCCAAAATTCTTATGATTGCTAAAAATCACTAATATTTATTTTGAAATTTAAGACACATGTTTCATCGCCATAATTAAAAACGGATAAAATACATTAATCAAAAACTTTTTCTTCAATCTGATTAATAATTAATTTCATAATATAACCATTTTTTTCGAATTCACACCATTATATTTTTATTATACTATTTAGTTCATCTTTAAATATTCCTTTAAGATGAAATAGAAATAAATGTACATAGTTGTGTACTGCCTCGATTTCTGCTTCTTTTAGTTTAATTTTCACCACAAATTCATTACACCTTACTTTTGTCTTGCTGAGTTTCATCATAAGACAACTTTTGACTTTGGTTAAATCACTTTTCTATTCTTTTTTCAAATTCAATTGAACTTGTTGAGAAAACAATTAGTTATTAGTAGATAATAAATGATCAGTAGATGATAAAAAAATTATTTTTATTCATTCAGATTCCTAGTTGATTGTTTTAAATACTTTTTAAAGGAGCTTTAAATAGTTTTGATAATATAATGATATAACTCCCTGAATATATATATATATCACATAAAACATCATAAAGCCCATATCAATCCACTACTGGAAGAAAACCTCAATAAATGCTAACATTCACTGGTATTTGGTCATATATTCACCACGCTAACCAGGCGGATTGGTATATATCTATCTCTCTCTCTCTCTCTCTCTCTCTCTATATATATATATATATATATAAATATAATATATATAAGAAAACACACCGTTTGATTCAAAAATTTAAAAATCTCAATTTTAAATATTTTAAAATTACTAAATTACAAAAAAATAAAAATAAAGACTAAGTCAATATATTAGTTCTGTTCTCTTTTTCCGAATAAATTAATTTAATTTTATCATATTTACCAATTTAAATGAGATATATAATTTGTAAAGTATCTTTTAAAATAATATAATAATTCATATAAAGTGTAAAAAGATCGAAAAATTTATAATTTATTTAAGTTTAAATAAATTATTTCAGAATTTTCTAATATTTATTATTAATAAATGAAACAACATGCGATTATTTTGTATCGTTGTTGGATATCTTAAATTGTATTAATAATAATTAAAAATGATAACTTATATAAAGTGGCTTAAATGAGAATGTAGGATAGTGAAGAATAATAAATGATAGTAAGCAAGTAAATGATAGAACCATTACTCTCTTTAAGAGTGATAGAACTTTAAATTGAATTCCGTATCGAAAGTTCTGTCGAACCTAAAAAACATTATTTATATAATATATATAAATATGTATGTGTATGTTATATAAAGGTGTGATAGAGTGTTTTTTTTAACTTTCGATAGGGATTTAATATAAAATTCTATCACACCTAAAAGTAACAGCCTTAATATCTAATTTTTTTAATATCATTTGGTCACCCTACATATGTGTATACTATGTAACAAAATATTTTTTTTTTAAAAAAATATGGTCAAAAAAATTTAAAAATAGTTTTTTATTTTTAAAAATAATATTTATAACGTTTTTTACCATATATAATAAAGCTCAAACTTGTAATTAGTAACAATACTCGTACTATTCATAAATTATATTTAATTACAATCAAATGCAAAGTTTGTTAATTTTTTACATACAAAATACATTATTAAATCAAACCTTGATTTTGATCCTTATATATTATATCATTATATCAAGTTTTTTTTTATTTTAAAAATATTTATTAAAGGTGTTTATTTATAAATTAATAGAATTTTTAAAGAATACATTAATAACAATCAAATATTATTAAAAAAAGTAATTATAGTGTATTAAAACTATTTTTTTGTGAACTAGTTTCATTTTCAATTAATAATTCACACTTGGAATATTTATCATAAATTGATTAATACATTTATTTACACAATTTTAATAATTATGAAGTATTTTATCTTCTATGTATATATAAATATTTAATAAATATTTTTATGTTTTATATATATATATATATATATATATATATATATATATATAAATGTGTGTGTGCCTCTAAAAATACAAAAAAAATGTTTTAGAAGTTTATATTATAATATAATTTAAAAATACTATATTGTTTAGCAACACTTACATGCATTTAATAAAATTTTAACTAACTCGTTAAAATTTCATGTCTCTTAAAAGTACAATTAAAAATTAGAGTTGCAACGAAGGTAGATTAAACAATTAAGCTTTTTTACAAACAGCATGTTTTCACGTATACTCGCATTCAGCCCTATGTTATCAAAAGAAAACTCGACAGGAATTTCTTTTAGAGAATTTCAACTGCATTTCCGGATAATACTTAGCACGTACGATTACGTGTTAATGGCATAAGAATTATGTTATCAGTATAAATTGCATTTTATATTTTCATTCTATTCTGAACAATTACTATTCTCTCGTGTTCTATTAAAGCTTTTTCGCATCGCTTATCTATTTGATGAATCAAAATATTTAACAAAATTATAACACTTTATATTTAACATCTCAAGTTCTCTCTCTCCCTCTTTCTACACACATACATATATATATATATATATATTATATATATACGAGTATATATGTTTGTAATGACTAAAAAAATATGAAATTTTAACAAATAAAATATATTTTTACTCAAAATAATCTTCTTCCTGGCTATTTTTACAAGATTTTAATATATTAAAAATATTATTTAATTTTTATACTTGACAATTTTACAACTATTTCATATTTTTTAAATTTATTTAATTATATTAAATTTTTTCTGTCTATTTTAGAACAACGATGAATTCACTTTCATACAAATGAACTATCACATGAACACAAGATAATGTAAAAACGTTCAATAATTATATATTTATGATGTGGTTGCCATCAATCATCAAGTACTGCATTATAAAATCCTAGATTTTTAACGTAGCATTCTGTTGATAATGAAAATGCTGTTAAAATGCACATCATCTTACAAATAAAGAAAATTAATAATTATTGGACACTTTTCAACATCTTGTGATGTTAGGATGATAGTTCTTTCGTGCGAATTTAAATTGTTTAATCAATACTTATGTCGTAATTTTTAATTTCATTTCAAATGGTGAAATTTTATATACTCCAAAAATGATAAGTAATTATAAAACTGTTTTATAATATTTTGTAGTGTTGGGGTAATAAATTATTTGTGTGAATTTGGCACAATATTAAAATAAATAGTGTCAAAATAAATGATATTTGACAGTACTTTTTAAATAAAAATTAATTCTAAAATACACAATGAAAAATTATTATTTTTTAAAATGTAATTTTGCTTTATGAAATCTTATTGAAATTTAAAAACAGATTTTAGAATTTTTTAACAATACCAATTATACTTGTTGTAAGTTGAAGTTAATTGAAAATTATTTAAAATTGTCATTTGATTTAGAGAAATTGTCAAATATGGCAATTATTTTCATTTAAAACGATATAAGAAAGAAAATAATTTTGAAAATATTGTTTTTAAAACTGAAAAATGAAAATTAAAATAAATTCTGTTTTTTTAGATAAATAGAAAAATGAAATTAAGATAATTTTGTAATTTTCAATACACTTACTTTTTAATTTTTCGATATTTTTTCAACTATTTTAATATATTTTTATGAATTATTTATTAAAAAAGTACATAAAATTATGTATATAAGGGTGTTATTTTTCCTTTTGTCTTAAGTTGTAATATAGCTGGGCATAATATTGAATAATTCTATAAAATTATTTAAAAATAATCATTACTTTTTATTATACATATATCTGTTTCATAGTTAATAATTTATTAAGTATTTTATTATCATAAATATGAAAATTGTTGTATTAAGAATGTGAAATATTCTTTTAACGGACGACACTTAATATTTTTGTACAAAAACTGAAGGTAAACAAGTTTTATTCTAAAAAAAGACATTCATTCACAATTCTCACATACATTTTTATTATGAAATAAGTAAATAAAATGGAAGTTATTCTAATAGGCGACTAATAGCAAACATTTCGTTTAGGTTTATGTGAATTCTTCAACATGAGATACACAATATGTGTAATACTTGTATATCGTGCATACATCTATACATACCTTCCTATTTGGCTGAAAAATCTATGAACACAATATACGGTCAAGTTAATAATCCTGACCTCGTTTACAGATATTTTGCATGTTGTTGCAACGATACTGTTTTTTCTGTCTTTTTCTAAACTTGTTTTTAACGGCCATAAGTACAGGCAGCTAAGTTATTTTTAAATTCCGTATACTGTGCAAGTTAAAAATATCGTACTTCTTATAGTACATACGTTGAGAAAGGTCGTGAAACTATTATATTATACCCGCGAGTCGGATAACGCTACGTCGAGTCTCTCAACCTGAGATCTGAACGCGATCGAACACCGACGCGCCAAACGCGTTTACATTACGGACACAAGACAAACACTCGTCTATTATTACAACAGATGATAAAAAAAAACGTATCAGACAAGACATAAACTTATAAGAAATACAAAATGTTTAAAATCTGTATCTGAAGACAGCTCCAACGACGACATTGACCGACATCCATGAATTAACGATCGTGAATAATATTTTATGCAGTCTTCAATCTATACATTTATGTATTTATCAATGATAATTTTAATAGTCGAGATATAAAAACTGTCTGCAATTGAATTTTTATTAAGAAATATTATTCACTTATTGAAACTACATAGAAAATGTCCATAACTTATATATATATATATATATATATATATATATATATATATATATATATATATATATACATATTCTTGAATAAAACTGTTAAACATATTAAATGTACCCAAAGAAATCAATATTGATAAATATTTCATTACAAAGACATTTTTTTGAAAGTGATTCCTCATTTATAAATATAGTTTAATTCTTTGTAACATAATCTTTAACTTTAATTATAGTTATTATCCTTTTTCCATAATAGCCATTAGTTTTATGTATTTATATGTTTAAATTTTTTTCTATTTTTGATGAAATATAGTTTTGAGTTCCTGTAGTAATATTATATTTTATTGTCTGACTCTTCTTTTGATGATAAACCATAATTATTCTATCGGATTGAGATGAAAAAATTAAGCAAATGATTTTAAAGGACTGATACTATCATTCATAAATCTAAAGCCTAATTTATGAGATGTGTGACATTTTTGACACAATTTTTTCCAAAGTAGTTTCATAAAACCACTAAAATACTAAGATATAACCTTCAGATTTAAGTCTCTCTCTAGTAAAAAAACAACAATTCTCTAAATCCTGCTACAGCCATTAAATTATTTTTATCAAGATTAACAATAATAATTATGCATCAAGATTGAACGCTTCTTCCGAAATTTTTCTAATAAAAGTAAATAATAATAAAGCATAAAAATGTGTCTTTTTACAAAATGTTACAAAATATAGTACCATTAATCACAAAAATCTTCCAGAAAATGGTTCATCTTTATGGTTAAAGTCTCCATTCTTTAATTTCTCGAACCATCTTCTACAAATCATTTCAGATACTGCGTCTGCTCCAACAACCTTTAACAATTTTTATAAATTACTGAAACATTCTTTCTTTATCGGGATTCGTAAAGTATACAATACTGTAAGTGAATCTGATCGACAAACATATTTTTCCACTATTGTTTAGTAAATACTGATAATGAAACATTTATTACAGTATATAATATAAAGCACCAATGATGAAATATGACTGTAAAAAGAATGAGTCATTTACCTTTCATTCAAACACCTTTTACGTACTTACAATAATTGTATGTTAAGTGGACAAAATTTTTGGTAAACCTGCATATATATATATATATATATATAGGGTTAACCAAATGTGACGCCTAGATTTATTTTTTCATTAAAAATAGACAAATATATATATACATGTTTCATTTTAATAAAACACAAATATAGGCGTCACATTTGGATGACCCTTTAAAAAAATTAATGAATCCTATCTGTTCTTATTTATGGCAGTGAAACATGAATATTAGAATACTTTGGCGGTTTCGGGCAACACAAAGAAGCAAAAAAATGCATGTTAAGAATAAAACATAGAGATAGAATGAGAACCAAATAGGTAAAAAAAATATGGAATTTATAGCAAAAGAAAGGAGTTTGAAATTAAAATTCATTTATACGTAAGAAGAAAGATCATCGATGGACAAGATAAATTATTGATTGATAATCTAGATACATAAAAAAATGAAGAGACTTAGAAATAGGTGAGACAGACATAAAAAATCATCGGAATGGATTTGAAGAGAAAAGTTTCTTTAAAAAAACTAACAATTAAAAAATATTCATGTATATTAAATACCATAAAATATATTTTTTAATAAGTAATTCACACGTCCACGAAGAGATAGGGTGTTTTAAACGAGACTGAAGGATTTAGACATACATTTACTATTCTTCACTATCTTCAGTCTCATTTGAACCATTTATAAAACCGTATATAAAACACGACACGAATATTTGATAACATCTAATAGGATTTATACGATATAATTAATATCTAAAAAGAATTGAATTGTCACTAATCATAAATTAACCTATTAATTCAGTTTTTTTTAAAAAAATAAAATATTTATAAATTGAAGAAAAAACCTGCTAAATCTTATAAATGTTTACAAGTTAATATTAAGTAACTAGAATCATATAAATACTATTAACACAATCACTTCTACATGTTATTAGTAATTAATGTCGTTTGAAAAGGTTTCTTTCAACCAATTAGTAATTATTTCTCTATTAATAATGTGCTTACAAACATTTATCGTTGACTAATAGAATTCGATACAATGATTTTTCTCAAAGAAAAAATAATTAAAAGTATATACTGGTGATTGTTGTATAGTCGTACAAAAACGTAACAAATTACACTTTTGTTGTGTATAATACAGACGGTATGTTACATAAAGTATAAAAATTAAAATATAAAAATTCTGTTTAGTTTTTGTAAACAGATTTTACTTGACTGAGATGATCTTAATTTTTGATGTTCTTTCTCTGTGACGTATCATTCATAATTTTAAACTTCACTGTTTCTTCGTGTAATTGTACGAAAAATGTAGCATTTTTGTAAATATTATCTAAATTGATTCTTCTACATTTCCTTGATTTTTCAATGGATTTAATATCTCAGACGTATTGACTGAGTCGAAGGCTCTTTGACAATCTATAAATCCAAGACAGAGTGGTATTTAGTTTCCATTACATCGACTAAGACTCCCATTCCTACTTGATTTGTAAATCGTTGCTCTCTATCTCTCTTTTTATTTCTCTCTCTCTCTCTATATATATATATATATATATATATATATATATATATATATATATATATATATATATATATATATATATATATATATATTTATATATATAAATATATATATATATGTATATATATATATAGGCATTTTTTTTTTAGTTTAGATAGAACTTTCGACAGATATTCAATTTAAAGTTATATCATGTTTAAAAAACACCCTATATATGTACATCATCATCAACAACGACTTCATAAAATATTCTAGTACCAGGCCTCTGTGGCAATAGCCCAATTCAATAGTCTTTTCTTGACAGAGCTTTTTGACAATTGTTTTTTTTTACAAGATGAGGTTGTCAGCCTTATGCTTAACCCTCGAAAAATGAGAAACTATATATATATATATATATATATATATATATATATATATATACACACCACATATATATATATTATATATAATATATATATATATATATATATTTAATAAAAATTCATTTCTTTTGAAAAAGAATGCCTATCAGTATAATATATAACCGACAACACAAAATATGCATAAAATATATAAAAATCAACAAAATATATTTAAAATATAATCAATAGCATGTATACATTAAAACGATCAATTTAAAAATATCATGGTAATAGACTTTATAATGAAAATATACATAAAAATTAATTTATTTATTAAATATTTTATTCAAAAAATAGAAATAAATATAAAATAATTATTAAACCTGTAGAATCAAATAAAAAACATAAATTATTTTTTTTGTTTATTTATTTAAAAAATATAAATAAATCTTCAAGTTGAAACCTTTAAAGAAATAAAATAAAACATAAATATCAATTTGTTTCTTTATTTGCAAATACAGAATAAACCATACCTGTAAATTAAAAAAAAAACATTCACGTATATTGAAATTGGTTTCATTTATTTAAAAATACACAAAAATAATTTATAATTAAAATAAATAAATAACAAAATAATAATATACGATGTTTTTCGGAATTTTTTTTACTATAAAATTTACAAAGGTACTTATATATATATATATATAAACAGAGAAAGGGAGAGAGAGAGAGAAATAGATGCATTCATGATCAACCATTATATTCTTCTTCGAACTGTGACATGTGTCTCCAATATACTTCTTTTTATTAAAATATAAATTAAACAATATCTTAATGGAAAATAACATCTTATTAATCATAACAAAATGAATCAGTCATTATATATATATATATATATATATATATATATATATATATATATATATATATATATATATATATATATTTTATATATATATATATATATAATATTTATATATTATTATATATATTTATATATATTAATTAATAATGTTAAAATTAAAAATTAATTTTTTAATTTAGTTTTTCTTACTTTTTTATCATACTTATCAAACAACCGTTGTATACATATATACATGTGAACGTGTATGCACACACACATATACATATATATATATATATATATATATATATATATATATATATTTATGCATATGCATATGTAATAATTACTGTTAATAAATTTTCAAAGTTATATACAAATACATAAAATTCAAGTAATGGCTATATAATAAATAAAAAACAAATACAAATACTAACCTCTTGACAATATATTAAAATAATCTAATTTACTAACAAACTGTTTTTTAGATTTTTATAAAGTAATCATGTACTAACCTCGTGAAAATAAAAGCGTTTTGTTTTTATTTTATAATCATTACTACTGTTATACTATATTACAAATTCTTTAAAAAAACTACACATTTCGAAAGTTTCTACACAATTTATACATACAATAAACAAAAGAACTCAGAAAACAAGTACCCATATATTTTTCATATGATATTCTTCAATGTACTAGAACAAATACCCTCATTCCCCTCAGACAAAAATATTTTTTTAAATGAACATATTTGCCAATGAACATGTTTGAACATAATGTAAGCAAATGAAAAGAAATTTAATAGTAGTAATCAAATTCAAAAAATCGTTGAGTGTAGAAAAGTATATGATATATAATTATCTATCTATCTATACATATATATATATACATAAATATACACACACACACACACATATACATATATATATATATATATAAAATATATATATATATATACAAAATATATATATATATATATATATATATATATATATATATATATATAATATATATATATAAAATTATTGTACTTAGTTTTTAAATTTATGTACAAATATACAAAATTCGAGAAATGTTTATATATAAAAAACAAATACTAACCTTAATTTCAATAAATTATATTAACACGATCTAATTTACTAACAAACTGTTTTTTTAGATATTCATAAACTAATAATCTACTAACGTCGCGAAAATAAAAGTGTGTTTGCTTTGTTCAATAATAATTTTATTTTTATACTATATTCCAGTTTCTTTTAACAAATTATATATTTTGAAACATTGTACACATTTTATACCTTCAACAAACAAAAGAACACAGAAAACAAATAGCTATATATTTCCATACGATATTCTCCCCTCTATGTGTGTGTGTGTCGGTGTGTGTGTATGTATATATGTGTATATATATATATTAGCATTAAATAGTACTTTTTTTAAAATATATATTCTTTTGAACAGAATTGTAGATTGATTTAATTTTTATATTAATAAAACGTACATGAAAACAATTTGTTATTGAAGATTTAATAAGTAATTACAAAATACCTATATTTTAATAATTCATTGATTTTAATTACAAAATATTCTGAACTTTTAAATGATATTTTTATGTTAAAACATATATTTAGATCTCTGTTTTTTATAAATATATATATATATATATATATATATATATATATATATATATATATATATATATATATATATATATATATATATATATGTGTGTGTATATATATATATATATATATATATATATATATATATATATATATATATATATATATATATATGAATATATATATATATATATATATATATATATATATATATATATATATATATATATATATATAGAAAGAGAGAGATGTAAATGTATGTATGTATATACGTATATGGAAAAATACACAAATTTTTATAATGCTCATAATATAGCATTTTTGTTACAATAATAAATCATTGAATAATAATCATTTCCTTCTCTTATATTATCTTCTCATGTCCAAATGTTGGTGCAAAATAAATCACACGAGATGCCACAGCACTAGTAATCTCACTCACTTTCACTCTTAGCTATATTATTACTTTTCATTCAATACATATTTTTAAGTGCATAACTATTTTTATTAATTTTATATCATAAATACACAAAATGACTGCATTCTTGATTTAAAATAGTGCATTAGTTTTGAGAATTAGTTTGTAAATAAAAAAAATAACTAAAAATATTCATTTATTATAGTTATAATAATTTATTTGAAACAATTTACATATATTATATATATATATATATATATATATAATTACACGTGTTTTCATAAATATTTATATTTTTATAAATGTTTGCAAATATGCATACATGGATTATAATTCACACGAATACACATATATTTCATATATATACATTACACGCGTCTTGTTTCTAATTTCAAAACATTGATTAAGTACATTTTCTCACATTTGTAAGCATAAAAAGATTCTTTTCTTGATTAAAAATACAACTACAATGACAAATATATTATACAAATATAATATGTGTAATTTTGGAAAAAAGCTTAATTTTTTATTGTTTTAACTCAAATTTCTAATTTCATCTGAAAATAGAGTTCTAAAGAAAATCCGTAATTTTTGTTGAAGTATATTTGTTTTTTTCATATTTTTTAAATTCAGAAATACATTTGTTCATTGATTGATTTATAAGATGAAATTTTAAATCAAAATTCAAAATGTGGGTATCTATGTTAATTAAATCTATCATCTATCACTTAGTTTCAATTTTTGGTCTCGGTTTATTTTAACCAATATATATATATAGAGGGAGAGAGAGAAAATAATATCATATGCAAAACATATAAGTACTTGTTTTCTGTGTTCTTTAGTTTGCTGTAGGTATAAAATCTGTCGAATGTTTCGAAATATGTATTGTTTTAAATAAACTGTAATATAGTATAAAAGTATTAATTATTATGAAATAAAGAAAACAGGCTTTTTATTTTTACGAGGTTATTACATTATTAGTTTATAAAAATCTATAAAACAGTTTGTTAGTAAATTAGAACCTGTTAGTATTATATATTAATATAAAGGTTAGTATGTTTTTATATATAACCATTACTTGAATTTTATGTATTTGTATATAACTTTGAAAATTTAAGAATAATTTAATTGCAATATATATATATATATATATATATATATATATATATATATATATATTGTATATAAAATTTAATTATTTTCAAATGGTTTTAAAATGATTGGTTCATTTTGCTATGATTAATAAGATGTTATTTTCCATCAAGATATTGCTTTATTCATATTTTAATAAAAAGAAGCGTATTGGAGACACATTTCACAGTACGAAGAAGAACAGAATGAATTTTTATGCATACATCTATATATATATATATATATATATATATATATTTATATATATATATATATATATATATTTATATATATATAGTTAATTATATTTGTTAATTTTACAGTAAAAAAATTTCAAAAAAAATAATTTATTATGATTTTTTTTCTAATTTATTTATTTTAATTATAAATTATTTTTAAGCATTTTCAAATAAATAAAACCAATTTTCATGTACATGTGTGTTTTTTTTAAAAATCTACATATTTTAATTATAAGTTTCTTTTATATTTTTGCAAATAAAGAATCAAATTGATTTTTGTTTCCTTTTATTTTTTTATAGGTTTTAACATGAAGCTTTATTTATATTTTTTAAATAAATAAACAACAAAATAATTTTATGTTTTTTCTTTGATTCTAAAGGATTAATTATTATTTTTATTTGTATTTTTTGAATAAAATATTAAATAAATTGATTTTTATGTTATATTTTCATTATAGATTTAAGTTCTATTATATGTATATTTTTAAAAATAAAATTCATTACTATGATGTGTTTAAATTGACAGATTTTATGTATACATTAATTGCTATTAATATGTTAATCTATGTTAATTAAATCTATCAGTTAGTTTTCATTTTTACTCTCGGATTATTTTAACAGTTGCTCTTTTTCTCTCAAATCTACAACTCATCTAATTTTAGGTACTATTTCCCTGGACATGCCTACTAATATCGTAATTTAATAGTCAAATATGTTTCAGCTAATACCCACAAACTATTATCTTGCAAAGTTTGTTAAATCACTCATTTGAATTATTAGTCGATACAGAAAATCTCTACAAAACATAAACGAACGAACAATATTTTCTGTATAAATATTTTTATATTAGAATTGTTTAGTGTTTCCATTATATTGTCAATCCTCTGTATAAATAATAATGAAAATATTAATTTTCTTTATACATGAAACTTAATAAATTTTTCCAATTTACTTTTAGCTTTTAAGTATTATAATTAATATTGTTTGCGTGCTAATTCATAATTAAATTCTTTGTAGATAAAAATGTTAGAGTTATTTAATTTGTTATACATAACTCTTTGTTGATTTACTTTTCTTTTTCCCTATAATTTAAATCTATTTTAATAATTTACTTTCAATCCCCATATACTATATATAAATTTAAAATATTAATATGATAAAACTCACTATGATGAATTCATTTTTATATAAATGAACTATCCGCCTAACACCTCAAGATATTGAAAAAAATATTTAAGAATTATTTATTATTAACTTTTTTTTTGTAAGCTGATATATATTTTGATAATTCTCTAATAATGATGACATTTTTATCAAAATGTAAATCAGATTATGAACAAAGAAAGTTTACAATAAAATTAATGGATACCTTTTCTATAAATTGTAGTGGTGAAGTATAATTCATTTCTTTGAAAATGATTTAATTTTTCAAATATATATATTTATATATATATATATATATATATATATATAAGCGTGATAGAACTTTAAATTGAATCCTTATTGAAAGTTCCATCTAACCTAAAAACAGTTGTAACATATATTTATGTATACATACACATATACATGTATATATAAAGGTGTTTTTAGGTTAGATATAAATTTAGATAGATATTCAATTAATAGTCTATAACACTTAAAAACATTCTTTATATATAAGATATTTTTTAAGCGTAATAGAACTATAAATTGAATCCCTATATATTATGTCTACCTGAAAGTTCTTTCCGTTTTTGAATTAAAAAAAATAATACATTTTCAATATATTTATTGATATTTACTAAACAATATAATTTTTCTTTCGTTACTAATGACCTCTTCCCAGCGTGATGGTAATTTATGAATTCCATTTCTGAAAAATGACTCATCTTTAAAACTTGAGATGACATTATCGGACAGAACTTTCCGGTAAACCTAATATATGATATATAAATGACTTTATATGTTGTATATTTTGTACAAATCGCGTTATATTTATTTTCTGTATACATAGATTAATTATAACATTTTTGAAATGTTTATTTTAAGATGATTATAAATTAGTTTCCGCAATATTTAAAATAGTTTATCTCCGTTTCAATAAATTGATGGTTTTATTCTGATTATTAAAAGTAATCTAAAATATTCTTTTTTAAATTTCAATAAAAAAGTTTATCACAATTTTAAAATTTTTAAAATGTTGTTTTTGCAAAAATATTTCAAATGCTTTTTTAGAAAGCATTTTAAATGTGAACAAATATATTGTTCTAAAAAATCCAATGAATAAGATAAATATTAAGCTATATTTATTTATTATTGGGGAAAAAAATACTTACGAACAAATAAAATTAACATTATCATAATGCAAAACATGTAATTTAAAAATAACCGTCAATAAAATGTCGAATGTATAGGAAATATATTGTAAATATGGTATATTTTTATAAATGAATTATAGTTACAAATTAAGCATTAAAAATATTTTATATTTACATTTATTTGAAATTTTATGCATTTAGTCATCTCATAAATAATCCATTTTTTCACAGAAAGTTTTAAAATGAAATAAAAAAATTATATTTTCATTTTAATCCAAAATATATTTTCCATTATTATTCACATCTTCCCATCTTTATCTTTAATTTCCAATACCCTGGCAATAAACTCTTTTGGTTTTATAATAAAGAATAAAACGACCTCCCGTCGGACATTAATCTCTGTATTAAACTATTTTTTACTAATATGCTTTTGGAAACTTCGAAATAAATGATAATCTGATGGTTCCAAATCAAGATAATACGGCGAATGTGTCATAATTTCCTATTCAATCTTCTTCAATTTTTAAACCATTTTTTGTACTGTGTGAGGCCATGCGTTGTCGTAGTAAAAAATTACGCCTTTTCTTTTGGCTAGAGCTGACCTTTTATAGTTGATAGATTGATTCAACATGTCTAATTGTTCAGAATACAATTCTTTTGTAATAAATTTATTATCTGGTAGTAATTCATAATTGTTAATTCAATTCATATCTCACCAAACCAGTGACTCTTAACCTTTTTAGTGATCGGCACTCCCTTGAATCTAAAAATAAGTTACCGCACTCCGTTGAAAAATGTGTTTCTATTTCTTTATTTAGGAAATTACATCTATTGCAAGATATTTTTTTATTGAAAAATAAATACATACATTTACATATACATACAAAACAATATCTCAATTTTTAATGGCTACGTTGTTGTTGTTTATTCATAATAATACTTTTGAAGCAAGGCTCCTTTTTTGAAAGAGCCATGCGTAAGTCATCACTTGCATTTAAAAATTTAGAAACTTCTCT